>VZSC01005429.1:65049-79750 GCA_013398225.1 Steatornis caripensis | reverse complement strand
AAAAAAAAAAAAAAAAAAAAAAAAAAAAATCACTTTAGCTACAAGATGTTCGCTTCCTGGATCCTCTTGTTGCATCTTTTGCATGTGCAGAGGCTTTGCAAGCAGCATCTACGCAATTTAACTGAAATAACTGCTTTACATTTTCAGGAAACACAAAAGCTAGCAACGAGTAGCAAGACTGTATGCTAAGCGTTAGCCTGCTCTCCAAATGAGGTACTTAAGAGTATTTACTGGCCAGGCAGACTTCAGGCAGGAGGTGACGGGTCAGGTTCTACTGATCTGAAGTCTTGATGAGATACAGGCTTACAACTCATTGGGTTTTTTTTTTTCCATTAGGATTTTACGTATTTTCATTTTGGTTTTTTTTCCTTTTGAATTTTTGAGTTACTAACTGTCCCAGTCCCAACAGTCTAACCTCTGTCTGCATTTTTGCCTTTCTCATCTTGCAAGGTTCTACTGCATGTTCTTTCTCACAACTTAGCAACTTCCCTAGAAGTTTGAGCAAGGATTATGCAGCTGTGGTGTATCAGAACTTGGCACTGGGATCACAGACAGCTGAATGATCTGGGTGCAGGGGAAGCAAGAAGGGCAAGCCAGCCATTTTCAGATCCTTCTCCATAGTAGTTGAGATTTGATTATGTTAACTGAGGAGGTTTTGCTGTTCTATGCAATGAAGCTGAACTAACAAGGTGTATAGAAGTTGGTAGGGGTTTTTTGAGAAATAAGTTAAGCTGACCCTTGAATTTCATATGGCTACAGGTGAGTTATAAATAGAAAACATTTATTTTTATAGCTGTTTAGTCTACAAAAGCTGATTTTGGCTCAAGTCACATTACTGTGTACATGGAAATGAAATTGCCCCTGTTAACAGCTGCTTTTGAGTATTCAGGGAAAGTAACCTTTTCTTTCACATACTGCAGTCGTACATTTACCTATTTTTCAGGTATGCCATCCATAACTCAGGCATCGGCTTTTCAGTTAAAAAGGTATCTAAATAAAGTCTTTATAACTTCACCATGTGTCTGTATATGTGTATGTATGTGTGTGTATGTACAGATAACGTGTATATATAAAAATGGCAGAAAACTTGCACTGCGTATTTTGCAATGGCAATAGTTTATAGAGTCTTCCCTTGTACTGAAACGTTGATGCGTGTGTTGGTGCAGCTTGGATAGAAAACACATTAGGTAAAAGTAAACAAGACAAAAATATGTTTGTCAGGCATTTGGAGTTTTCTGTGTGGTCAACGTGTTATTTTGGTTTAGCTTTATGAGCTGTTTCACCTTCTTTTGAGAGTCTGGTTACTCACAACTGTATGAAAGAGGATGGGGTAGACTACCTTCATCCTGTGGCACTCTTGTAACTTACTGAACTGCTTTATCTTCCTCGCTTTCAAAGGAGCGACTAGCCTGAATGGATCTGATGTGATCTAGCAAATCTTGTAATCCTGTGCCATTTACTGTCTGTTGCTTTTCTGAACACAAATAAGTAAATAGTAATACAAAACATTATAATGATGGTATGTCCCACGCCTTTGTGTTAGAAATGTTATTGTTAAGTTTAATGTATTTCTAAAACTTCAGTCAGAACTGTGAATTGATTGATACTCATCTCTGCTCTCCTTAGCAAGGTGATACCCTGTCAGATGTTAGAACCTTATCTAACGCCTCAGCAGTGGACAACATTAGGTCCATCTTTGGAAATGCTGTTAGCAGGTATGTCAATGTCAGGTCTCTTTTTGACGTAAAGTTTTCTAGTAAACCTCCATCCCCTTTCTCTTTTAAAGAACATGGGCTGTGCTAACTTTTCCTGCTTTCTTCAAGGTGAATTGCAGAGAAGAGGAAGTGTGGCAATAATAGAGCTCTCCCTTGTCTTTCAGAATGTGTGACTTTTTTTTTGTATGTCAAAGGGAAGAGGGAAGTTGCAAAGCTGTTCCTTTAATGCGCTAAAAGGGAACCATCTGTTTCTAACTTTCTGTGTGCTCGTTTAAAAAGAGCAAGCTATACCTCTGTTCTCTACAAGTTCCTAGCCTCTTGTTGCTCCATGAAAATCTTACCACTTCTTACCATGGTCTGCCATCTGATAAATCTTAAAGTCTCAAATGCATTTTTCTGAAATCTTACAGTTTAATATTTTGACAGAAGCTATGCTAACTGAGGCTGAGCAAACCAGGCAGAAAAGTTGAAAACAAGTAAAACTAATCCTTTTTTGAAAAATGTATCTACCACTTTAGGAAAAACTTTAAGACATTCAGCTGTAAAGAATTCATCGAATGGACTTGTAGAATGGATTTATCCCATGAACACTTGGGTGTCAATTTGATTCAGTTACTAAAATCACACTTCACATGTAAGGAATGTAACTTAATATACGTAAACACCTTTATGAAACACAGNAATCCTTTTTTGAAAAATGTATCTACCACTTTAGGAAAAACTTTAAGACATTCAGCTGTAAAGAATTCATCGAATGGACTTGTAGAATGGATTTATCCCATGAACACTTGGGTGTCAATTTGATTCAGTTACTAAAATCACACTTCACGTGTAAGGAGTGTAACTTAATATACGTAAACACCTTTATGAAATACATCAACACAGAGAGGCTGTTTAGTGATAATGTTTGCAGTGTTGCTTGTGGGTTTTTTACACATTTTTTTTGTCTACTACTAATGCTTGTTTGATACAGTTTTTCCTTTGTACAGTTTGTACAGTTCCACATAAACTGTCCATTTCAATGTAAATGTTTTGATCAGATGTTTTGAACTTTTATTTTACCCAGTTTAATGTGGAGTTTAGTCTAGCTTGTTATTTCAACTTAAAAAATGAACACAGATAAAAATGGCATTCAGTGTATATTGAGATTGAATTAGAAATAAGTAGCCCATAAGCCTTTTCTGTGTTAACTTTAGAAGTTGGCATAATGCCTTGCTAGAGAGCTGTGCTCACCAACCACCAAGGTGGAGTTCTTTGACTATTTAATCATTAAAATTATAAAAAATATTATGAAAATTGTTATGTTAGGATCTGTATGCATGAGCAAGAAAAAATGTTTACGTTTTTATGACTTCTTAACAGCCCGCCAATAAATATTAGACTGGCAAAAGTGGACAGAGTAGTTCAAGAAAAGGAACGTTCTTCTCTGTCTGCTGACAGCTTTGAGGTGTCCTTCTCTATCTCGGTCGATGACTTAAACAGCAAAACGCATATCGGAATTATCAATAGATGGTTATAATATTATGGATACTGTGATATGTTAAGGTATTAAAAAGATACTGTGGATAGTTTTACGGACTCCAATTGGACTGTATTACTATTTGACATTTACTTACAAAAAAACAATGCAGTTCAGGTTAAATAATTTTTGTGACTCAGCAATGAATGTTTGAACTCTCAGATAATTCTAATGTTTTCATCAACTGGATGTAAATAGAATATGGAACAATATATCACTACTTGTGAGTACTGCTTGAAATTTGCATCAACAGGAAAAATTCATTTTTTGTATGTGTTTGTCAAACCGTCAATAGGGAGCTGATAGAAGTGGGCTGTGAAGATGCAAGCCTGGCTTTTAAAATGAAAGGCTACATCACGAATGCGAACTACTCTGTGAAGAAATGTATATTTTTACTCTTCATAAACCGTAAGTTTAAAAAAAAAAAAGCAGCAGCATGTTGTAAAGTCACATGTTGCTTACAGAATAATCAGAAGAACAAAACTTCCTGAAGAACTAAAAAAAGTATGAGTATTTTTAAAAACATCAAAGAATAAGTATTACAGTTAATTGTAGAGCTTAAGGTGTTTTTCTGTTTGTATTGTGTGTCATGTTTTGCACTCTAAATAGTGGAAAGCAGCTGAGACTGGGCCTAAAGAAACTTAAGCTTGTGGAGTATCAAGGTTATGATTGTGTCCTGCCAACTTACACAGAGTGGTCTCTCCATCCTGTAGCAACGTTGGCATGGGATGCAACAAACCCTGACTGTATGAAATAATGAAAAGGTAGTCTGGTTATTTCAGTATTTGTGGAAAAAAATACTTCCAACTATAAAACATACTAAGATTTGCCTATTGCTGGTTTTATATGAAGAATAAATAGGTGTCAGGGAGAAATGGGTATAAGAGATGCCCTTTGAAGATACAAAGCATGAAGATGTTGGTCTGAAGGAGTAGTTAGACACTGTGCAGTGTATTTCAGTGGGGCTCTCTGAAAATAGCGTTTTGTTCTGTGTTTCAGATCGATTGGTAGAGTCAGCCGCTTTGCGGAAAGCCATAGAAACTGTGTATGCTGCTTATTTGCCAAAAAGTACACATCCATTCCTATACTTAAGGTAAAGTAACAGGAAGAAGTAGCCTTTTAATATTGTCTTGTAGGATATAGCTAGGGTGAGTAGGTTTAGAAGGACATTTGTGTTCCTGATAGTAGTGTTAAGCATTGCACTGAAGTACTTCATTGCCAGAATGGAGATAATTCAGTCACATTAAAGAAATCTTAAGAAGACAAGCCTTATTTTCAGAAGTAGTGAGTGTCTGTAATTTCAGCTTAAGTCTTTTCATATTATGGATGCTCTTCACTTAGGAAAATGAGTTACGCTGGGAGTACAGCAGAGCATTTAGGACCAGTCAGGTCATTTATTCCAAACTCATTAATGTTTTACCTTGCTGGGATTTATGTTTGTGTCTGTATTTTTAACAGTTACTATTCTTGATGTGCTAATGCAACAAAAATAAGTGAATTGCATACTGCTTACAGGAAATAAATAATTTTTTAAAGTCAAGTAATAGCTGAAATTGAACAGAAACTGTCCTTTAAAAATTGGAGAATATGACATAGAATGGAAAACTTGGCTTTGTAAATGTTAAGCAGTTGAATCTCAGCATTCAGCAGTGAAACTTACTGATAGCCAGTGCTTTCTAACCTTAAAGTTCTTGCACTGCAGCATTTAATTGAATTCCTGCTTGGCATTACTGCTAAATGGCAGGGTGTCAGAACTCATGAGGCACTGCAAGTAAAAGATATTTCTAAAAGCTCTCCATCGTAGTAGTACAACAGAGAGTTTGGTTTAAGCTTACCTGTGTAAGCTGATTTTGCTGAGTTTGGGATAAGAGTTCTTCAGAGTAATTATTTTTCAGTACACAACAGTCAGATCTGTTTGGTATAACTTTAGCAGGTTTCAGGACTGTTTTGGCTTCTCTGCATGGAGTAATGGCCCCAAGTCTGTCTGACAAATTTTGTACCGAACCAATTTGTGCCATCTCTGCCATCCATGGGAAATTTTAGGTTAACTTCTTTTAAAATATTTTCCAGCCTGGAAATAGCCCCCCAGAATGTAGATGTGAATGTCCACCCTACAAAACATGAGGTCCATTTCCTTCATGAAGATAGTATTCTAGAGCATGTGCAACAACATGTAGAGAGCAAGTTACTGGGCTCTAATTCTTCAAGGATGTACTTCACTCAGGTGAGCATACACGTTTCATGTGACCACAGCTTTGCACTATTTTAACTGTTGTGGATACATTTACTCCGTTCAGTAGTCCAATTTATGCAGTGATTGATAGTCGTCAATGTTATACTGGTAGCTTGAGATGTTTGCTCTGTTTCAGGGACGAAATTGCCTAATATACCAGCGTTAACAATGTGGCAGTGAACTTACTGGAGAAAAAGTGCATGAAAACATTTTACATACCTTTCTGTCAAGTATCTGTTCAGTCTGGTTTTATTTCACAAGTATCTTAGCATTCACGTGTGGTAAATTGTTTTTATTCTGCCTGAGTTTGTGAAATGCATGTGACTGAGGAAATTGATTGTTCTATGTGTTTCACCACACTTTGGATTTAATCTAAAAGGGGAAAAAATCAGGAAAAAGATTTCCCAGTCTCTCTTTATACAGAGCATAGTATGAGTTACAATCTTTTAAAAAAAAAAAAAATTCCTTGTGCTTTTTTATGTTGAAAGATTTTTCTCCAAAACAGGCGAGTGTTAACTAGTGATTTTTCTGGTCACCACGGTGACAACATTCATGCTAGGCATACAGCAACTGCAAAGCTGGCAGCCTGTTTAAGCAGTTGACGCTGTGTTTGTGGGGCTTCAAAGTTACTTGCCTCTGAGCAGTAAGATGCTGTGAGAAATGTGGCTGACCTTTCTGGGGTTTTCTTCTTCTTGTTGAGTCTCTTCTCTTTACTTCCCCGTATCTGAACAAAGACATTGCTTCCGGGGGCTGACTGTTCTTCCAGCGAGCCTGTCAAATCAGCAGCAAACTCTTCTGCAGTTACCAAAGGAACCAGTGATAAAATTTACGCGCATCAGATGGTCCGCACAGATTCCCGAGAGCAGAAATTGGATGCTTTTCTTCAGCCAGTGAACAACCCCCTAAGCACAGGCTCCACCGAAGGGACGACAGAAGTTAATGTGGGACCTCTGGAGGATGTGGTCAGGCCACAGGATGCTGAAATGGAAGATGTCAGTGATCTAGTTGAAATGGCTGATGTTCAGGTGGACGCAGTGATGCCTGGGGGGCTGAGTGAGAGTGGGCGCTTGTCTCCTGGGACAGTGCCTCCTCGGTAAGTCTCATCTTTCCTGAGGTCATGCAAAGCTACCCGTTTATTTTGTGGCATGGCCCTGAAACTGAAGATTTTTCTGACCTCTTTGCACTTACGCTTTTTCGTAAGGAAAAGTTTTCCTGGAATAACTTTCCATGGCAGTTTAATGAGAAATTAAACTTCATCTGTGAACTGTAAATTGCATAAATCATAAATTTTGAGACTGGAATGGGATTTCCATGCATGCTGAAAGACAGGAAGCAGTATAAATAATGACATTAACTTCAGTTTAGGGATATCATACTGGTCTGTCTCTATTTGGGGGCCCTCCTTTTGTGAGGGGATAGAAAGACAGAAACTACATGACTGAATTTTGCAGACATTACCCTAGTAAAGACAAAAGTGCTGTAATCTTTTTATAGCTCCTGTGGGAGCTGTTATGAGAGGCTGAGGTCTTCTGAGGGAATATTCCCTCCCCACTTAGTATTACAGAGAAATGATCATGGAAAAAATCATTACAAATACCAACATTTTTTGATGTGTCCCTTATAGCCCAATTGTCTTGGTGCTTAAACAACAGACGTCTGATGTGATTGGTATTAGAGAGTCCTAAGTTCTCTTATGAACTACCTTTTCCTAACAAATTATGCCTTGGAAGTAAAACAAAACAGTCTTTCTTTCTGAGAAGCTTTGAGAAATTTTCTGCATTTCCTCTGTTGACATACAGCATGTGAATTGAGCATCCCATCTGTTGCATGTGTGTGTTGCCTAAGTGATAGGAGAATTGAATATAATTCCTTTTGTTTCGGTATCGCAGAAAGAGACCACGGGAAGATGAGGACATAGAAATGGAGAAAGATGACACAAGAAAGGACATGACTGCTGCGTGCACCCCTAGAAGAAGAATTATCAACTTGACCAGTGTGTTGTCTCTCCAGGAGGAAATTAGCAGCCAGGCACATGCAAGTAAGCAAGCATTTTGCTTCTCAGGATTATTGTTATTCCACCAACTAAATATGAATGTTTGAACTGCTGAGGAAAAAGATATTTAAAAGGTGGCCCGGTCACCTCACTGTGCTGCTAAGCAAGCTTTTAAGGAAAATGTTTGTTAAATGTAAAGGGCCAAACTTTGGACAGGCAGCTGCCATCCTGAGCCGCACCAGAGGACTGTTTTTAAAAATTCTGGTGTACCTTGTTAGCTGATAGACCTTTTTATGTATTCTAAATATTTTGCAAACTGTAAACTTGCATCGTAACTAGTAACACTATAAAATCACAGCTTGAAAAGCTAGTTATTTTGTAATTTTCAAACAGAAATGGTAGCTATGATATGGTCATTACAAAAATTTTGCTTAGTTGCATGACTGTGAGGTAAACTGGGACAGACTTGATAATCATCATTTTTATGTACTGCTTCTGCTTTTCATTTTCATTTGTATCTGTCTCACTTAGATAAAATGATGAGACTGGTGAAATATTCTCTTGTCTGGTAAGGGTTGTTTTAGAAAAAGGTAAAAGGTTTGCAATTCTTCCTAGGGTTGCTTCTCTCTTAGCTCTTTCAGTTGCCTTTGTGGTCACACTGAGTCACATAACCCGTATTATTCAGTTAGTCTAAATGTTGGGAATTTCGTGTTCTGGGGGTTTTGTTGAATTTATTTTGATTTTCCTCATAGTAAGAAAAGAAGCTAAAATGGCTAGACTTAAGAGACATCTGTAATAGCTTGTTAATAAATTATTAAAAATCTCTATCTTTAGAAGGCGTGTACTTACACTTGACTTGTGTTCCAGAAAAAGTTTTGCATTAGGCTGGTAATTCCCTATCTGACTGTCACTGTTTAAATACTGAAATCAAACAGTTGTCCCTGAGCCATAAAATATCTCAAAAAGCATGGTAGAACTTGTGCAGCTGCTTGAGGTTGTGTCTTGTCACATGCACAAGAGACCTTTGCAAGAAAGAAATAACACTTCTCACAATATTGTATTCCTTTGGAAAAGGTAACAGTGAAATCCCACTGTTACCCTGGGTAGCATAGTGCTTTCTGCGTGCTGTGACTGCAGTGCTAAGCTGCAAAGCTGCTCTCAAGGACTGCAGCTAGCGATGGCTTTTTGTGGAATGCCTAAAATGAACTCCTACTATGGAATATGACTTCTCATACTTTTTTTTTCTTAATATATATAAATGAGAAGGCTGGAAAGTTATTTTGGGAGAGAAAAATAAATTGTGGACCTATTCTGTCTCACTTTCAGAATTTAGTCTGACAATACTAGATTTTGTTGCAAAGTTGTTTTATGTCTGCAGTTTTTTTTGAAGTATGTCTGTGCTCCCTTGCTAATCTCCTGTGGCTGGAGATGAATTTTGAAAGGTTATTCAAGTCAAATACAGAGATTTTTTTTTTTTGTAATTTGCCTTTGTAGTTTAACTGTTACATAACTACTCTCATTTATGCTTTAATATATATGAGAGTATATGTGTATGCATGCAAGTGATTTAATATTTCAAAATACGTTGATAACTGGTAGTACAGGCCTGTAAGTAGAAGCAAGTATGTCATAGTGACTGAACAGTAATCTGAGACTTTAACAATACAAAGACGTGAACCACTCGACTGAATACATTAGGGCAGGGCTGCAAATATGAAATTACATCCTTTTGGTTTTTTCCCCACCCCCTCAATTGTTTCAGATCTTCAGGAGATGCTACATGATCACTCATTTGTTGGCTGTGTCAGTCCTCAGTGGGCTCTGGCCCAGTATCAGACAAAACTGTATCTTCTCAATACAACAAAACTCAGGTAAAGTAGCTGTTAGACTTGTTGGCAGTTGAAATGAGTACCAGTTGCCAAGCTAATTAGAAGAAGGAAAGAAACAACAGGAAAACCAGTATCATTTTCTTGTTGCGTATCTGAAAAGTCATGAGGCTAAAGATTAGGCAGTCAGTTCAGAACAGTGGAAACAAGTCTGACGTGCTTGGGAAAAGGGAATCAGTGTAATTAAAATGCCAACTGCTGTATTGTGTGCTCGCAGACTGGGGGAAGGGATAGACATTTTATTTGCTCCATGATCGTCTGCAGCATGCTGTATAAAGATGAGCAAGCAGAGGCTTCAGAAAAGTTGTGGAAAATGTTGTATCCAGCTGGACTGGTTAAGAGAAGCTGCAGGACATGATTGTAACACAGTTTGTATTTTTTGTTTGTGCAGCCTTACAGGGCCATCTACATAAATTTTGTAACAAATAAGAGAATATACTTAAGATAGACGTGTATCTCAATTTCCAAGCTCCAGTGCATTTCTTGCAGTGCAGCAAAGGAGTAAAGAAGTTGAAATAGACAGTATCTGGCAATAAATTGATAGTGGCTGCATGCTTGAGCACGTAACATTTCCGTTCCAATGTGGCCAGAAACCATGAAACAGATTTAATTGTAAACATCTAGATAGAGCATGTGAATCTTACAGTGTTTAGTTTAAGTAAGTTCTTTGTTAATATGAACAGATAGGTACATCCGATGTTTCCAAGATGACCCTTACTTTCCCCTCTTAATTGTGGTAACTTGGAGATAAGTGATCCCGTCCATATAACTAATTTTTGTGCTTTAATTTAGCCAAGAACTCTTCTACCAGATACTTATTTATGACTTTGCAAACTTTGGAGTCTTAAGGTTGTCTGTAAGTATAATTTTACATTATATCCTATATAAAAAGATTTTTAAAAATTTCTTTACAATAAGCCTGTCCTTTCAGACAAATGCCTAGTTTTACAGGTTGGTTTTTGTTCATGAGTGACGTTTCGTTTCTTTTACAGTAAGAATAGAACGTAGAAAACTGTTAGTAATTTTGTAGCTACTACTGTAAGTTGTCATCTTGGTTGCTTGTCATTAGTGTCACTTCTAGGTATTCACCAAGTTTTGCTGTCGCTCGTTATATTGGGACAAATAATTAATTTGAATACGCAATCTATCAGAAATAGTGTTGATTGCTAGCGTTTATCCTGTAAATATCACAGCACTTAGGGATTGTGGACTGCACAGAATTGTATCAGGAAGAAATTAATACTTTTTAGACTGGTTATGATAAGCAGAACTGTTTGCTCTGCAGCCCAGAAGTGGTACATTACAGTTAGTTTGTAAGTAAGTGAAGGAAGAAGCTATAGATTTCCAACACAGCATGTTGATCATTAACAGTAGTTTTGCCTTCTCCGTTTTTAGGAGCCAGCTCCTTTGTATGAGCTTTCAATGCTTGCTTTAGAGGATCCTGAAAGTGGTTGGACAGAAGAAGATGGCCCAAAAGAAGGGCTTGCCGAGTACATTGTGGAGTTTCTGAAAAAGAAGACTGAAATGTTGAAAGATTATTTTTCTCTTGAAATTGACGAGGTGACTGCTGCTCTTACTTCTGACAGTAAATGAATGGTGGACTTGGCAGTGTTAGGTTAACAGTTGGACTCGGTGATCTTAAAAGTCTTTTCCAACCTCAACAATTCTACCATTCTGTGTTTTGGTGACCGCACTAGTTTGCTTGCAGTACTTACTATCACTAAGCACTAGCTCCAGTAAGGTTTAGGTGGCTTACTCCTTTCATGAAAAATGCACAGGACTTAATGCTGCTTTTAGAAGGGTGCTACACAAAGAAGCTTGTATTTAGTTAGTTACCAAATAAAATAGTTTAGTCATTGCTTCCATAACTAGAATGCAGATCTCTTATCCAACAACGTGCGAGCTTAACCAGCTCTCTAGCCAGGCGGGGCTATACATTGCCATTGCTCTCTGTGTGTCTTTTTTTTTTGTGTGTGTGTGTGTGTCCCAATGCATCCCTTACTCTGTACAAAACTGAACAGCTTCATCAAGGGTCGTACAGCCCAGACACTTCACTCAGCTATTCTCCTGTGAAGTGAGATCTGGGTAGTCAGTGGCTGGAGNCGGGGCTATACATTGCCATTGCTCTCCGTGTGTCTTTTTTTTTTGTGTGTGTGTGTGTCCCAATGCATCCCTTACTCTGTACAAAACTGAACAGCTTCATCAAGGGTCGTACAGCCCAGACACTTCACTCAGCTATTCTCCTGTGAAGTGAGATCTGGGTAGTCAGTGGCTGGAGGTAGACAAGGAGGCTGAAACCAGGTCTTCCCCAGGCCTGGATTTAAGCCACTCAGCTGAGGAAGTTGAACACCACCATTAACCCTCTTCCTGCAATGTCTGCCTGGCATCAGGCTTTAAAACCTTGTAACTTCAGATACCCCTAAGGCTCACTAAGTTTGGTAAGAATCAGTCTTACAATATGTAATGGTTTTGGTGCATTTCCTGTAAGAAAGAACTTTTTTTTTTTTTTACTGAAGCAGCAGTGTTGCCTTGCAGGAAGGAAACCTTATTGGGTTACCACTTCTGATAGACAACTATGTTCCGCCACTGGAAGGACTGCCTATGTTTATCCTTCGCTTGGCTACAGAGGTACATTATCTTAATGATTTTATTCATTCACAAATGACACATTCTACTTAGGAAATAATGAGGTGAATCAAATGAATTAATTGGAAGCTGCAAAGGAAAGGCTGGAGTGGGTTAAATGTACTGTTAGGTACTCCAGACGCTTTTGCTGTGGTTACTGATTAGTTGTGCTTTGCCTCTGCATTCATAACTACTGATTGAACAAGACTATATTTTGATTTGGAAGCCTGTGTTTCTGCTTTTTTGTTGTTCTGTATCTTTCCCTTATTAGCACAAAAATGGCCAAGACACTGTTATGACTTTTCCGTATTAAGAATCTTTATCAAGTCCCTGACTGCTACCCAGATTCTATTAAATGACTTGTTTTTCTTGTAACAGGTAAACTGGGATGAAGAAAAGGAGTGTTTTGAAAGCCTAAGTAAAGAATTAGCTATGTTCTACTCCATTAGAAAGCAATATATAATAGATGAAGCCAACCTGACAAACTCTCAGGTACAAGAACAGGTAACCAGTCGTATAAACACCACATAGGAAACAACTTCTTTTTCAAATATAGACTTCTAGTACCAACCCTCCTTTTAGTGAAGTGAATCAAGTAGCAGTGTGGCAAGATTCTGAAAGAATGTGGCTTAAATTTTCTGAAGTATTGTACGTATTAAGAGCACCTTTTAACTTTGGGTATTGCAGTGTACTTAATATTACAACAGTCCTTGGCCTCTGAGTTTGGGAGGTATTTTTTTAACCTGAGCTATGATAAATTTATATAGAAGAACAAGCATGTATATAAATTAAAAATACAGTCTGCTTGTGTCTAAGTATCTATCTGCTTCATCATTCAGTTAAGCTAGCCCATCCTGCAAGTGACTTTCCAGAGCCTGAAATTAACTTGACTGTATAGAATGAACTTTTTAGCTAATGCTAGCAGAATTTTAAAATCACCATAGTCTCACACAAAGTTTCTTAAGGAGTGCTCTTCCCTAGTAAGAGAATTTCAGTTTAATTGTACTTTTTTTTCCCCTCTATTTCAGAATGAAGATGCTGACTCTGGGTCAACAACATGGAAGTGGACTGTGGAACATGTACTTTACAAAGCTTTCAGGAATCATCTTTTACCTCCTAAGCACTTCACAGAAGATGGCAACATTTTGCAGCTTGCGAACCTGCCTGACCTGTATAAAGTTTTTGAGAGATGTTAAGCAAGTGGTTGTTTGTATAGACTGGTTTTTAGATATGCACCATTCACGTAAACGTTCTATTTAATACAGGATAAAGCTGGCATCACTGTTAGGGAAAGAGTGGATTTAATATCATACTAACATGATGGCAAATGGTCTATTCTCCTTCTTTTGATCAAAGAATAAAAAGAACTGTTTCAGCTAAGTCTAAATTCAACTGAAGTTCCTAAAATAAAATCTTCACTGATGGTTTAAGTCTCACGATTAAGCAGTATGCTAATAGAATACAACTTCTACTAAAGAAAATCAGTGGGGTTAAGTAATTGTGAAAGGAGAGAGAGCTTAACTTAATGGGAATGTGAGCGTTTTAAGGTAATTTAAGCTTGCTTCTTGAAAGCCACGTAGGTTACTTACCTCCTTTTGTTTTAAGAATGACTGTTGTGTGACAGTACCTGCAATGTGAATGTACATGCAAAGCACTTAATTTGTTACTGCAAGACCTTGTCTTGTAATATTTCAGACCTGAAATAAGGCAAATGCCTACCTTTTTAACCAATCAGTCTGAAAATGGAAATCCTCTGACAGATAGCAAATGAGCAGGCACACATGCCATTAATTTCAAAGAAGAGTTGTGTCTGACAATCTGACTACAGGCCTCAGTGTGAGAGGAAGCCATTAGTCATACTCAGGCAGAAAAAAATGCTTGAGCTTTAATTTGACCCCTGACCTTCTATGAGACCATCACAAATGTGAATTGTCACAAGCTGGTGCCATGCTGCAGCTTTAATGGGGTGGTTTAGAGGGAGTGAACTAGAAGCAGCTCTGCTCCCCCCATATGCCAAATGAGGTTTTAGCAGGTATTTTATATATGTGAATGCTCTCAAAGCCCAGAGGGTATTCTTTATCTCCAGAATGTGCACTGTAAGAACAACTAATAAAGATCCTGATGGTTTCTTCTGAACAAACAGACAAAATGAATGCATAGAGTGAACAGCACAGACAGTGATCTGTAATCACTGAACTACACTTGTCTCCAATTTAATGAGCAGGCCAGGGGAGATCTGATACGCACAAGGAAGTTTCAACGGGGGCGGCGTTTTCTAAGTTGAAGAGGCATGTAGCATCCAAACTGAAAAAAGAAAGCAAGCTTCAGTTTTGCCCTACAAAGATGCCTGTTCCATTTGAAAGAACAGCTGGTATAACCAGAAGCACTAATGCTCTGGATTGCAAAGATCCTGAACCCTGCCTTGCTTTGAGAAATATTCCTGAAGGGCAGCTATTTGCAACAGTGTCACGGTTTAAAGCTGGGCTGGCTGTTAAGTGAATGACAGACGCTCTTTGTTAACCCCCTCCCTCCCCAAAGTGGGGGGGAAAGAGAAAAGGGAAAGAGACTTATGGGTTAGGAAAGTTAAAACAGTTTTAATCTAACTACAATAATAATGAATAACAATAATAATGAAATATATACAAATATGTACAAAACCGATATCGAGCTCCCCCCCACTGATGACCAATATGTCACCCGGACGCTGCGGGGCACGCCCCAGGAAAGTCC
>VZSC01005429.1:28423-61767 GCA_013398225.1 Steatornis caripensis | reverse complement strand
TTTTTTTTTTTTTTTTTTTTTTTTTTTTTTTTTGAGTACTGGACTGCAGAGGGAAGCAGGTACTTAGAATAAGGTTACATTTCTTAGATTTCCAGAGGAATTCCATATTGCAGGCTGAGGAAGGTGTTCAAATAGTCATGCACCTAAATGAAGTTCATAGGTTTAACGGAATTTTTTACCTCCTATCCCACATGCATTTTTCTCATTGAGTTTAACATTTGGTTAGGAACATTCCAGCATTCTTAAGCGACAGGTTTTGCTTTACTTTTTTCTTCTTCTGATTTATTCTTACCTGCATTCTCTGAAACAGATCTTGAATATTCTGAAGTGCCATAAGCATGATCCTGGCTTATTGTTTTCATCCAGCAGTCTCAGAAGATAATTTCAGAAATAGCATACTGAAGCCAATGTAACTACTTACTGCCTTCGATATATAGTGATCTTCAGTGTGAAGGAAGACAGACTGCCTGATCTTTTAGTCATACGCTTATTTGCAGAACTTATTTGGAGCAAAAAGGCATGTGACGATTTTACTGTAAAAGCTTCATAGCAACTAAAGTGAAGTAAAATAGCTGCAAAGGTAGTCTCAAAACATCTACTTTAATGTAGCTCTTGCAAACTTCAATAGCATCCACTTCATCTCTATGCTCTTCCTCTCCTTTCCCCTCGTACTGCCCCCAGAATGGTCTTTACTTGGTACCGTAGCCTCAACTCCAACAAAATAACTAAGCAAGTTATAAGCTTGTATAGATATATAAAATATATATATAAAAAATAAATAAGCAAGTTATATATAACTAAGCAAGTGATCACATTGATGACTCAAGCCCACTTTTAATAAATGATGTCCCAGCCCACTCGCAATGCCTCATATCCAAAGCTGAAAATAGAAAAGAAATCCTGCATCCACACAGCCCTGAACAGTGTTGAACACAGGTATCACCATCTGCAATTTCCAGGGCTCATCAAGTTCATGGCTCTGAGTTTGACAGCTACAGTGGCTTACAAGCCCCTGCTGCTAGTTTATTGATCTGTTGGACAGAATAAGGGGATGCCAATGTATGTTTTAATGCTTTGAGGACTGGCTTTCGGTTTGTGCTTTTAGTGGAAAAATCCTATAAACTGGAACAGTCACTACTGTTTGAAAGAAACAGTGTGATCGGAAGAGAGAGACCACAGCCCATCCTATCTTCTACCCACTACGCCTGTTCCATGGCAACGGAAATATTACAAAGCCATACAGTCCTTACGCGTGAGTTAACACGTGAAGAATACACTGGTACTTAATACTTATTGTACAGGTTGCTAATAAAAGTAGAAGGATGTAGAAGGATGTAGAAGGATGTAGAAGGATGTAGAAGGATGTAGAAGGATGTAGAAGGATGTAGAAGGATGTAGAAGGATGTAGAAGGATGTAGAAGGATGTAGAAGGATGTAGAAGGATGTAGAAGGATGTAGAAGGATGTAGAAGGATGTAGAAGGATGTAGAAGGATGTAGAAGGATGTAGAAGGATGTAGAAGGATGTAGAAGGATGTAGAAGGATGTAGAAGGATGTAGAAGGATGTAGAAGGATGTAGAAGGATGTAGAAGGATGTAGAAGGATGTAGAAGGATGTAGAAGGATGTAGAAGGATGTAGAAGGATGTAGAAGGATGTAGAAGGATGTAGAAGGATGTAGAAGGATGTAGAAGGATGTAGAAGGATGTAGAAGGATGTAGAAGGATGTAGAAGGATGTAGAAGGATGTAGAAGGATGTAGAAGGATGTAGAAGGATGTAGAAGGATGTAGAAGGATGTAGAAGGATGTAGAAGGATGTAGAAGGATGTAGAAGGATGTAGAAGGATGTAGAAGGATGTAGAAGGATGTAGAAGGATGTAGAAGGATGTAGAAGGATGTAGAAGGATGTAGAAGGATGTAGAAGGATGTAGAAGGATGTAGAAGGATGTAGAAGGATGTAGAAGGATGTAGAAGGATGTAGAAGGATGTAGAAGGATGTAGAAGGATGTAGAAGGATGTAGAAGGATGTAGAAGGATGTAGAAGGATGTAGAAGGATGTAGAAGGATGTAGAAGGATGTAGAAGGATGTAGAAGGATGTAGAAGGATGTAGAAGGATGTAGAAGGATGTAGAAGGATGTAGAAGGATGTAGAAGGATGTAGAAGGATGTAGAAGGATGTAGAAGGATGTAGAAGGATGTAGAAGGATGTAGAAGGATGTAGAAGGATGTAGAAGGATGTAGAAGGATGTAGAAGGATGTAGAAGGATGTAGAAGGATGTAGAAGGATGTAGAAGGATGTAGAAGGATGTAGAAGGATGTAGAAGGATGTAGAAGGATGTAGAAGGATGTAGAAGGATGTAGAAGGATGTAGAAGGATGTAGAAGGATGTAGAAGGATGTAGAAGGATGTAGAAGGATGTAGAAGGATGTAGAAGGATGTAGAAGGATGTAGAAGGATGTAGAAGGATGTAGAAGGATGTAGAAGGATGTAGAAGGATGTAGAAGGATGTAGAAGGATGTAGAAGGATGTAGAAGGATGTAGAAGGATGTAGAAGGATGTAGAAGGATGTAGAAGGATGTAGAAGGATGTAGAAGGATGTAGAAGGATGTAGAAGGATGTAGAAGGATGTAGAAGGATGTAGAAGGATGTAGAAGGATGTAGAAGGATGTAGAAGGATGTAGAAGGATAGCAACAGCACTTAACACTCCCCTTTAGGTAGGAAATAGGTCTCACCTAAAACTTTTTGATCAACCATTGGTTAACACTTAAGATCTGTATCTGCAAATACATATCTTATATTTACACATCTAAATCAAACGGCTGACTACCTTCCTTTCATACTGGGGTAATACTAGTGTTTGCAAAGGCTCACTTAACTCTGTTTCCTCCTTGAACCTGAAGAAAATCCACCACCAGCACAGGAGGGGTAGAGTAAGTTGTTTCAAAATGCTCCTTCCCTCCTTTTGAGATCACACATGCAGCAAAGAAATTATGTTCCACTACCACTACCACTGCATCCCTACAGGCAGCCAAATGGCACTATAACACATTTTGCGTACAATCTATGCAAACTGGAATCCTCATTACCCCACAACAAATAAAGGAGTGGTGTATGTGGGGTTTCAGTTGATAAAGCAACAAAATATCATAATGCATTACCCACGTTTTAACATTTTTATTTTAGAAAGTGAACATATCCATTAAAAAAGAAAATGCATGGAGTTAAAAAAGTAAACATAAAACTAATGACAAATTTGCAATAACATAAAATAATTTTACCCAGTGAGTCCCAACAATCATTAAATATACTTCCACCATAGAGAAGTTTTAGTTCATTATATTACCAGTCTCTTGATTAGGTACACAAGACAACACTTTCCAGTAATTACCTAGTCATTAGAAGATCAACTTCAGGAATCGCTGAATAATAAAATACATCATGGACAAATATTTTCATACCACTGGGAGGCAACCTAATATACATATGTCAACAAGATACATCTTCGTGAGGTATTACAGTACATGGGAACCATTCCCTTTGCTTTCTAATGAATGAATTCTCTCAGCAGCAGCTCCACCAGCAAGTCAGCCACAGACTCTGTTGCCAGTTTCCAAAGCTCAACAACTTCCCTCAGCGATTTTGTTTCTGTAACAGATTACACGAGTCAGGATGAATGAAGATGCGAGTCAAGAAAATAGATATTGAAAATGGGGATGCTGAAAACAAAAAGTCATCCACTCTTCGAGACAAGCACCGGAAGATTTCAAATCTGCTTCTGCTTCTCAAAAACATTTAATACCTCCCCTAGCTCGAGCTTTGCCATGCGTAGTGAAATGAAAGCATGGGGCAAGATGACACCAAAAGTAAATGAAGCAATTTCCAAAATAAAGAAATAATATCTCATATTTAACCGAAGTATACTACAAAAATCTTAAAATGCAGCTGCTCCAATGTAACCCATTTGTAGTATGATTTCCTGCTTGAAGGTTGCCAAGACAGACAGATTGGGTTCAAAGATGATGAACTCCTAAGAGATAGCCCTCCGCTCGAATGATTCGGGAAGGAGGTAAGAAGAAAAAAATATTTTTAGGAATATTCAAGTTCTATACAAAGGAACTTACCTGCTTTTTCATATTTGCTATACAACTGGTTTTTCACTGTCTTGTTTTTCTTCAGAGTCTTCATCAGATCCTGAAAAGGAAGACAAGAATGCTATTAGATCAGTTGAGAGAAGAACAAAAAAAGGAAAGGGAGAAGAAAAAGAAAGCAGCAGACCATCACTGGTAATGGCTTATCAAAAGACAATTCAAAGCAACTATTTCCCATAAAAATATTCACTTTTTATTTTAGATTTCTTATCTTTTCAGATGTTTCACATTGAAGGTGTTTTTTTAACAGTTATCAAACCCCAAACCCAGCACTGGGATTATTCTTGGAATACCTACCGTGTCAATGGATTCAGTTAGCAAGCACGTCAAGTATTCACTACAACACACTCAGGACAATCAGCTCCACATTTGCTCACTGACAAGCAAATTTTCCCACTTGCTACATCCTGCCCTTTGGAAGACAACTTCAGAAGACACTTTCAAAGCAGCAGAAATACTGCTTTAAAAGTAATAATTTCTGTACTTAGTGTTCTGGCGAGAGATTGTTTCACTGTAAGCCAGAAACCAAACAGCTCCCTCTGCCTCTCCCTGCCCAGTTCTCTTCTCCTCATCCCCTGCCTGCTCTCAGCTCTTTGCTGCAACAAAGCCCTAGAAGGCCTCAAAAAGAAAGCTTGGCTGGTCACAGGGCTATGTGCTCAGAGACAGCTCCTGCTGGAGGCACTGCTTTACAGGAAGGTGGCTCGATGTTGTTTCAGGGAGAGCAGGAAGATACCAAGCAAGCAGGGTGAGCAGCACTGACCTGCAGTTCTAGAGATCCAATCCAAGCCACAGATGTCTTTGGCCACATCCGAGGTGGCAGTCAGACCTTGTCAGGGACGACTGAGGAAATTATCAGCCCATGCATTTCACCATACATGTCCTGAGCAGTTTAAATGAGACTCCCACAGGGAGGGGGGGAAAGGTGAGTAAAGAACTGTCTGTGATAAAATGGCTGAGAAGCTTACTTGGCTTCTGCTACCAGTTTAAAGCTGAACTATGGACCCACATTCCCTCTCACAAAGAAGTAAAAAAAGAAAGACAAAGGTGTTAAGTGTGGTTTTTGGCCAAACTACTCTGAAGGCCTTTCATTTCTTGGAATAGCAAACCTGCCTTTCATTTTGAAGCTGAAATTGTAGAGAAACTGTAGAAGTTTAATCTTTCCAGGCTGATTTTCCACCTGCTACCTCCAGCATGATTCCTTGGGAACCAAGTCTAATGTTGAAGATGCAGGATCAACCTGTATAAAGAAGTGGATGGAAAAGGGTATGGCCCTGGACATGTGCATCTTCAAGCAAGACATAAAACGATAAAATATGCTGAAAATTCCAACAGAGCCTGTTTTAAAGGTCTTCTGACAGCAAAGGTTTGTTTTTAGACATATTGTCATGTCAGCAGAGGGGTATTCCCCTCTGCATGATAATGGGGAATAGCTTATCTCTGATTATTTTACCAATCAATATGTAAGGCAAATTGACCCAAAATTGCTCTGTTAGAACAATCCACAGCTTGTCTTATCTGAGGGAAATGCAGAATTTTGAAGAAACTATTTTTAATTGTGAGCTATTTTTACTGTACATAATCTAATGGCTTTAGAATATTTTATGACTACCAGTGTGTGTGTTTGAGTTCACATATATTCATTTGACTGTTTCTTTTGCTTCTCATACACATAAAGCGCGCTTAAACAAATTTATTTGGCAGTTAGGGCAGACTAGGAGAAGACATGTGAGTGGTTACTGAAACCCAGGTGACAAGCAGCCATTTGGTAAGCTGAAAGCAACGGCACAGTCATATACCTGTAGTCACCACATGCATGCCAAGGCACGATAGCTCACTGCACATGCAACATTGACCCGGCCAAACTGCCAAGGAAAACATGTTAGCTCCACTTACACTTCCTCTCACACTGTATGTTCTATTGCCAAAAAAATCCCAGGCTGAATCCAGTACAACACTTCCAACTGTTTTTCCTCAAGACATCGAGTCACACAGCTTTAACTAAAATACATCATCACTTTGAATCGTGTTATACTCGACATTGTCTTAGTGCTTTGTCATCCCTAGATGGAGCTCTAAGTCATTCATTATGCCAAGATGCTCAGCAACCATAGACAGCCATTAAACTGAGAAGTATCACCAACATGTGTAACTCCCTAACGCAAGATAGGCAAACGTATCTGTAATAATTAGCAGATATTAATATTTCAACTATATTGCATAATAGAGCACAGCTTTAGAGAAGATTTTTACATTTTAGGGTAAAAAGACTGATACAGGATTTGGGAGTTCATGACTCAAATCTACACAACCCATGAAGAAATTACTCATTTCCTCGAAATGCCTGCAAACACATTCTTAAATCTTGCAGTATTTCCATTTATTTTTTGGCTTACTGGGCTCATACCTGAACTAGAACAAAGCACATGACATGCAGAGTTAAGATGTAATTAACACTTGCCCTCAGTTCCATACAGCCACACAGCTAGCCTTTTTATACAGAGAGGGCTTTTTCTTTTTGTTGTGAGAAAGGAAAAGAGCCTCTGATTGAAATTTCAGTTTGCTTTAAAGCAGCTTCAGGTTCACTCTCTATCCCAAGATACTGTAAAGCTCCAAGTTTAAGATGGATTAAATAGTGCATTGCTGCATAAACACTATTGCTAGCAGATAAGAGATCACAGAATCATAGAATATCTTAAGTTGGAAGGGACCCACAAGGATCATCGATGGCAGAAGCAAAGAATAACCACCTCCTTTCAGTTGCAGTATCATTTTCTTTCAGACTTACCTTGTTTTTAACACCTTTGCGCAGATCAGGAGCCCCACTAACTACAGATTGTAATTAATCTGACAGGTAGTAACTAAACTGAATTATCAAATAAAGGAAAATCCCTCATTTTAGGATTGTAAAGTACACTTTTCATTTTAAAAGGAAAATACGTATTTTTTCCTTCCCCCACCTTACCCTCTGAAGGGGGCAAGATATGTATGAGTTTAATGTCAATACAAAAAAAAAAATCATTCGCTATACGAACATAGCTACCTGCTACAGACTCAGGAGGAGAATAGAACTGCCCATCAGAGAGGACTCCTGGATGAAGAAGAGCTGCTCGTTCAGAAGCATCCTGTGCTATCAAAAATCCTAAGAGGGAAAAAAACAAAAAACCCAAATCCTCAATGCTATCACACAGCATCTTAAAGATCAAGTATTGATGAAGAATCTTAAAGACTGATGTATTATATTAGCATTCCTAACAAGTTACTTCTGTAAGTAAGTATCTCAGAAAGAAAGCAAACTGTTAATTTAACATTTATGTCTTCTATATAACTTCAGGAAGCTAAGGACACACACTCCAGTGAAACAGAGGTACTATACATACAAATTAAGGAATCCTTCCCTCTATGTGCAATTGCATGATTAGGATGCCATATGTAAATTCATCAATATTCACTGGCTAACTAAAACTCTGAAATATATTTTCAATGATCGGTGAGCTGCCACACATAACCGAACCAGTGTAACGCTCCTCATTAATGGCCTGCTTTCACCTATCTGTCTCAACATACCTAGTTACTCCGACCTTCAACTACTTTTGGCTCAATTTAATCTAGAATCAGGAAAATGATTTGGAAATGACATGGGGCTATTCTGGCGTGTTTAATTCAGGACAAAAACCAAAAAGGGTTGGGAGAGAACCTGATTAATCTCATCCTTACTGCCATCAATAGGTCTTCTGATGATAATAAGAGGGCAAAGATGGCATTTTAGATCAACATAAGGCTATTAAACTTCTGTCCTTTACTCTCTGCCACATGAAGAAGGGGGGGAAAAAGAAACCTTGATGTTTTACAGAATCAGGAGAGCTATCTGAGGTAGCCAGTAGTTATTAAAAAACTCTATTTACAACTCAAACTACTATTTCTACATACCAATTTATCTTATTGACCAGTTCGAAGCCTCCAAAGGAGAGATCTATTTTACTTATATTTCCACTCTGTCCAAAAGAGGAAGGTCAGTGTCCATACTTAACAATGTGTCACAAGACACTAGAAGACACATACTAGTTGGATTTTAGCTTTAAATCACACTCACAGAAGGAAACTGTTAGAGCTGAAAATCTTCTACAGTAGAAAAGACAGTTTTGCCCCTTTTTTATTCTTTTTTTTTTTCTTTAAGTACAGATACAACACCTCCAAATTATGAGAACTGTTGCATTAGGGAAAAAATTGTTGTAGTACAGTTCTTTTGTTTGCTTGGGTTTTTTTAAAACAAAGAAGTAAGATGAAGAAAAGTCAGCTTTCACTTCCACTAAAAATAGCAGATAAAAATACCTGGCCAAAAAGCAAACACTATTAAATAATCTGTTTTCATTATCTGCCTCAAACTTAAAAGCAAATAAAGCACTATATAAGTACCACCACACAACACAATCCAAATGTGCCTATCAGTTGTCTTAAGTGCTTAAAATCAGCATTTCCCAGTGAAACCCCAAATTTTTTCAAAATATTCAGAGTTCAACTAAAAAGCATGTATTTCTAACTAAATACCATCTATTTCAAGCTCAGTAGGAATGAAAAGAAAGAGTCATTGAATTCCACAGGGATTTAGCAATAGTATCTCAATTTTATGAATACGATAATCAATTATTTACATGCATATATATCAAATACTTCGTCTATGAATATTCAGTATAAAAGCAAAAGTCTCTGAACTGGTTAGATTTCTTATCTATTGAGATAAAAGTGTGATGCAGCTGTATTTCCTCATCCCCTCATAAGAAAAAAAAGTCACCCTAAGTTTCCCTTTCTCTACTCAAAACCCAGAGTACTCATTTAACCAACTTCTGTCTTGGGGTGGTGGAAAACAAAAGGGAAGGGATCAAAGCAGAAAGACTGCATTTCAGAGCACTAAAAAAATGGAGGCATTCATGCCCAGGTACAGTTGTTGTTTTTACCTAACAGGTAAACATGCCTTTCCAACAGAGTTTCAGACTGTATTTCCAGTAATGATGCACAAGTAACAGGTTCGCTGCATAATTACTCTCCTGCTGTTGAGACTAACAAAATATCTGTAGCAGAAATCTATGCTTTCTTTTCCTCACCACTCCAGCAATATTCTGCTTCAACTAAATCAGTGGGTTTCCTCCATTTAGTTGGGTACACTGAGTGGCAGATGACCTGCTGCCTCATCTTGAAGAGGCTGAAATTCATACCTGCTCTGGTCTCATTCTGTCTGTATGTGAAGCAGATTCTCCACAATTACTTCTTTGCTTTCCCTTTTCCACTTTAAAAGAAGACTTAGTGACATTGAGTTAGTTACCGTGTCTATTCTTCCTAAAAGGGGAACCAGACACTTACGCTATACATTACCCAGAAAATAAAATTTTACAAGTCTAAGTCAGTTAAATTTTCATGTCTTAAGCAAAGAAAATTACATACGTTCCTAAGTGCTTGACAAATTGCCAATCTGGCCCTTGTAACTTTTAACTTTGCCTCCATAAATTAATTAAAACCCACTTCTTTGAAGGCATATGTACCTTTCCAGAAAAAGAAAAATTATGCCATATGATTTAATTTTTCCCACAGCTCTTCAGATTTTGAGAAGCTGAAAGAAGCATTCTTTTGCCAGGTAACATGGGATCAAATGTTGACAACTGCGGCAATATAGGAGAAATATCAAAAGCTTACTGTTTTCTTCTTCAGCTTCCTGCGGTAACACTTTGAAGTCCAAGAACCAAGTTTCAATCCAGGCAAGTATGAAGGATATGATGGGCAGCACGTAGCCAAAAGCACCCTGTGAGAACAGCTTGAAGGAAACAAAGCCACACATTACAGAAATTACCCTGAAGAATCCTGCTTTCAAGAAAACAACAAAGTAAACCAAACATTTGATTAGAATATATACCTGTGTAATAATTACTTTTGCTAATAAAAAGGCACTGGTCACTGCTGTTGTAAACTGAAAGAGACAGGGTAAGAACAGTTATAATAAACGGATTTACTTTCTCGTTTCTGCCATTATCTATCAGTTGCAACTTTATTTACAAATGACAGCAAGATCATAGTTTAATAAAATGTAAAAAGTATGATACAATTAACTTAGTGTTACTAAAATAACCTCCTTAATAAAGATAACTTTTAATATGGACATCTCCAAATGTTGATTTCCACACAGCACATAGGCAGTTGAGATGTTACACAGATGCTGAGTTATATGAATTGTGATCTTACTGTATAATGAAGATGCAGTATTTTATCCACCAAGTCCCTTAAAAAAATAATGTATAATCTATGTATTTGGGAAAAAGCAAACAGCAATTGCTCTAAATGCTTTTCACTACCAGGCAAATCAAAAGATCTGTTTCAAATAATAAAACATCTTTGTAGGAGTAAATTTGAATTAATGTTTTAATCCACATACTGATCCTGTGAAAAATTAATCACTTTGAAGACCTGATACTCCCTGACGTATTTTAAAAATGTCAGGCTGCATAAAATGTCTGAAAACACAAGAAAAAAAAAAGCAGTGGACAAGTAATGCTCACTTAAGCAAGGCCTCTAACTCTTGTTACTGCATTTGGTCCAGCAATTCTTTAAGTAATAGCAGAACCTAACTAGCTTCTGGTAAGTACAAGCAGGACTTTAATAGCTTCTGCAAAACCTTCAGTGAAGCTTTCTATACCTAATTGAACCCATCATGGTAGTAAGCACTCTCGCCACCTCAAACAATCGCATCAAGTTGGAGGATGTCATTGGAAGAAATACTCTAAAGCTACACAACTAACAGTAAGGGATTTTGAGAAGCGTGCACTTAGAAATAAACGCAATCAGAGCAGCACATAATATGGTGTATGTGCTTGTGCCATGCTAATAACACAATTTTTAAAAAAGATGGCACGGTAATCTTAGACTACCAAACAAACTGCATGCTACTCCCTTGAAGAAAGTTGTATGTGAACATACTCTACATGAATCTACCATGGTGTAAGGGAAAAAAAGTGTAAGATCTACCATGCACTAAGCCAGCAATATGCCTATTGTATTACAATCTATAGTATTGACTGGTGGAAGTACGAATTTGTCACCAAGTTTTGCATTCTTTCTCATCCACACAGTATAGCTGCATTAAAGATATTCACTCCAATCCACTGTGATTGCCTACAGTTCTCAAGAACTTCCTTTCTAAGGAGGGATGCATATTCAAAATGTTGTATCGTAGCGTGAAGCAATACAGGTGCTAGTGCTCAGTGGGGGACACCTAAAACTCTAAAAAGCTATGAATGTGGGAGGTAATGGAAAGCTGGATCTCTAGTACAGTAACGCCAATTCTTCTTTTTGAATACATTTCACTATTTCAAATGCAAATATATTTCAAATATTAATTAACAACTCAGAGGTAACAAGCAGTTACAACTATCCGTCCATACTGGATTCAAAATAAGCCTTCAATTTGTACATCTTCCAGAACAGAAGTTTTTAATCTGTTACTGTACAGCAAATTGTTATATATAGCACCAAGATGATTCTTAACATACAAGCGTTAAGAGACATCTAAAATTTTGTCTGTTTGATCCATTCTAGTTACAACTCCATTATGCTTGGCTACTACTCACAGCTATTGCCCACCAATGGCGCAGTCTGCACATTGCATATGCAAGTATTAACACCTTAAATCGAAAGACTGCCAGTAGCTATAGAGAAAGGAAAAAAATATTTGTTGGTTAATTCAGAACACAGAAGAACCACAAGATTCTCAGCTCACTAAAAATACTAACTGCTTACAAAACAACTTAAAACAGGACAATCTAAGTTCTGTTGTTCAGAGACAAATTTGAATGTGTGCTTGTAAAACAGAAATAGAACATAATTTCCCATTTGTAAAGCAAATGGCACTGCACACATGCCTACATAGGCTCAAATATGCAAGCACGCACAATTCCATAAATAAGTTAGAAACATGGGAAGGCTGCACAATGTACGTTCATGGTCGTTTTACCTGTCTGGAATCTAAGCAGTTAAATCTACACGCAGTTAATCCAGCAAATACCTTGAGCATCACTGTGCATCTCACTGATCTTAGTGGTGTGCTACTGTGCAAGAATATAATTAAAAACTGTAAAGACTTCACAAATTCAATCAGAAACTCGGAAGAATTTTTAAAAACAATTTTCTACTTACTAAATTTTTAGTGTTTATTGAAATATTGATGTTGCAACAATCAGTTATTCTTTATGGAGATAACTGCAGAAGCAAACCGTTCCAAATATTGTGCAGTAAAGAAAGCTAAGTTATGGTATTTCCAGGCCAGAAAATGAAATCAATAGCAGACAGATGAGATTTCTGAATGAGCAACCCTAACCCTCAATTTCCCTGTTTATTCTTTGATACTAGATTGTCTCCAACTTGTTTCAAAAGATGTGTTCATAATCTAAAGAACGTGAAACAAACACTTAAAAATGAAATTAAGGGCAGACATGGCCAGAGGTACAATGAACCCGTTTAATCTTATGCAAATATATATGTTTCAGTGATGTGTAGTAGAAATATAAGAAATTCTGTATAAGCCCACAAATCATTTTGCCTAATTCAACAACCTAGTACCTTCCCAGGGTCTAAAAGTCTATTATTTTGCAAAACATGTTTTTAACCCTTGGCTCAACTACAGGGCAAAATAATTTCCAGAGCATCAACATCTACAGGTAACATTTTTTGCTTTCTGCAGTAAGGTATATAATGTAGAACCTGCCAGCAAAATAATGATGAGAAAGAAAGGGAGAAGTAGCAAAGCTGGCTAGTTTATGAAATTTTTGTGTCTGGTACATCATTCCATTTGACACAGCAAATGGTCCAACACATAAGCAAGGACAGGCTTTTACACTAGTTTCAAAGAGAGATTCTGGATATAGTCATCAGTATAAAATGACTGATACTAAACCAATTCACCTCTGCCAGGCAAACAAGATCTGGTAGAACTAATGATCTTGCAAAAGCACTGTAAAGAAACAATTTTTATTCAGACATCAGTAACTTGGTCCAAGCAGTGCAAAACGCATTGCAACTACAGAGCTACAGCCTTGCTGAAAGACAAATTTCCTGATGCAGTAAAGCTACTCCCATGTCTCTGAGGTACTTATATATAGCAAAGGAGAATCATACTTCACATCATCTGGTTTTAGTACAATGTCAAAAAAATATGTTTGAGTTAAAACACAGAAATCTGAAAAAAACATGACCTATACAGGCCAACCTGGGAATGAGTCTCTCCTCACTGCAACTGACTTATTTCTGCAGGAGGGTAAAAATGTCAGTTTAAACAAAATGATTTTACAGCTAGAGGACTATTGGTCTTGTCCTCTTAATGAATTATCTTTATGTTACATCAGTCTCACATTCTTGACTGAGTTTTTCATCTGCTTTTCTGCAAGCCGCCGTCCCAAAGCGGAAGATGAAATTTAAGTGTGCCTAAGCATCTCTATCCACAGGCTCATGAGCCTGCTGCCAAAACAGGACAGGGCAATCCCTAGATGGGTGAAATTTGGCACGAGTCTTTCTGGTTTAAATTATCAAGAAAGGATCAATCCTTTCACAGGTCTCAAACTAGGGAACATCTGTGGAAGGAGGAACATGGAAAAANAGGCAAACAAGATCTGGTAGAACTAATGATCTTGCAAAAGCACTGTAAAGAAACAATTTTTATTCAGACATCAGTAACTTGGTCCAAGCAGTGCAAAACGCATTGCAACTACAGAGCTACAGCCTTGCTGAAAGACAAATTTCCTGATGCAGTAAAGCTACTCCCATGTCTCTGAGGTACTTATATATAGCAAAGGAGAATCATACTTCACATCATCTGGTTTTAGTACAATGTCAAAAAAATATGTTTGAGTTAAAACACAGAAATCTGAAAAAAACATGACCTATACAGGCCAACCTGGGAATGAGTCTCTCCTCACTGCAACTGACTTATTTCTGCAGGAGGGTAAAAATGTCAGTTTAAACAAAATGATTTTACAGCTAGAGGACTATTGGTCTTGTCCTCTTAATGAATTATCTTTATGTTACATCAGTCTCACATTCTTGACTGAGTTTTTCATCTGCTTTTCTGCAAGCCGCCGTCCCAAAGCGGAAGATGAAATTTAAGTGTGCCTAAGCATCTCTATCCACAGGCTCATGAGCCTGCTGCCAAAACAGGACAGGGCAATCCCTAGATGGGTGAAATTTGGCACGAGTCTTTCTGGTTTAAATTATCAAGAAAGGATCAATCCTTTCACAGGTCTCAAACTAGGGAACATCTGTGGAAGGAGTAACATGGAAAAACTATACTGTTGCTGCTTTTTTTTTTTTTTTTTTTTAGGAACACTTACAAATATATCAAAATATGAAGAAGAGTAGTCATATTGTAGGACTTCTTTCTCTAAGGTAGTCTCAATGCCTCCTTTTACCTACAAAGAAACAACATCACATACAGCTTTAGAACAGAGGTTACTGAAGCCAAAATACACACAAATCTGAAGGGTGAAGTTAATAGTTTCCCATTATTTGTATTATGTACAAAAAGATCATTAAACTAAGTACGGAGGACATACATGCTAAAATGTAAATTTCAAGATTAGTGTCCTTGTTTGTTTTTCATTATTATATACAATTTTCAGAGTGAAAACATTTAGGATTATCACCTAGCCTAAGCAAGCTACATTTCACACTGTCCCAAAATAAAAGCAAACAAGTTGTTGAGGGAAGAAGAACACAAATTCACAGAGCATTTTATGTCTCAAAACGGCTGATCAAAAAGCCGCCCACAGAAACTAGCTCTAGTTAGTCACATGTTAGCAAATAGGAAACAAAACAGTAACTGAATTCATACTCTTTTCCTTATCAGCATACATACTATTTGTTTTAAGAGTTAAGCAAAAAAACTCACTGTAAAAAACACAGAAGCTGCAACTATTAGACCATTCTCCCACAAATAACTAATGTCCAAGTTTAACACTTTCATTTGCTTGAGGGGATTCAAAATTACAATGTTCTTTAGCCACTGTGTTTCTTTCCAGTGGAAGGATTTGTCACTTCCCTGTTCAAACTGGGTTAGAAATCATTTACGGTGTATAGGGACAGAGAGAGAGGGGAGTATACATCTTAGTCGGGAGCAAAAAAACCTTAGTGGCCCTATCCTATTGTTTTTAATATTAAATTTGATAATCAAGCACTGCACGAAATAGTTATGTAAAGCATTGGAAAACAATGCCAACAGAAGGCTTAAATATTGAGTTTAACTACTGTCAGCCTTTTAAAAAAAGGAGGTACCGAAGCATGCCAACACCACATGCTCACCATCTGAAATCAATACAGTCTAGAGACTTCCAAGTGTTTCCCAACTGTACTGCTGGACAGTGTTTTTCTGAGACTATTCAGTCCAACCCCAAATTTCTTCTATTTCTTCTCCTCTCCCTCCTCTCTATGGCTACCTGACAAATAACTTGCTATATATAGCTTCCCCTTGGTTGCTCTATTGCATCAGGTGTGATCATCTGTTTCCAGCATAAAGAAGAAAGATCAGCTTCCCACCCACCAAGCTGTTCACTGCGTGGCTGCATGAGCACCATGTCAAGATAAAGATGAACAGAGAACCATGACAGCCTTGATTTAGGTTTTGCTCAAACTGCTGTGGAGCTCCTCCCTCAAGCGTTTAAAGACAAATTGCGCCTAAGCACATTAGATAACGGTCACAAAGGGAAAACAATACTTACAGGAACTCTGGCAGCAATTCCGAAGTCCCATTAATTATGTACCAGTGACGGACAGTCCTAACGCAGTGCTATTTGACTTATCAATGAATAAAATTTAATTTAAAAAACAGAATTATAAAACCTAACCATGTGTCAGATCCCAGATATCAAATGATGGCTTCTAATATTATGACTTCCGAAGACAAGAAACTGTTTTTCATTCTTGCTGACATACAGCAGTATAGGACTCTGGTTCATAATATGTTCTCCTTAAAACAAAGTTTTTCACAAAGAAAACTGCCAGGATCTTGAGGTCCCTTAATTCCGCAGCACACGAAACATCATGAATTGGTAGCATTTGCTATATAGTCTTAAATATTCTGAGAGAGCTAACAGGAAAATCTGTACTCTGAAGCCCCAACAAGAGATACAAACCCAGACTTTGCTGCTCTTAGTTGAACAAGCTGTCAAGAAACTGGCCTAAAAAAAGAAATGCATCAGAACACTATGCTGCTTTTCTGAGACAAGCTAACTTTATGCACTGGATACAACAGTCTTTCCACCTAGAGAGAACAGAAGTCTAGTTCCAAAATTACAGCATTCAGACAAGCAAAGCCTGCTTTCCCAAATTAAATCAGAAAGCAGATTTTTCACTCTATCAATGAACTACTTGAACAGTCAGCTCCTGAAACTTCATAATGTCAGAACCATAACCAAGGTTGTTTGTCTTGTAAAGGAATGCTGACAAAAAATGTTTACTCAAGATCCTTCTTGTCTAGAAAAGGGATTCCTCCCATTTTTCCTGTGTGTCCTCTCATAAATGCATACTTTAGATTATAGCTTAAAACCCAGCTCAAGAACTAGGACCCTACATATGAAATAATAACACATCAGCAATCCTATTGCTTTCTGGAAATTTCAGGAGAACGGCCTTGTTTTCCAAATTACAAATGCTGGAGTTAAAAGGTGGCAACTGTGGGAGTTTGCTCTTTAAATGCACCCTGCTATACATCATGTATAGCATACCAAGTTTGTCTCAAAGAAAATGCATTACAGCAAAAGAAAGGTTTTGGCCATTGGAAGTGTGTCCAGGGACTAACACCTCAGTGAAAACATTGCTGACTGAGTTACTCAAAAGGCACTCGAATCCTGTTAAAATTCACACTCTTGCCAAATTCAAAGGCGTACACTGGCATTTCTGTTTACTTTCTGCCAGAAAAGTTTGATGGATTCCCAATGGTTTCTTCAGCACAGTTCACAGACTACAGGAACATGAAAAGATTTCATGATAAGAAGATAATAAACCACATATCCTAATGACTAAAAGTAGATTCTATGTTCACGAAAGCTTAAAAGTAAGAAGCTGCTTTAATTTAAATAGTTACAAATAGCATATAATTTGGAATAGAAAAGAGCAACTTATTAACCACTCCCGAAGTGAACAAATAAATTAATAAAGTCTAAGGGTACTGAAAAGACAACTCACGTTTAGTTCTATTATCCATAGCAAAGTTACGAATAAGAGATCAAATGTAACAAACAAACAGAAAGTCCTTCTGACATCTGATATGCCTTTCTTCTCTCTGCCTTCATATGACTCAATCCTCGCCATCAGCTGCGCTGGGTTGATGGAGTGGACATCCCGCAAGGATGGACAGGATTCCACACTGCTACTGTGAGCATTTTCTGCATCACCTGGCACCCGATTCATGCTGGGTTTGCTTAGAGTGGTTGTCTTCCAGATTCACCATCACTAGGAAGGCTGATCCATATAGGAAGAATTTCTAAACAAACAAAACCAAAACACATTAGTCACCAAAACACCAGAATTCCAGCAGGTAATTTCATCTTACCATGTCAGTTCTCTTTTTCCTAAACTGACAACTAAGAGAATTTGGGAAGTAGACTGTAAAAATTGTTTCTAAAACGTGATATATCTAGGCTCTCTTAACCTCTCAGAGGATTTGTGTAACAAGAGAATTAATGTTCAATTAGACCGCTGGGAGTAAGACAGCACTGTCTCCATTCAGAAGGCTCCATTCTCCACGTTGCTAGTGACATCATTAAATGGAGTGGATCATTCAATAGAGTGAGATCAATAAAAAGCATGATGCTGCGCATCTTTAAGGTTTCTGATTCTGATTTAAACACTATGAATAGAAAGACAACTTAAAAGGAAGTTCCACATACAATTCCTGAAAAACAGCAGTGTTAGCTACCAGCACATCCAGAGCTGATGCAATCAGAACATTAAAAGTCCACTAAAACCCCTGAATACTATAGTAATCATGCTATAAAGCACATACACTACTATTTGCTCTATAGGTAAATCCAGCTGCTACGACAACTTACATTGCCAGACAGGGTGTCTCTGAAAAAACGGTATGGAACTCAGTGGTTAAAGGTAGCACAATTACTCTAAGTCTCTTCTGACTGTAAGGCTTTAAAAAGATTTTTTCAGGTTAAATTTCTTATAGAACTGGAGCAGCTTGATTTATGATTCACTACATTACTCCATGGGAACCTTTTCCCAATTAAAGCTTCTAGAAAGAGTTGACTAAGAAGGTCATAAAAGTTTCAAGGAAACACACAGAAAATTTAATTTTATGCAAAACACTCCTAAGATTAAGCTATATATCCTGCAATACAAATCAATCAGACAAGCTTCTGTAATGCTGGGGGAATAACTCTTTGAAATGCAAGAACAAAAACTTTGCCTCTTCTTGTGTGGGCTGTCTTTCAGTAAACCGCAAAACAGAAAGAGAAACCCTTCCCACTCTTCTATCGAACAGTGTCTCAACTCCCAATTCTGCACGAGCAGACTTCAACTCCCAAGTCAGCCAAAGCACAGCAGGAAATACACAGACAGGGGATCTGTAGCATACTGCTAGGCAAACACAGGGATACAAGGACACAGGGGAAAAGGACAGGTGGGGCAGGGAGTTGACAGTGCACATGCATCACAGTCCAGGAAGAGGCACGCCAGCCAGGGCTAGCCAACATCTAGGTCAAGTCACATATACAACCTCCAGGTAGTTCACAGTCCACTTTTCTTGGGCAACGTTATGAGAATGGTAACAGACCCGCACCGAAACAGAAACTACCTTGCCAGCTGAGTCTCTACCTGAACAGGAACAAGCGATCAGAGGCAAACCAAGCGAGTATCAATCACCATCTCATTCGGCTGTGGGGCAAACTAAGCACAAGGCCAAGCACAAGGCCAAGCACAAGGCCAAGCACAAGGCCAAGCACAAGGCCAAGCACAAGGCCAAGCACAAGGCCAAGCACAAGGCCAAGCACAAGGCCACCGCCATGCTGCTCCAGACTGGCAATCAACCCCGACACGCTCCTGCCCGTGGCTGTCCAAAGCCAACGCAAGGAATATGTCTTCTGGTTCTCACTCCTAAGCCACAGGACCAGGAAAGCTGACAGGCCTTTTGTTGGGCCTAATCTCCTTTAAAGAGGTGTTAGCAGAGCACACATGACCAGAGAAGTTCAGAAGTGGGAATATGAGATTGAGATAATCAGTTTCATCGTTAACTGGGGAAAAAAATAAAGACAAAAATTGTTGTACTGCACTTGCTCCTGTTTTGAGATCTTTGTAGATTTACAACTGAGTATCTTCTTTACTTCTCATTCTTACCCTCTTTTTTACCCAACTTTGGGTGAGAGGTGTCGGCATTTGTGCAATGACTTTTCCCAGGAAGTACCAGTCTCAACTCTTAATATCTGCTCCCTCCCTTCCTCTGAGCCATGCAGAAATTAGAATTTATGAACACTGTTAAGCAAGCGGACAAACTCTGAAGTTAAACAGAACTCGCATCAGGCTCCTACCATTATAAAACCAAAATACACACTTGTAGAGTTATAATACTGAAGGGACTAGGAAGCTTTACAGTAGGAACACAAAAGCAGACGCTAAGAATTTCAGTGAACCTGCTTCTCTCCAACTATCCCATGTTGATATAAATTTTCAGTCAGAAACTGTTTTGCAATTACTTCTATACCCGTTTCAAACACCAGCCACTAAAACTTACTCTACAAATCACATTTATCTGTTACTTCGGTAATATCCATGTTATCTAAAATGCCTGTCTGCTCAAAACAAAGCATTATTCATTTCACTATTCACTATGCAAAGATGTATTTCAGTACAGTACACAGTAAATGTGAGCATCTACGTGGTTATCTCGTAACATCCTCTATTACAGACTAGTCCATACCCAAGGATTCATTTGCTTTGAGGAAGAGATTTTGAAGAGTAAGTAAAAGTTCTGAAGAACTGGCCTTTATTCTGTCCTCACTTCCCCAGAACACAAACAGTACTAATTGCCATTAATTTCATTAGTACCATCAGACTCACAATTCTAAAGAATAGAATGGTTCAGCTGGAAAGGACTCACAACGATCACTAGTCCAACTGCCTAACCACTTCAGGGCTGACCAAAAGTTGAAGCATGGCATTAAGGACATTGTCCAAATAAATGCCTCTTCAACACTGACAGGCATGGGGCATCAACTACCCCTCTGGGAAGCCTTGACAGAAAAAGACCTTAATTTTGAACAGAACAGGGCTAGAAATAATAATTTCTTAAAAGATCTCGAAGTGAAGCCCACATGGCTCTGCACACCAGAAAAGGTGATGGCACTGTGCCTGCCATAGGACCCTCATGGGGCTCTACATGGAGCTAACGTTTTGCTTTCTGCCCACAAATGTTCTTTACCTTTACACTTGCAGTAAAGGAGGCAAATCCAAAATGAAGGGAGAGGTACCAATTTCGGAGTATCATTTATGTTTGTGTTGTTATTACGCATCCTAACTCTGAGTAGGTGCAGGCCACCAGATGACAACAGCAAAAGAGATCAGCAACAATGTTGTATTCCTAATTGGTAAAACCATTTTTACCCAGCTGAATCTCCATCCCCTAGAACAAAATGTATGTTTATTTGCTGATAAATTCTCTGACTTACAGGTAAACTTTATGAGGACAGCAAATTCATGACTCTGCATCAGCAACATTTAACCCTAAGATTTTCTTAAATCACTGACATAATACATAATGCATCTTGTCAGAAGGACTGAATAACTACGCTTAACTGGCACTCTGCTTTGAAAGATCCTGCTTCTGTTGTGGACTTGAAAAGGGGCTCTTGCCTAAAGTTTGATACTTTTTCCAACCATACCAATTGTGCTAACGAAAGCTATTGCCTTTTCCTGCAAACCTTGTCCTGTCAAAGGGATGAGGTTTCTTTACTTGTGTGAATGCTCAGTACTCTGCAGATTTCCAAAGAAAGATCATGGTTTACACCAGCATGGGATCTGTCTTGGATTTTTTTAAGTCGAATGCACTTCCTTGAACACAGAGCAAGCTATGAGCAACAGGCAGCGTCCCTTATCAAGGGAGAACGCTTATCCAAACTGATGACATTTTTCCCTGTTTCCAGCCTGCCGGAACATCCTAGAATGGAAATCTCATTCAAGGAGTCTGTAAGGTTCATGTTCCATGGAGCTGAGAATGGGAGAAAAACAGCAATGAAAGAGCAAGGTGAAAAAATAAGTGAGATAAAGCAAAACTAAAGTATGCCAACAGAGTGGTAGCCCAGAAACAGTCAACCACACCCCAGATAAAAGAAGGGGGGGAGAGGGGAAGGAAGATGACAGAGAACCAGCTTTGCCTGCCCCTTCTCAGCCTGTTTTATGGGGTTTATAGAAAAGACACAGGGGGCCAGATTCAAATTTAAAGGCTCCTGAACATCAGCATTTCCTCTCAGGCAACACAAATCTCTAAAGACCCGACCAGCCTGAGAGAGCACCCATGGGGTTTGCTCATGCAGGCACTGCTCGCTCAGTGCCCAACAGCCCCACGGAGACCAGCGCAGGGCTTTTGGGTGCCCTGCAGAGGGAAGGAGGCTTTGGTGGGCCTCCACCTGCTCCTTGGGAAGGACGCCTTGCGGGGATTTGACCTTTCAGGCTCGTTTCAAGGAAGCACCAAACATTTGCACCTCCTGCTGAAGTGGATAGATTGAGTGCAAAATCATCTCTAGCCAGTGGAAATTAACAGTCAGCACTTATGACCCTGTTCTTTCCTTTCCAAGAAAAGTTTTCTTAACGGAGCTGCTGAATTTGGACATTGAAAGCACCCAACTCCCTTCCATTTAATTTCCACTTTGCACTAGCTGCCACTGCCAGAATGACCTTACCCTTAGGATTATTTCTTCCAATGGTCTCACTCTTACAGACGCGCATGAAAAGGACAGATGGTCCCTGTGGGAAACATTAGGAGAAATCATCAGAGGGAGAAGTCCAGAACAAAGCAAGACAGGACATGTTCCCGTGAACCCGCTGCCTTTCCCATCGCACGAGCTACCCGAGCTGGACTTGCGAAACGGGCAATAGCAAAAACTAAGCCACAGAAAGCAAAGCACTTTTGTGCTTCAAAGATTGGGGCTAGTATGTCTCTAGTAAGTGAGCAGTGCTCACATGATGTCAGACATGTTGCTCACTGAAGAAATCTCCCTCTCTGGAGGATCCCTTTTAAGAGCAGAAGGACATGTTGGATATTGCCTCCAAGGCGAGTCGTGCCTCAGCCAGCCAAAAGCACCAGGCAAGGGCAGCCAAGCACAATACATCTTTAAAGTGTCCTCCTTTGTTTCTACAGCAGCCGCCTGAAACGCGGCTGTCAGAGGGCTTTAGAGGAGGAAGACATACGTGGCATGTATTTGGTCAGGTGGCTCAAGCCTACAGTGAACTTTGGACCACCTGAACCTAAGGATGTGAGCAGAATCGTTGCACTTGAGTGCCGTAAACAGCACTTGCTTTGTACTGAAAACCCTCACACTGAAGTGCCCTGCTGTGTAACAGGCATTCATGGGAAAACATTTGGGATGAGATACAAACCCTAGATTGGGCCATCAAAAAGAAAAAAAAAAGTAAAGAAAAGGAAAGCCAATAAACTGTTAAAGAAAGGAAAAAGCCAAGTAACACCTGCACTTCCACAAAAATTTCCATCTAAATGTCTAAAAGACATTACCCTTTTTATTTTGATGTGGCAGCCAGTGCAATTATCTAGGAATTTGTTACTTCCAGTCTGGATTCTTGCTAGATGCAGCACAACACAGGAACGCCATTAGTACAGCTAGAGTTGATTATTTCGGGATTCATTTCCCTTGTGGGAGCCTTTGCAAAAAGGGCAGCGTGGTCTTGAAATGCACTGGCTACCAGTTTGTTTCCAAGCCTAACTCAAAACATGATTTTTAGCTTGAAAATTCCATGTGGTCTGAAACCCTTGCTACTGACACACCATCTTTTGCCTCAAAGCCCTCTGGACAGGGGGCACTCACGGCAAGGGAGTTCATCTCTAGCCTCGCTCTGCCTGCTGATCCATCAGATCCACGTTTGGACACCTGCAAGGGCCTGCCTCGTCGCATTGAGTTTGCATCAAAATGTTGAGATTGTTTAACTGAATAGACATAGCCTGGCAGCTTTCTGCACTCGTTGCACCAGTTTTGCAAAATGATTAATCAAAGTGTGCGCTGGAAGATTGTATTCCATGGTTTCTTTCATTGATTAAAAAAAATACAAGAAGCTCCTTTGTATCTGAATGACATAATCAGTAATTTTGTCGCACTGACATTCTCAAGTGGTTTCAGGTGGGCGTATGAAAAGCAAACTCTTCAGTCCTCCTTTGTAGCTACCTTACAGGAACATAGGGACTCTTAAAGAGAGGCGGTTGTCTTGTAGTGTCTTACGGCCACCTGGACAGCCAACTCCTCACCCATCTCAGCATTACCAGCAACAACCTTCCCGTTCACTAAATGCCTGCAGAATTCATTTAAAAAGTCATCAGCTATCTTTATTAACACTCCTGGAGAGTACAGCACATCCCCCAGACAGTGCCACTAAGTGCACCATGTTGATCCACCAGTGTTTCATGTCCTGTAGCTTTTCTATGTCTGGGTTGATTTGCACTTTCTCCAATGTAACTTCCAAATTGGAAGCTCACTAATACCTTCTTCAAGAGGAGACAGACATCCATTTCGAAAGCAATGGGGCTGACACTACCAGCTTCATGTTCAGAGCCCAACCATTGTGAGCCACCTGGCAAAGGACACGATGTCCTGTTGTGGCTGCATGGAGCTGGACTTCAGCAGGCTACTTGATGGGTGCGAGTCTTCTAAACTCATCTCAGGCTGCGCCCTTCGTGCTTTGCTGCCACCAAATGTATGAAACACTGAGGTTCACGGTCAGGTCTTTTAAATTAAGATTGCAGAAAACAGTTTTGCAAGAAAGGTAGGCTTCTTGCATTCTCTAAAAGATACATTCATTTGGCACATCGTATTCTGGATCCCAGGCCATCCACAAACCAGAAAAAGCTGTATCTCACAGTGTAGTGCTATGGCCCCCATACTCCCTACCAGCTGAAGCTCTGACGGAGAGATATCCTCTACATCAGTAAACCCCGTGTGAAGGACTGCAGGGCAGAAATAGGTAACAACATCAGGTGGAGCACCATGAGTTTCTGCTACAGTTTGGAAACACAGCAGCTGGTAAATATTCCTGGAGGCATGCGCAGGTCACAGGGTGACTATGAGCCACCAGTGTGACAGAGGCAAATGCTTTCTTGTGTGTCAGGCAAGGGATTTCCATAGGAAAGGCAAGCATTGGGCAAAGCCCTGGTGTGCACTCCCCTACAGCATCGCTCAGGCAGGGACTGAACGGCCTAGGCTGAGGTGAGACACGTTCCTTGCCCTTGGCAGGAGACGGTGGGGGTCCCACGGGAGGCCAGTAGCAGCCATCGACGCCTATGAGCACTGCCACGACCCTGGGAGAAGCAGACCTACACTGCTCAAATGCTGTCCTTTAGACATTGATGGCTGGCCACTCTGGAGACCAAGTATTGCACAAGAGGGATGTTCGCTCTGATGGAGCACTGCTGTTCCCAGGGTCTTGTGTTTTAGTATGTTTTTCCAAGGGAAACAGCTCAGATATTTTTAAAATTGAGTACAAGGAGATTAAAAAAAGAAATCCATAGGGAAATGAGCACGTATTGCTCACCTCTAAAAGATTTGCAGCCATTTAGTTGAGGAGCACATCCTGCTTCAGACTGATGGCTTGATCTTTTGAGCCTCACTAGTGTCAGAGATGTGGGATTTTACCATCCTGTGGAAACCCAGCTCAACTGGATGAACACAGAAGGCTTTCAAAAACTACCCTTCGCACACGCATTTCGCCAATTTGTTCAGATGGTCAAATTATCTCAAGATGATCCACAGCTCCCACTCCCATCAGAAGGTATGTGCCTCCTTCCCAAAAAGTGACCGAGCTAATGCCTAGGCTGGGACACGCTTACCCATTCAATCCCTGCTGCCAGTGCAGGGCTGGCAAGAAATGTCATCAGAGATTTCCTCAACACGTACTGCTAGGGAAAGGCGAAGGTAGGAGGAAGAAAAGAAAGGGGGAGGGCAGAGAGAATTTAATATTTCATAATTAAAGTCATACTTTAATATTTATGTTCTACTTAAACATAGTTTCAGGTAATTTTAACATACATTTATGTAACATAAAACTCAATTATGTATAAGCGTAACAGGCAACATAATACCTACAGGAAAATGGTCTTCAATTCAGCAAGTTCTGAGTTGGCAACTCTTCAACCAAGGAGGACCCTGGCCAGTATCCAACCGCAGACCCAGCGTGGGCACTATCCTGACACAGTGAATGGCCTGTCACAGATACTCCAGGATGTACCCAGCCAGCATATTAAACTATCCCGGACCTGAGTTCACAAAATGCATTCTCTGGAAGCAATAAAAGACCTCGGGGTCTGGGAACTAAGTTTCATACCTGTTTGCTCTCCCACCATCACAAACCTCAACTTCATTCTTTACGTAGGCATAGACACAAATTGCTGTAGCCAACACCTTGGACAGAATATACAACTAACTGTAGAGACTGCTTTAGTACACCACATATACAAAGTCTAATAAACTGAGAATAGCTGGTACAAACCTGCATTAACCTGCAAGAGTAGTAGCAGAATTCTCTCAGTGTGTTTTCTGACAGTCCCACCATAAACCCAGATTAAGAGCCAACACAGATAAACCCAACTTCTGTGAAGATAAGGAATGCTGACCATAAATCAGGGGGAAAAAAAACCCAACAATTCCCAAAGAGCTGGAGACTGCCTCCAAAGCTTACCTGGACACATTTCTTATACCATTCTCTACTACAAATGAACCAAAACATTCTGCTGACACACTCTCTCCCTCTTCTGTTTATATAACTGAAGAACTAGTTTTTATGAAATTTGCTTGTAGTGAACACATGACTAGTGACCTCCTGATAGCCATTGCTCCCTTTCCTGAAGGGCTCTTAAATACTTTCCAAGCTGCACTCATTCTGTCTCTAGCTGTAACGCATCTTTGCCTCAGAAGCATTTTAGGGTTTCAATGCCTTTAAAAATACTTCTCAGTCTGAAGTAATGTTCTGTTTGAAACAAATGTTTCTTAGTAAACATGAGGGAACATCTAAAAAAAATAAATGGAGCATACATTTGGGGAAATACACCATCTTAATTTCAAAGCTTATTCAGTTAGTTGATATTATAGCCTGATCTTGAAAGTACAGACTTTAGAAAATGGAAATATCTCCAGATGCACTTCCACCTTGCAAATCTGGGTTTTAGCTAAACAAGGACCGATATGATCAAGTCCTTGAATTTCACCACCACAAAGCGTTAGTTGAGAGACTGGTCAACACCAGTCTACTATCTCCTGCATATTGACAAAGAATAGAGTAAGCAGAATATAAAGACAAATTCATATAAAATCTGGCTGACATGAAACAGGCACACAGTTACAGAAAACTGAGAGAATGAAAATTCAGTAATTTGTGTACCTACAGAACCATAGGAATGTTGGTTGGAAGGGACATTTGGAGGTCATCTAGTCTAAGCTCCTCCTGAAAGCAGGACCAGTGCTGGACTTGACCAGGGCCCTCAACAACAGAGTCTTGAAAACCTCCAACAGTTTGTCTGGGTAACATGTGCTAGCACTGCACTAAGCCCTACAGAGAGTTTTCCTACAGTTCAACTCAAGTCTCCCAAACTGTCCCTTGTCATGCTACCTGCCAATATTGAAATGAGTTTGGCTCCATCAGTCACTGCTTTAAGACTCAAGCTCAGCTGCATGTATTGATTAGCCAAAATTCAGCATGAAAGGAAGCCATAAAAAAAAAAGCTCGTCATAGCAAAAATTAACCTCTAATTTTTTTAAGGCAATTCCAGTCTTTCCTGAACTTTCAGTTTCAGAAAACTAGCTAAGACTTGTTGGGAGATCTTACTGGCGTAACTCTGATATCCAACAATACTCAGAGATTTATAGGACCACCTGAAGACACCTGCCCTACACATAGTAGTAGTCTTTATAGTCATGATAAGTTGCCTAATGAGTGATGCATCATGTAGTTTANGTTGGGAGATCTTACTGGCGTAACTCTGATATCCAACAATACTCAGAGATTTATAGGACCACCTGAAGACACCTGCCCTACACATAGTAGTAGTCTTTATAGTCATGATAAGTTGCCTAATGAGTGATGCATCACGTAGTTTATATCCCTACTTACTCCTTGACACGTTAGATCAGAGACATGGCATCTGAATCTCGAATCAGATGAAACGAAAATATTTGATGCTGTACTTATTCAAATTGACCCAGCTTATCTGTTTTCCTATTAATTACTTCACAGCATATTTGGGAATGTTAAGACTACTCTGCATCCTTTCTCTACAGATGTCCTTATTCCAGTAAAAGCACAAAGTCCACAAAAATATTTTGGTTTTATAATCTCTAGTTTTGAAATAGGGAGGCAGAAATCTTTAAACTATATAAATAGGTACACTATGGTACTGAACATGCCTATTCAAAACTAAAATCTACTAAATAATAGAGGACTACAAAATAACCAAATATAAGCTAAAAGAACAGTGGTTAACATTTGGAAAGGAGACTAAAATAGGAAAGTTATGTCATTTTTATAGACATGTGTCATTCTAGTTAACACTCAGGTTGCATTATATCATCAAAAGGCCCAAACATAGAACCACCATTTACAGAATTTATAGCAATTGCTTCAAATCATTATTATGTGGGTTGTGTCTGAGGAGCAGGCACAACTTAAAACTCATGGCTGCACACTGCACCAAGAGGCCCAGGCTCTGAATAGTGAAATTAATTACTATGAACCAACATGAAGGTACCAAAGACCACCTGAAGAACCCTAATGCTAAGAAAATGGTACCATAGATACCAATTCTGATAACTGTTCAGTCCAAAGAAAGTTTTCAATACACGGTTGTATTTCCTTTAAATTTTATTTGTATTCTGTGGCTCTCTTCCTCTCCCCTTCAGCTTCATTCTCATGAAATTCTTACAAACTAGTACAGCACACCTTCCTACTCTGTCTGTAGCAGATGGTAAATCAGCTCCACAATGCCTACTTCAATGTTCACTCCAACAGAGATTTCATCTAGTTACACAGTTAGATATACCTTATCTTACAGTCTTACCCTCTAGATCGAGTTCCTAGATATTTACTAAAAAAAAGCATTTAGATAATGATGCATTCAACAGGCACTACAGACTTTAATCAAAATAACAGTGAAAAATTCAAACTGATGCACGCCCACAAAAATTCCCCAAACATAAGCACAAGACATTGTGTGCAACTTTTTGGCAATACTCTCAATTTCCAATTAAGTAACACAGCAGGAATTACAAGTTACAAATATTCAACATATTTAAAGAACAGGAAGACTTCCCATTGGAGGGGCAGTGCAAAATTTATCAGCATACAGGAAACAACACATTACAGAGTTTGGCTTTATTTGAGCGTTCAGAACAAGAGTAATTCTGATTGACCCTGTAGTAGCAGCTCTTACCTATCTCTCGCGCCAAATGAACATCTCTCATCCAACACATGAGATGAAGACACAGAACATACTTGGAGTATGGTTTGTATGGCATACAAGTTACTCGTGTATTTATAACGCACATCTGGTTTCATACCAATGAGCCCTGAAATAACTTATCACCAAGATTTTGAAAGATACACCCCCCAAGCAGATGGCTAGATGTCAGACAAAAACAAAACAAGAGTTGTTAACTTGCCTTGGTTTGAAAGCCAGTGGAAACACAAGTATTTGCTCAAGCTAGCAAATTCATGTTATTTTGCCTACTTCCTATTATTTCTTTCGCATGGGATTTAAGTTTTATTTTCTACAAAATGATCACACAACTCAATTCTAAAGTCATGCTATTTACTTGAGTAAGAACTCTATTTGAAAAATATTTAGATAAAAACCCCAATCCATCAGGCTTTGGGTTTTTTTCAACTTTCCTTGAGAAAAATGTTTCCTCAATTTCCTATGCTCTAATGGTGACCTAACGAAAGTAACAGGGCAGTTGCACACACCCCACATTCGTACTGAACAGTATTTTTCTCAGAACACTGGAAGAAGGTGCTGAAGACTACAGGATAGTTTGCAAGCTAAAAGGAGAAAGAAAAAAAGAAAGTCAATCTTTTGGGTCAGTAGGACATCTGAGGGAACAGCAACGTGACTCATCACTGCTTCCCATCCCAAGAGTCAGACTCTCAGATTCAGAAAGTCAAACCAACGTGCTCCAACCTTGGACTAATTTTTCCCTGCAGCTGAAGAAGCCCTGCTACTGAGCAGTGCCCTGCAGAACGCTGCTGCCCTTTCATAATCACTTAACTTCTTGTTCTACAAGAGCTAAGAAAATAGCAGAGTAAACAGCTTGTACATTCGGTATTGGCATTGCCTTACTTTTACTTCCATTGCCATTTTCCCCTCTAGGTTCCTTCTTAACAGTATGAGCAAGTAAGACTTCACGCCGGCATGAGTATGCTCAAACCAGGCACTGGAAACAGCATATGAAAGACAAGTTCTTCAGAGTAAAACCAAAGTGACTTTGAAAATATACTCCATGCTCAATTCATGACACACTTGAAAACATACTCAAAATAGGCAGAGTTCAGCTTTTGTTTAATCAAGAGTATGATCCTAAATACACAATTACATTCTATTTTAAGAAAAATACTAAAAACTAACATACAAAAAGGATGCACCATAACACATTCCAAAGGTGAACCTGAGATTGCAGTCAAGATACTTAACCACTGCAAACTACAAAACTGAAGTGTGTGCATTTTATCACTGTTACACCCTTAGAACATACAAAGAACAAGTATCTCCGTCACAGAATCAACAATGCATCAGCCCATTTGCAATCAATACATCCTGATTGACAGTATTCAACTACCTGATTACCAAAACTAAGTTATTGTTTTCTTAAAAATAAAACATAACCTTTTTTCAGTTTAGATGTTCTAGACTAGTCTTGCCAAAGACCTGAAACTACATCAGGATTTTTAGATTAAATGCAATCAGCTGCTCAAAGTTATATTAACATACAAATAGTGTTTCTGCATGGTTCATGCACACAGTATTTTTGTATGTTTTATGTATACGTACAGACACCAGTAACACGCAATAGCTACATGCAATAAAAAAAATAAAGAAAAAAGCCACTGATCTCTTGCAAAAGCAGGGAGGGAGGAGAAGTGGACATAAAGCGGAAGTGGTACAAAGGTAGAGAAAAGACAATTAAAAAATCTCTGCCAAATCTGGTCTTAACTCTTCTTCAAATCTATCACCTGCTCTCTGAAGCTGACTTTGTAGCCCACGCAACATCAGCTCACAGAAATCAAGCCCGCACTGCAAATTTTACTCCATTAAGCACTAAATAATAAGCAACAAGGGCTTACAATTAATTCAGTTTCCCAGAGTTAAAACAACTGTAGACCAAATAAACCTTTTAGGTAATCAAAAGCATATATATTTTATTATGTCAGCATTTCTCTAAATACAACTCCTTAAAGAGACTGAACATCTTACTGATTGCCTCGAACACCAAGCATGATAATGGTTTATTACATAGGATACTCATATGCATTTTTTGTTTGTTTGTTTTTCTCCAATTCAACAACAAATATCTGCCCCGGGGCTGCTAGCCAGATACTACTTGGACAAGAAAAGCCCTTCTTTTGCTAGCACAGAATTGTGTGACTCTTCCTGAAATATGTCAGTAATTTTATGTATTAGTGGAAACACTCAGGATTCCATCACCCCTCAAAAACCATTCAACAAAATGCTGTGAATGTTATCTCCAGGCAAACTCAAGATCTGGAAATTCTTCAGAGCTCTTCAGAAATACAATATTTTAATAAATTGTCATCTATATTAGAATACAAGATAAACTTCTGTAAGATTTTTCACTCAACTGCCATTTTGTAGCTCTTGAAGATGCTTCAAAAGAAAAGTAAGTAGCAGGTTTTACTTATTACCTCCATATTTCTCCTCATAAGGCCTAAAGGACAATGTAATGAAGTAATTACCCAGTTCAAGTAGCAGCAAATTATAGCACAGATCTACATCTGAACCTTCAGCATAAATTATTTATTGTAACACATCTCCAAAAAATTAATCTATTTTTTTTTCAGTGCTAGATAAAAAGTAACTCCTGATGTCTGAAGTTTTGCTGTTTCAGGGCTCCGGCTGATGACTGAGTAGCTGATCTTAACATGAAAAGCATGATGTCATTACAAGATATTAATTTGGTTCTTTACTAAGGTTTGGGGTTTTTTTTTCCAATCTTTCATTTTTAATCTTACTCCTAGCTGAATTTAACACAGTGAGACAGAGAGGTAATATACAAGTTGTCTTTTAACATGATCACTAAGGATTTCAAATTCAGAACAGAATTTCAGCAGATACAGTTAAATTAGAGAACATTTAGCAAGCAACACCTCTGCGATCCTTAGTGACTCAGCTGAGTTGCTGGATGCTGCTAGCTAACCATGCAAAATCAGTTTCTTGTTACAAGTGTGATTTATCATCACTGCGTCACCAATCTCTTCTGCAAAAGCGCTGATAATGTTGTGCTCACTGACTTAATTCACTGAATGAAATCCGTTAATCCTGCTTACTAGAAATTAGGTTTGGCCCTGTAAAACATTTCAACAAACACAGTTATTAAAACATACGTTTAACTAGGATGGTCTGACGAAGTTTAAAACGGTAAAGTCTAAATACATTCTTTCGCATGTAAAGGCCTAGAACAATTGTGCTAAACTCATTTTGAAAAACTCACAGCTAAGCACTTCAGAATTACGAAAATTAGAATGCATCATGTCGAAAACCCCACGTTCTAGCCCAAATGCACTGAAAAGAACGCCTAATCCTTCTGAAGAGTTTAGTAATTCACAAATGTCAGCATTGTTAGGAAGCTCAAATATTTCTTTCTCGACATACCCAGTCTATAAAGAACAACATTCATCCCAAAAAAGTCTAACATGCAAATAACAGAAAAATACTTAAAGTTAAGATCTGTGTCATAACAGGAGGACCACTGGTGCATTTCGCCCAAAGTATCCGGCCCTGAATACTGTTAACAAAGAAAATCCCAATCACTCTGCATCTGGCCTACTTAAAACTGCAAAGCTGATGAAAAACATCTACTAGAAACAATAGCAACGCTATTGGCTTATAAATAGAAATGAGCCTTCTCACAATGCTGGATTGACTATCAATCCCCCAAAACACTAGGATTTTCAGAACAAACTGGCAGCTCTCATAGCAATTAATGCTCAACACAATCCCACATCATATTATAAAAGTCGAGATGACAAAGACGCACAACAAAATGTGCCGGCAACAATGCAGAAATACTGTGATGGCCTTGTATCTCTAAGCACGCTAACACAATTTAGAAAAAAAATGAAATCTTTCTTCGAGTTTAGTATTTGTGGTGACTACTTTCCATGTTAAAGTCAATCACTGTCTATGACTCAAAGGTAGCACTTCATCAATGAGTAACTTCAACTGCTAGTGCAGAACAAATTGCTCTAAGCTTAAACAGCTCGCTCTGCAAACGTACCAGTGTAACCCTTAAGATGTATGCAAAACGTTTCATTTCAAGAATGGATGACCCACTTTTAATTCGGACGCGGAAATCGGGGAGCACCTCTCCAAAGTTGCCCGAATTCAGTCCGGCGCTAAAATTAAGCCTCAGCATAACAATCTCCCATGACGGAAACCAGAGGTTTGCACGCCCCGGTGTGCTCACGCCGTTACCGGCAGGACGAACGGGTCCCCGTACCTCCGTGAAGATGTGTTTGCTGAACCAGGATCTCAGATAGCGGGGGAAAGCAAACCTGCTCCGGCCTTCAGCCCCGCCAGCAGGAGCAGAGGCGCAGGAGGCCGGGGCGCAGGGCAGGCAGCACAGGCAGCTCTGCGCCGAGCGCCGCCCCGCCTTCCCGCAGCGGGGACTCCTGCCCTGCCCCGCCCAAGGGCCTCCCGGCACGTGACCTCCTCCTCCTCCTCCTCCTCCTCC
>VZSC01005429.1:0-18871 GCA_013398225.1 Steatornis caripensis | reverse complement strand
CCCCCCCCCCCCACTTCGGGGACAGAGGGGGTTAACAAAGAGCGTCTGTCGTTCGCTTAATAGCCAGCCCAGCTTTAAACTGTGACAGCCTTGTACTTTAGTTTTTGTTCCCCATGCTTTAGCATGTGACCACATAAGTGGCTATATCAGATTTAAAAATATCTACAGTCCTTTCTCCCAAACCAATATACACAAAACTGTCAGAATAAACTGCAGAATTCACCTTTTAATTTTCTCTAATAAACTGTATTGAAGCTTGTATATTCTGTTCTTTTAACTCCTATCTGAACGATGCCACGCACTCCTTTCCATCTCTTTTACTCCTCCCACAACTGCAGTTCCTTGTGAATTTCCCACGCAGTTTCGGTTTCTTTCCTCAAANCACCTTTTAATTTTCTCTAATAAACTGTATTGAAGCTTGTATATTCTGTTCTTTTAACTCCTATCTGAACGATGCCACGCACTCCTTTCCATCTCTTTTACTCTTCCCACAACTGCAGTTCCTTGTGAATTTCCCCCGCAGTTTCGGTTTCTTTCCTCAAGTAATGTACACGGACCTCACGCAACGTACTGGATGCGTTTGCAGTTGAATCTAGCTGGGTGAGTCACTCTGACCTGAGATGCTCTCTTTGGCGCTGCTGTTCAGGCCCTGTGCTGCCACGGCACCTGCTTCACCGAGGGGTCTCCTGCAAAAGCCCCTTTTGGCTCCAGGGGGTAAAGAGCATTTCAGAGCCACGCTCAAGGTGCGCAGCAAGGGTCTTTCAAGCTGCTCAGGTCTCTGGCTCTGCATGGGCACCACCGACACCCTGGTCCTCTGCAGTTGTCCAGCCACGAACTCTGGGGAGACGCTTTTTGTTTGGTTGGTTTTTTGGGTTGCTTTTTTTTTTTTTCCGGGGGCCATGAGCCGCTTTGCGGCGAGTGCGGACCAGAGCCCAGCGCGCGGGTGACGTGACGGGGCGGCACCGGGAGCCCGAGAGCCCGTGCGCGCGGGGGCGCCGGGGTCCCGCCCCTCCCGGGAACGGCGCCCGGAGCGCGTGCCGGGGGCGGCGAGGCAGCCCCCTCTTCTGGGCAACCGGGACGCTGCACTCCCTGCTCCCGCGAGCAACGCCGGGGAGCGGCTGGCGGTGCGGCAGCGGAGGCCTGGCTCGGGGCGGCCGGCGCTCCCTCCGAAGAGCCGCGCTTAACCAGCCGAGGCGTTGGGCGCGCCGTGCGCGGAGACGTTTCGCAAGCAGGTACCGTTCCCGGGTCTCCAGCGGGGACCGTGAAAGCCGTGCGTGGCTCAGCACGGCGGTCAGCGCTAACTTGCAAGAAAACACTGCCTCTCTCATCGAGCAATAGCTACCCCGGCGAGGGCGAAAGTCAGGAATTCATTTGGCCCTGAAAATGTAGAAGGCGGATGCTAGGGGTGAGGTGAAGATGCGCAAGAACGGCACACGCTGAGCAAAGGCCTTCAGATCTGTGAAATAGCTTGTCAGCGTTCGTTGGCTGTCAGCCAAGCTAAAACGCTGCACTATTCTCATTCTTAGAGTTCAGTCTAGCAATCCTGAGCCGTTGCGCTGTAGAGAGAAGGAAAAAGACGTCCGTGAAAGTTAAAAAACAGTGCTTGACCACTACAGCTGTATTTGAGCTACCTTTTGTAGAGGCTCTACAAAAGGAAAAGAAACATTATTTCCAGGTTTTTGTCCAGGAGTTATTTCCTTCTTCCCAGGAAAGAACATGCTCCAGGAGAAAATCCTTGTTTTTTGCAGCCGTCTTTTTATCAGAGAAGATAAATACTGGTTTCCTCATCGGCATTCACAGTGGACTGCAACTTTAAAAACAGGCTGCATGCAACAGATCAGTTCACATGCGTTACAGAGATTAAGGGATCTTTTAGTTTGTGTTAGTTGTTATTTGTTATGTATTTTATATATATTATACATTATGTGTTAGTTGCTATTTATTATATATTTTAGTTTGTGTTAGTTGTTAGTTTATTTGTTACTACGTTTCACAATAACTTGTGCCCATGTAGATAAATTTGGGTAAAGAAATTATTTCAACAGGCATCAAGAGCATTATTTTTCTTCACATACTTATTAGAGATAGATACTTCATATGTAGGAGTAGAGACCACATTTTATTCCCATTTATGATGGCGTTCAGCTGTAATTTATTTGCAATAAATGGTTCTGCAACTTCGAAATCATACAGATTGTTATAGTGATGTATTTTGTGTAATCTTGTACTGGTACATATTGATAGTAATACAAGTGAGNAGATAGATACTTCATATGTAGGAGTACAGACCACATTTTATTCCCATTTATGATGACGTTCAGCTGTAATTGATTTGCAATAAATGGTTCTGCAACTTCGAAATCACACAGATTTTTATAGTGATGTATTTTGTGTAATCTTGTACTGGTACATATTGATAGTAATACAAGTGAGGGAACACCATTTATGTAGACAGCGTATACATAAAAGAATACAAGTTAAAGAAGAGGTAACAAAATAATCAGCTTCAAAAATCTACATTTAACTTTAAAAAATGAAGCTTTCAAGAGATTAAGCAAATGTTGATAATAATTTGTATTTTTAATTAAGAAGTCTTAAACCTGATGGATAAAATTCTTAGAAGAAACTACGTTGAGTTTAAAGAGACTATAAACATAAGGTGTTGATAGTTTGAGAAATTTTATGTTAAAGCTAATTATTGTGGTTGCAAAATAAAGTGCTTGGTATCGCTGCTTAAAAAGGGAGAGGGGCTGCTGTTCGATGCTCTATTGAACGACAGAAACAGGGACAGAAATGCTCATGTTTTTCAGTCTGCAATACAGAAGCCTAAAACCATTTCTTGTTATGGTGGGAAATGCCAACTATTAGGCAGAGAGCATAGAGCGGTGCAGGTAGCTGAGGGCTGCGGCCTCTGTCACTGACTCTGTGGGAGCTGAATTTCATTTTTGAGATATGTTTTGGCTGGTAGTTCATTTAGGTAACACAGCCAAATCCCTTTCCAGCACACAGGAGAAACTCTTGAATCGTCATCTTGTGGCACTGAGCCCACAAAACTGTGTCCCCTGTGGGAACAGGCTTTGATTTTGAACTTGCACCTTATTGACGATTGGCATTGTCGCCAGCTTTGTGACTTCATTCGCAACAAGCTTCGTTTGCTCAGGAATACCTCATCGAACTTCTCTTGAAACCCTCCTGCCCTGGGCAGTGTTACGTGTCGCCACACACCAGGTGACCGGGGGAGATCTGGTGGGTGCATTGCTCCCAGAGCAAGGGCTCATGGAAAAGATCCCTTCCCCCTGGCTCCGCTGACTTCTTTCCTCTTGTTTATGGTAGGATCATGCTGCAATTATCACACATTTCCCAAGTGCATTCACAGTTACACGTTGTTGCTTCCTTGCTGAGAAATATTGTCTTGTTCTCTTTCTGTGATTGCCCTCAAGGGAGAGAAACATGCGCGCAATGAATGGGTGGTTATTCGTCTCCAAGCTGGCAGCTGTTCCTGCACAGCGGCGTTAACGGCTTAAGCCTTTCCCACACTGGGCAGCAGCCCTGCCGAGAGCTGATGTCTGACCACACGTGGCAGTAGAAGTTGACTGTAAGCACGGTGGGCATCGGGGCGTGTTATCCCCAAGCCTTCAGGTTTCTGTGGATGCATTGGCCAGCGAAGGGATGCAGAGGGTGATTCATCCCGGGCTCATTTCAGACCTTGGGAAGATTTGGAAACCATCTGCAACTCTGTTCTCTTAATCACTGCATTGACAGGGACGCTCCCAGGACCTTCTTCACAGATACAGGATTTAAAAGCCACTCAGTTGAGCTGTTAAATGTGCTGACAAAATTACCGTGTTCGGGGCTGGTAGCTAGATTTCAGGGGGGCTGGAATAGGAACTCCCAAATGTGTATTTTTCTTGGAAGGACAATTTAGCAAGTGAGGCATCAGATGAAGAGCAGAATAATTAACTTACTCTGGTGCCAAATAAAATATTCAATTTGAAGGCTACATATGAAGACTGCATAGTTAATAGGCCATGCTTTATGCTGTTTTGGGACAGAGACTGAGAGGCAGGGGCAGAAGGGCAGATCAAGGAGGCTGATGCAAAAAGCGGGTTAGGCGAATTAATAGGCAACAGATCCATATACAAATAGTAAGTATGTGATATGTAGAGACAGAATTTTATTTCCTTTTATGCTGAAGTTGCATTCAGCTGTAATTTATTTCCAATAAATGGTACTGCAACTTTAAATATCTTGAAGATTTTTACAGTGAAGATATGTGAGGATCTGTTACTGGAGAGGTGCAGAGACGTACACACACCAGTAAATGCTTTCACAGCTATCTGCAGATGTGCTCCCATTCAGAAGGTGGCATAGAACTCAAGGCTGCAGTCAGAAGCTGCAGACCGTGTCCCAAGCGCCAGGTTACAGCCTTCAAAGGGAAGATCTTGACTTCCGAAGGAGAAAGTCTTTCTCAGGCAAATATTTATTTTAAAAATATTATCTGCCTGAGCCTCCATGAAGAAGAACTAGGGTTGGTTTGCTTGTTTTCCTCCCAGCCTTTGGGACCAAAGCCTTTTTTTAGCATGGTACAGGGAATGGGAGCAGTTCTACTCTGGTTAAAGATAGCGTTTGCCTTTAGAGAGCTGATTTCAAATGAAGAAAACATTAACAAATGCTAAAATGGAAGGCATCTATCAGGGCCAAAGTAAGCTTGCTTAATGTTGCTGTGACCTAAGCCATAAATGTAACCAGAACCTTTCCTCTTCCTAATTTTTGAAGACAAAACTTATGATATATTTAGGGCTAATTAGAGAAAAGTTTTAATATCTTGAACTGGTGGTGAAGTGTGAACTAGTTCCCTTGCATTTCGAAGAATGTTAATTCTGAAAGTCAGTAGGAACAGCTCATGGCATGAGCACAGTAATGCTGTTGCTTTTTGGAGGGGGATTGAACTGCATCAGGTGTGTGGCAACACACTTGGGAGAGGAGAATGGTAACTACAAAAGTGCAAGTGAGGTACAAAGTGCAGAAAACAAGATGAGTCTCCAAGGACTGCTGCTACTGCAGGAGCAAGATATTAAACCAATACCTGAAAATCAGTCCATAACTGACTTACTGACTTTTGACCTGTATGCAGATCTCCCAGAGATTATTATTGGGATCATTCTGATAATAAAAATGAAAGCATTACAGCAAATTTGTTATCTGAGCCCTAAATTCACAAGGTTAACTAGTACAGCTGAGGGACTGTTTAAGGATGGCAAGGTTGCCAGAAGTACAGATAATAAAAGAAGCAAACCAGTGGAGAAAAAAGTAACAGTATGAGTAAATGAAAATGTTTAAGAAACTTTTCTATTTAGTAGGTACCTTAGTAAAGAGGAATTCAGCTAAGCATGTTTCATCAGACAGACACCATACAAAAAGACAATCAGGAAAGGAAGCTTTAAAAGAGATGGCCGAGTCATAAAAGTATATTCTGCTGATGTTTAGTAGTATCTATTAACAAAGCAGGCTAAGCTAAGCAAACCATGTGTTGGTAGAATTATGACAGTGTTTTTATGGACTGTTCTGCTTGCAACCTGAAAAAAAAAAAGCACTAAGGACTTGAAAATATTTGTTTTTACTGATCAGAATCCTCTGTATTGGGCACTAGCACGGAGTTACGGTAAGCTTGAACTTTTCACATCTCATTCATGAGTGATGGGACAGAATCGAAAGCTGATGTTTCAGTTGTGGCTTGGTTCTACTCTATTGTATTTTATTATAATTACACTGGTTTGAGAGTGAAATTACTGATGAAGTGGCGCATGATTCCCATGTCAACATAAAACCTCTACAAACAACGATTTGGTCTCTAAAATACACACATCGCAACATAGTATCCTATCATTTACATCTGACAAGACATATCCAGTGTTTTGGTTGGCCTTCAGATACAAGGGAATAGCCAAGTTTCCAATAGCTTCGCTTTCCAAACTTTAAATGAGACTTCAAAAGCTGTAGAAATGCAATACAGGACTATAAAGTCCTATACATACAATATCAAATCTTTCGAGAAGGAAGAACTGTGGGTGCAATTATTGTTATGCTAACTGGCATAGTTTCCGGAAATTGCTTGGGATTTGTTATGAAGACTTTAAAAATCTTTTCCATCTGTTCTTTCTCTGGGTTATTTTAGAGTGCTTTCATAGAAATACATCCACAATATATCATGGCCATAATACACAGATAACATTTAAAATATGCATTTCCACTATAAAGCTGTATTTAAAGTAATATGAACACTGATTTCCCTAAAGAGGCGTCCAAAGTAATGCTAGGATTGAGAATGACTGAAGAGTCAGACCGATAGTCTTGGCTAAATAATAGTCTGAGGAAAGAAAAATTCACTTGGTCATTAGTCTCAGAAGAGTGAACATTGTCTTCCAGTTCAATGCAAATCTCAAGCCTGGGAAAGGACCGAGTTTTTCTTCACACAGGCATTCTTCATCAAAACAGGATCCAATCCATGGAAATACCCATTCTGCAAAAACTGATCATCTATCCCGCAAAAATTAGGAGGCTGCACATCCTGTGGTAACAACAGGATAGTTATTACAGGTTAGTTATTAGCTAGCCGAGATGCTGACACTACGCAAAACACTCACTGCAGTAAGTCTTCCGCTGTGAACCAGTTAAGTACATGCTTTGCTCATGCTGACTTGGTTACCTGAGAGATCAGGCACACCAGACCTTTTCTTCAGCTGCTTTTCAGGATAGAAGTGCTTATAATACTAATATGTGAGATGTAGTGGTTCAAGTTGCAGATTAAAAAAAATCCCCAGAGGACCAGGGTTCCAAGTCATGGTTCAGGCAGTAGGAGTGTGAGGCACCTGGGCTGCGACCAAAGCTGTCATCTTTAAGGAGAAGCAGTAGACATCTTTCTGGAATGTTAGGCATGTTAGGCACCGAAGTTTGCAAGTGTTGCTAACCCCATTGACAAAAACTATACAGCAGACTGAGGGCTGATACGATCGTTAAAGTGCAATAGCTTCATCAGTAGGAAATTAATTTTGTGAGCAAGTGGTGGAGGAGTCAAAAGTAGAGACACTCAGCTGACAACTCCAGAGAACTGATTTTTTTGGGTTTTTGTTTGGATGCTATCCATAAGCTACTGCTAAGTTTCCATCATGGAAGAATGGAAAGTGGAGGGGCTTGCTGCTGTTTGGTTTTTTCATAATTAAGGACATTTCCGCACTTCTGAAGAAAGAGATGATTTTTTCCTCTGGTGTATGCATAAAGTCTTAAAGAACCCCAATGTTCCTGTGCACTGCTGAAGCTCCTGCAGAGCTGTGGTGCCAAGAGATTATCTCCATACCCTCAAGAAATTTTCAGAGTAGGAGTGGCAAGTAGGAACAACTCTTCCTTAGTCTGTGGAGGATGAACATTGCTCCACCTGTCCGGAGGACTTCTACAAGCAAAGCAATTGTAAAATATAATGAGAAGTTGGCGGGATCTTGAAAAAAAATCACATTCTAGTCTATCATAGTTTGCTTTTACAAGGATGTGTATGTAAGGAAAAAGTTGCATTCCCTGTCCCTTGCCCTTAGGCCCAGGACTAACATCTTCAAGGTATGGGTAGGATGTGTGCAGCTGCTCAGTTCTGTGACAATGACTTAGTTTCTCAGCCTCAGCTTCTTCTTGTCCTCTGTTGCCACTGAATATAGCGTTGAAACAAATTGTTATTTTTCTTTTTTAGACACCAGATGCAAATCTAGGCATGCAGCCAATTTCATATATCCTTGAACAGAAATAATAAGACAGACCTTCTGGGAAGAGCAAGTGAGGAGTTCAAAGAGCAGATATGTTTCCAGCTGCATTTATGTTATGCTTACACAAGCGTCAGCACCCACAGCAAAACTAAAAAAACATTGGAAAGTAAAGTTAAGCCCAAGTAAAGGTAGACTATTTTCATAGAGGAGGAAACTGTTATCAATGCGTTATTTACCAAAGAAATGCCAGCAGCCATCATCTTTTGCCTGTCATGCTATTCACAGCATTAAGTACTGTCATCCCCAGAGAGCGTGCAAGAAGCATCCAGGCCCAGCAAATTGCCCTTTGGCTGCTCGGTTCACTCCACCCCACTGAACTGTGAAGAAATATCAGTTGTGGAGGGAAAGGAATGAAGAGGAGAGCTTCATTTGCTCATGTGTGGGCTGAGAAGAAAAGCAGGCATCTCCTTTCTCCACTTGTAAGAGAAGCCCCACGGGACAGACGAGGGATAGAGACTGCTGCTACCAATCTGTCTGAAGAAATGAAGTGCACAGGGTATTGTTAATACATTGTTGTTGGTTTGAGCTGCTTATTGCTGAAACTGACAGTAATAAAACTGCTTTTTCTGAAGAATGTAGCAACCCAAATAAGGCTTTTCTTCTTTTTGTGACAGCCTGGGACCTCGCTAGTGGAATTTCCTAATGCATTTCCTAATCCTTGTTTATTTGGCCTTCTGGCACATCCATCAAGGTGGCTGGTAGAATTTAGGGACATGGTGAAATCTGTGGGTGCTGAAGGGGTTGAAACAGATGTTTCTTGGTGTGACTGTGACTGCTAAAAAAGAAGTGTCTAGAAAAGAAGGCTGGAAACCAAACTTTATCTCCACAGATCTCTAGTACTGATAGTCCTCAATGTTGCCTGTTTCCTAAGCTGTAGTTGTGCTACTGTTTAAGTCTGGATGGGTGTGAGATCAAGAACATAGATCTGCAGATTAATAACTTGGTGACCGAGTTGTTGTGGCATCCTGGGTAGCAATGGGATAGTGACCATGTCTGCACAGTCAGTGACAGGCTGAGAAGACAGTGGATAGGTACACAGTCACATGGAGGGTTTGGCAGGCACCAAGCGGTGGCTTTTAGAAGTGTTGTTAGTAGTTAGTAGAGGCGTGCAGAGGTAGCTAAGTCCCCATTGCAACAGCAAAACTGTTTTTGATAATGATTTGAAAGAGCTTTTTGTTCCCACATTGCTGACCTCTCTCACTACACCAAAAGGCTTAGTTCTGAAGTTTCCTGGCCCACACCTTTGCCAACACTTTGCTGGCTGATTTGTTAATTTGATCCTCAGAAGGGAAATACACCTGGAGGAGCAACACAAGGAAATACGGTGTATGACACCATCTGTGAGTCTTAGAGAGCCTTCTCTTAGGAAGAGAAATGCTAACCAGTTTAATGCACACAAAGTCAAATGACCAGAACTGCCCCCAACAGCATTCTATAGACACTTGCATTCTGCAGCATTGTTGTGTCCTACTCTGAAAGTAAATTGAGTATGACTAGTGAGGCAATAAGTGTGGCCACCAGAAAAAAGAAGTGGCATTTGGGGAAGTCAACTAGACTGTTCAAACTTGTAGCAGCTTGGTTTCCACTATGACAACCTCCATGATCACAAAACCATGGCTTTCTCTCTATGTCTGGACAGGCTCCTCAGTTGCATAGAAAGAGGACAGACCTGCAAGAACAGTTTTGTGCCTCACCGAATCCTGAGGTTTTTCAGATCTGTCTGGCAACTCCTGCTGCTGTTCAGTGAAAGGATTAGGGGTAGATTAAGGTTTCCAATTATGAGCCTAAAAGAAGACCAAGAACATCAGCATCCGTATTTTTGCAGTCTGTAGCATCAGTTGTCCTTGACTGTTACAAGGTTGCATTATGGGTTTGACAGGACCACCACTGTTTGAATGAAGCAAGCCCATGACTGGTTTCAGGCTTCGTGAGTTTATTTTGGCCCTGCAGGTCCAAATTGAGAACATTTGTCCCTAACATAAGCTGCCTCTACAATTTGTTTGCTCTCTTGGATGTCTTACATCTTCACGGTTTGGGCAAAGAAACTGAGTTTTACTCTTTACTCAAGAAACCCATAGGGTAAGGACTACTGTCACGCCTGAAATTGTTGCTACTCTTCTGAAATTTGTCCTGGCTGAAAAGGACTTGATCAGTTTTGTATATGAAAATACTTCCAATGCAAATCTATTTTTTGGCTTTATTTTAAGTCATGTACTAAAGAACCTCAAATTTTTTCGTTCAGGAGAATGCAATGCACGAATTTATGTAAACATGATAAAGCCATGGACACGGGAAACGTTGCAGTGAGAGCAGCAGGGTTTTTCCTTTAGGTTTTTAAACAAGGGTTTTGGGGTTATGTATCTGGACTATATACTTATAACTTCCATGAAGTCTAATTAACCAGCCACTTGTAAGCTTTAACCCTTTCTAGATTAACTGTGCTTCATCCCATCATTTGCTGTGGAGGAAAGCAGAACAAAATGCCACAGTGCAGACACAGGGTCTTATTACAATGATTAGGCATAAAATAAACGTATTTGTTTTCCAGTGGTCAAACTTCGGTTTGAAACTGTGTATTACTCGTGGCCAAAAAATATTTCTGAGAGCACTTTTGGTCACAAAGGGAGACTATGTACTCATATGGTTGGTATGGCCTGTATATACAATAAAGTGTGCAATGTAAGCTTTCCCGTAGCTTATTAAAAGTTGTCATGCGTAAAATGCATTAATATTTTTTAGTTTCATGAAATTTGAAAGAGCAAATGTAACTAAGAATTATGTAGCCATTTTCTTGTTAAATGGCATGTAATGTTTTTTTTAGTCTCTTTCTTCTACAAAAATACCATTCTTCTACAATGAAATACAATATTATGGGATTAATATAAAGGGTTTGTTTAACATTACAAAACCAATAAGAATTATTCTGATATTATGTTAAAACTTGTGCAACAGAAATTTTTGTATAATGAAATGCAGAAGTAACAAATGTCTTTAATGGGTTTATAGATGATACCTGTGCAATTGACTCATTAAAATATGTGCTATGTTTGATAGACACCAGTAGCCCAGGCAGCTGCTCCCTTAGTTAGACATAAATCAGTACACCAGACAATTGCAGGGGAATTTTCTGAAATGACTCACTGGGAGAGCAGGATGTTGAACTATGAGGTGGGACAACAGACAGCGGAGTCATCATTAAATTTTAAGCAAAAGGCAGATAAAATCCGTGAAATTGCTGGTCTTCAGAAATAATTGTTAACCCAGACCATACAATAATTTGTTTTAATTAAAATAGGCAGCTCCATTTTCCCTGGAGTCAGCAACATGAATTGTCAGGCCAGGATTTTAGACCAAATTTTGGCATAAACTGAAGGGAGACTTGAAACTCACTGAAGTAAAATTCTGTAGATACGCAAAGCTAAAATGAAAATCCTGAGAAAATAAAAACATTGAAGTAACAGATTAATTATGATTAACTTTTTTTAAAAAAAATCTGTATTACGTATCTTCGTGAGGTATGTTCAGTGCACTGGCTATTGGGCTTTGTCATCTTTGACCATCCTTTGCTAAGGAAGTGATTGCTCAGATTCCATGAAATTAGACTTCAAAGCCAAATGCCTGACAAAAGAGCTTTGCTAACAAGGAATTTTAAAAGGATGTTCAAAAACTTGCTTGGGTAGTCTTGCAATCAGTGGTATGATATACGGTGTTTATGTCATGCAGTGAATTTGCCATGTTTTCTTTGCTGCCAGAAGGCACTTCCTTTATTCAGAGTGTTTGCATAGTAACTAAAACCCCGTAATTTGAAAAAAATAAGTACTGCCACTGCAAAACATCAGGGATGCCAAGTATGAAATTCAGATTTGAAGCATACTACCAGTGTTAAGGAAAGGAATCAACAACCAAGAAGGAGAAAGAATAGAAAAATTAGGACTCATAGCCCGTAACCACCAGAAGTTAAAAGACCAAACAGCACAACGTAGGGATGGGCATGCATTTAAACTTGAGTTTCTTTCTGATGATCACAGGAACAACCCATAGCAAGTTCTCGTTGTAGAAAATTGAGAGAAAATATATTCCCCCTGCCTTGGTGAGGTGCATCAGCTGAGCTTGCAAGGCTTGTCCAGCCCACATGGAAGAAGATCACCGAAGCTGATGGACTGTGTCAGGAAGTGCTACCGTGCTAGCAGCAGGGCTGGCACCAGGGAGAGCAGTGCTTTCTTTTCCGTAGTGCCAAGATAGAGCTGGAGGAGGAGAGGGTGCTGAGCCAAGCCCTGCTGTGATCATGCAGGCCTGTGCTAGTGGCAAGCAACATGGAAATGTGGAAAGGAGAATGAGAAGCAAAACACAAGCCCTTCCAAAGCCGCCACAGCAACACCAATGAACGTCCCAACAGTAATGCCTGCATGCGTTTTCCTGCAATAAAACTCTTGGTGACGACTGACCTACCCAGTGACTGTCCTCCAGCAGAATATATCTTTCCCCATCTGTCATCCCACACAGTGAAGATTGGTTGTAGAGGACATATGGCTGTAAAATATTCTTTTTTTTCACTCTAGGGTACTGTGCTGGGGCAAGAAGGTGACCACAGGCCATTGAGACCTGCTGCTGCTGCTAAGCTTTCCTACGGCAAGGCTCCCCACCGGCTACTGCATTTCACCATGAGTGCCCATTTTGCCCACTGAACACTTTTGCAGCTGACTGGTTTGCTTATTCTGCCCGCCTCTGGTCGTTTCCTCTAGCCATGCCTGCTGGGGTTGACCTCATAGCAACCTCTTTCAGTAACTGATTTCTTTAAAGAGGGTGCAGTGGCATGCGGGATCCACAGAGAGTCCTTGCCACATAAAAAATGATGGCTTCCTAAAAGGAGTCTTTTCTTAACAAATCCTCTTTGCCCAATGTTTTGCTAGTCTATGGCTTTAGCCTCTAATTAGGGTGGCCATTCACTCCGGGCATGGCGTGTACAGTGGAGTTGCCTATGGTTTTCCCCACAGGATAGTAAATGTCCAAGTTTCCCCACCTTTAGGAACTCAACGGTTTTTAACTGAAATATCCCAAAATATGGTATCAAGGGACACGAATTAGATCTATGTAGGGCTGCCCACCGGTCCCTTTGCATCATCTCTCTGAAGGCTACCCATGAGTCAGCCAGGGCTCAGGTGGAGGCAGCCGCCAGCCGTCCTGGACTCTCGGAGGGGAGTTGCTCTTGCCCCAAGTCATCAGCCAGACCTCTGCAAGGCCAGGGGAGATTGCTTAAACCAGCTGTTCTGAAAATTACATGCTGGTGCTGGATGCAAAGGGTTTAAAAATATATATCTATATATTTATTTTTGCAAAATTTACAACAACCATTGTCAAGCTTAATTGCAGGTAATAGAAGTAACAGCTCATGTCACTGCATGTTAGTTAAAAGAAATAGCAATTTCACCTTTTTGCTGTATTAGGGGAATTTTCGGAAGAACACCAACACACAGTGTCTAAGTCTCACTATTTTTTCTTCTGTTGTTTCTGGGATCCGTATTATAACCATATAGTCTTATAACCATATTATAACCATAAAGTCTTCCACAATATATGTTTCTTTAATGAGTATCATCACGGCATCTTTAGTGGGTATTTTCACTGAATGAGCCTGCACAGCACTTTGCAACACCCAACCCCGCCTCCCACCCCGCCCCCAAATCTCAGGGCTGCTTTTAAGCATGCTCACAGGTTATGAAAGAATGTTTTTCTAGTCTCTTGTTCTTATGTTTTTGCCCTACGGTCCATATGTAGGACCCTTAGATACACACATGCAACCCACATACACACACATATATATATATTTACGCACGTCTATTTGCAGACACACAAAGACACAAAGACACATGCATTAACTGGTTTCCCAAGAAAATAAAGCATATCCAGGATATGCTTGGGTTTATTATTCTGCACTTTTTTTTCTTGCATAACGTTTTTCGATAAAAGTCTGAAGCAATACAACTTCATGGTAAAGGCAGAGGAAAGGGGAGAGCAATGCACACCTTGGGCAACTGTCTGAGCTACAGGAATTGCTCTCATGAAGCCAACAATAAGGTGCAAAGACTGTAGAAGACTTAATATTCCAGTTTACTGTGTTTGGTGGAAAAAAACATGGGGACAAGGAAATCAGAGGATCCATTAGATCACTCTGATAAATATGCAGTCACAAAAAATGGCCATGTAGATCATTTATTGGGAATAAGGAAGAGCAAAAGCACTCCTTTTGCACAGCAGAATGAGAAGTAAAAACTTCAACCTTTAATCTAAGTCTTTGTTTTATGGACTTTAGTCATAAACACAGACACCCCAATGGTTACTACGATTTTCCTTTTGGGAGGTAAGGGGGGGTGCATGTATTTAGAGAATTTCAAGACTAATCTTAGAAATGCTTATTGTCTTGGTGACCAGTGTGGCTGCTTTTTTACTGTGTTTTTTGTTTTTATAGCAGCTAAAAATAATTTAATTGGTTTGTGTTAGCAAGAAATGCTTGGGTTTTCTTCTGTGCTGCCATGTGGCATAGTCTGGGATGTGGGTTTTTAATGGCCCAAGTAGTTTGTGCTTTGTCCCCACAGTATCATCAACACCACATGCTCCAATGTACCCTTATGTTTGTGCAAGAAAACGAAACCTTCAGGCACTGCAGCCTTTCTTTTAATAACTCTTCCACGTGCCGGACCTGAGTCAAAGTTAGGCTATACAGCTTTCTAGTGTTGTATAATGCTTTGGCAGAAAGCAGAGTTTAAAAACAACAGAGGTTGTTCACAGCTGCCTTTGGTATTTGCATTACCCTTTTGTGATTCTGTTTTTTATTAATATTTCAATACTCCTCACACTGGACCTCAGAGGCACCACCTTCATGTATTAAAAAAAAAAATTAAAAGACATTCAGGTGGAGGACAAGACTTTCAATGTCTGGATTAGGCAGATTTATGGACAGAAGGAGCTGCATGACCCTGGTGCTGAGTTACTATTGTTCATTGCAAATGAGCCTGAGAAACTGAACAAGAGTTGCTGACTTACACTGCGGTCTGTAAATCGTCTAACTTCTTGTAGTAGCACTTGAAATGATATACTTAATGCTACAGGTATCTAATCAGCTAGCCTCTTGGACCTGGGAGGGAAGAAATGCAGGCATGGGGAGGAAAGATCACTCACCTGGTAGTCATGTACCACCAGGCATTTTTATTCTAGGTAGCACGAATCACCCTGTAACACTATGTCAATGTTTGGAGGATTAGGCAGGATGTGTCTTATCCCAGAATACATGAAGACCCTTATGCTGTGCCACTGGTTCATGTCTCTCTTGATCAAGCCAGATAGTGCTTTCATGGTTTAGTCTGCAAAATTCTGGCTTCCAGCCTTGTTCAACGGGCAGATTTCAGTTCAGGAAGGAAACCGGGCAGTGTGGCAGAGCCAGTTGTGTTACTCAGCTCACTGGTGTGACGGTCTCTAGTATCAGGGCTCTGTAGAAAAGTATCTCTTGCAAGAAAAGCACAGCTAATGTTATATTGCAAAAAATCTCCCTTCAGCTGTATTCTCTCTATATATTATGGACAATTTGAATCTACAGAGTTTCTGAGCAGGAGCTCTTCATGAAGATGAGAGTAACTTTCTCCTTTCTTTTCCTGCGCCTTCCTTCCCCTCTCCATCTCACAGTAAAACTCCCCTTGCAGAAAACAATTTGCTGCTGTCTGGGACTCTTAAACGAGCCTCTGCTTGATGCAGTTAAAGTTTTGTGTCAAGATTCATGCTGCATACAGGCTTCCATCGTGCTCCAAATGAATAGACAGCAAGACTTTCATTATTGCTGGTGCAACCATGTGAAGTTTACTTGCTCTGATATCAAACTCCTTTCATGTTTTTCACTTCCAACTGAAAGAGCTCTAGCCATGTCTTTTCAAGAAGCATTTTAAATCATGTTCCACTGGTTTTATTTGCTATGTTCTTTTAATTTGCATATGGGTTTGTGAATGATTTAAAAATTTTCTTTCATTCATCAAAACTTAAGTATCTCAATAAAAATATCTCAATGTATTTTTCCTTAAATGAAAACTGCAATTATATCAAATGAGTGATAGAAAAAGTAATCCAATCTCTATCTCCTTTGAAGGTAGTAACGCACAGATTTATGTGTGGATGCTCAAGAGTGCGAGGAAGGTTTTGTCTTCGCCTTTGTCCTTCACCATCACCTGTCCCCACTGAGGAGGCACAGCTGTGGAGCTCCACTACCACTTCCATGGCCAGACTACCTGTCCTGGTTTGAGCTAGGACAGAATCAATTTTCTTTTTAGTGATTTTACCTTTCAGTAAAATTACTCTTACTCTTCTAAGCAATTGCACTTTCTGAAATTAACAGCATGAAATTAACACCTCTGCTAAGAAATAAATGTGTGGATATTTAACAAACTGTCCTACTAGCCTCCTGTGATTTCCCTGCAAAATGATTATTTTGTTGTACACTATCCAACACCGTAAAAGCTCATCTAATAACATTCTTGATAAAAGCACATATTTCTTTTAAATCAGTCATTCTCCAGTATCCATGCAGAGTTTCCTCTGTGCTTATCCTAAGTTTTGCTTTAGTTTTTTTGGGGTATGTATACAATAACTGTGAGCAGGCACAGAGTTGGAAAGGTACAGAACAGCTAGAGGAAACATTAATCTACCACGATAAGACATTGACTATGGATCTGACTCAGGGACCAAATTTATGAGTGAATGTTAGAATGTGGCTAGGAACCGGGGTATAAAAACCACTGCAACCAACCAGTTAATGCCACTGAATGATGAAAATCATGATAATTACATGGTTGTATTTGCCTTTACAGCCATAGGAAATTTGTGGTAAAGCACAAACTGAAAAGCCAGCACAAAAACATCATCAGTATCTCCAAATGGGTGTCAGATTTTGACAAGAACATAAAGAAGCACTTTTTCAAACCCCCTTTTCTATCTACTTTGGTGTCCTAAAGAATAGGAAGGACAAAAGCTGTAGTTTATAAGTGTGAACAGCCCCTAAGATGCAATCCATATTGCTCTGCCCCGAGAAGAGATGGGGAACTGCTGTCTGAGCTACTAACAGGGACCAAATAGTCCCTGAAGGTACAGCTCAGGAGACTCTCTGTGAGCCCCACTGAGACCTGAAGAGCATCAATGTCAACAGGAGCAGGGGGTGAGGGCAGCAGCTGCATGTACTGCAGGTAGCCCTGGAAGCAGGAGTTTGCCTGCTCAGCCCATCAAGGCAGAGTGCTAAGGCACAGCGATGGTCTTTGAGTTGACCTACCTAAAACCTTGACTCATCCTTCAAAGTTTCTGAAGTCAGACCATTTTGCAGGTTTAGGCAGCAAGAAGAGGGGTTATGTAGTGCTCCTTGCATTCCTTATAACCTTCCAGCTATACTCTCAGCTACATTATGGTTTCTAGGGAAGGAAGGGAAAAGGGGAGGGTAAAGATTTTGCTAAATAGCCTGGACTTTGCCTGCAGATTGTTTTTGGGGCAGTCTTTGGCCATTTGCCTAGAAGTCAGTCCTTTTTAATAAATCAGCAAGGCATGGGAAATATTTATGACTGCTTTCTTAAAATCCCTGACTTGATGTGAGTCCTGTTATTTCAGAAGGTGCACTTTGGAAAGAAGGCGCAGTTGAAGTGGGAGGTGGTGAAGGGTGACCAGCACTTGCTCTGCTCCCTGTCAGCCCTGGCTGTGTGCGTCCAAAAGGAGCTGTTGTAGTGAGCAGGAAAACTCCCTAAAATACCAGTGGTTTTTGCGGACAGACTGTTACCTTTACAGCAGGCTGGGATCCTTCCCATAACATATTAGGATGCTTTTATAGGACCTGTCTCCCTTCAGCTCTCTGGACTAGAAGTTGTTGTCTCATGAAGCTCCTTGCAGTGTTTTGTTTTGTTACTGGGGGTTTGAGGCTCAGGGCGTGAAGACCATGACCAGTGGCCCAAGGGATTCCCTGGGCTGCAGCCACAGCAGCAACCATTTGTTTTCTTTTAACAGCTTGCAGGAGCCCTGAAGGCAGCTCAAATCCACCAGTTGACTACAAGCTACAAACCACAACCTCTTTCTACTGTTTTATAGCACGTACCTGACGGGAATATATGCTCTGGAGGACCTAGCTGTGCTTTCCCAACTGTTCTCTTGCATTTCACAGGGTTTTTTTTTTTTACCCAGAATTTGCCTGAAGGAGCTTGCCTGTATTTTGGCATCCCTAGAGGTGATGGCAGCAGCTCCAGCTGCAGCCTTCCCCTCCAGGGGTACCTAAAGGAGAGGTTTTCAGAGTGGTGGGAGGTACTCCTTTAAAGGAGTACCTTTACTCCTTTCATACTCCTTTAAAGTAACTTGAGAACCATAAGAGGACTGCAGAAAATGTGTTGTCCCACCCTACAAATGTCAAGACAGAGTGTGTGAACCAGGTTAGGACATTACAGAAAGAATATTTCATCCCTGAAGCTGTTTGCGAGATTGCTGTTTTCACATCTGAGAGAACTTCCTAAAAAAATCACTACTAGAAGGAATTTTAGATAGATTTGAGCTGGAATAAGACCATTTCTTCATTTTGTTCAGTGAAAAATACTAGACCTTGATGGCCTGTTCTGTCATCCCAGTAGAATCACAGAGTCATTTAGGTTGGAAAGGACCTTTAAGATCATTGAGTCCAACCATTAACCTAACACTACCAATTCCACCACTGAACCATGTCCCTGAGCACCACATATACGTGTCTTTTAAATACCTCCAGGGATAGTGACTCAACCGCTTCCCTTGGCAGCCTGTTCCAATGCTTGACCACCCTTTCAGTGAAGAAATTTTTCCTAATATCCAATCTAAACCTCCCCTAGTGCAACTTGAGGACATTTCCTCTTGTCCTATCACTCGTGACTTGGGAGAAGAGACCGACCCCTGCCTCACTCCAGCCTACTTTCAGATAGTCACAGAGAGCCATAAGATCTCCCCTCAGCCTCCTTTTCTGCAGGCTAACCAACCCTAATTCTGTCAACCACCCCTCATAGGACTTGTGCTCTAGACCCCTTCACCAG
>VZSC01005427.1:0-18589 GCA_013398225.1 Steatornis caripensis | reverse complement strand
GGGGGGAGAAGGAGCACACGCAGAGCAGCGCCAGCACAGGGGACGGAGCAGTGTCAGGGCAGTGCTAAAAATACCGCTGCTTTCCTGCAAAATCGATGAACGGCGCTTCCCCTCCCCACGTCTGGCTGCAGGAGCTGGGCAGGCTCAATCCCCCCGCTGCAACCTCAGCGCTGCTGTGCGGGGTAACCCCGGCGGGCTCGCTTCCCTCCCCGGCTCAGGCCCATCCTGCTGCGACGTGCCAGGGCACCCGTCGTGCCGTCCATCCCCACGAGCCCTTCCTGCAGGGAACCTGGCCGGGGTGCCAGGCTCCGGCTCCCGGGTGTGCANCTCAGCGCTGCTGTGCGGGGTAACCCCGGCGGGCTCGCTTCCCTCCCCGGCTCAGGCCCATCCTGCTGCGACGTGCCAGGGCACCCGTCGTGCCGTCCATCCCCACGAGCCCTTCCTGCAGGGAACCTGGCCGGGGTGCCAGGCTCCGGCTCCCGGGTGTGCAGGGCTGTAAATCCAAAGGCTTGCTTCGCGCTCCCGGGGACGCTCAGATGAGCCGTTTTCCCGTAACCCCCTGCACTTCCAGGCTGGCAGTTGGCTCGTGTCCCCGATTTCTCTCTGGGAACTGAGGGGATAAAGGGAATTTCCACCCTCACTGCGGGGCACGAAGGTTATGGAGGGACCAGGCCTGTGACAGGAGTGCAGCGCTGGAAGCCCGCGCATCAGCTGGGGTTCAGGTGCAAGCAGCACTGCTCTGGTTTGCGTCCCAGCCTCCAGTTGCCCCAGGCCATGCATTTACATTTTTGCAAGGGGATTAACAGCAGGCAGCAGCTGTCAGTCAGGGAGCTGAGCTGGAAAGCACCAGGACAAAAGAGCCTGGACCCTTCCTCCATCCCTGCAGGGATGAGAGCAGCCAGGAGCCAACCCTGCAGCCCCAAGGCCTCCCAGCACCACGCACAGGCTAAGAGCAAAGCCCTAGGGCAACTCTTCGTGCCTTGCTTGGCTTTGCCGCTGATGGGCCAGCATGGCTGAGCGCTCCTGGACCCCAGGCAGCTGCTCTGGCACTGCCAGTCCTCCTCTCCGTGCCTCAGTTTCCCCCATAGCCCTTCACTTGCCTCCCAGCCCAGTGGCTCACAGCCCTATCACCCCTTACTCGGGAGCATCTACTATGCGGGAGCCCACTCCCTTCCTCACCCACTGCACAGCAGCGCGGGGTTACACCCCAGAGCAGGACCAGGCAACTCACATCAGCCACAGCACAAAGGGGGCAGCCCGCTCCCCTCCCTGCCTCAAAGAGGCAAAGGAGCAGGCAAAGCCCCTGCAAACCCTCCTGCTTTATACCCCCAGCCCTGCCCCAGCTGTCGTCTTTCATTCATTCATTCATTAATGGCAGCACGGGCTAATCCCCAGAAGCTTGTCAGCTGGGAGCTGCTGGGTGGGGGCGACCATGGGGGCGCTCACAGGTGCAGGTGCTGTGAGGGGGCAGCGGCTCCCCCAGCTCCTCTCTGAGCCCAGAGTGGGATTTTGGAGTGGGGAGAGAAGGAGACCCGCACACCCCATCGTCAGCCCTTGCCGGGATGGGGAAAGGGTCCTTTTGGACCTGGGCTCACACTGAATCCTGCTGCCATGGGTGCTGGGCAGGTGCGGTCCCAGCAAAGCACCCTGCCTGCCAAGCGTGAGCCAGCGGGGAGGAATGCGGGCACGGCCCTGGGCCGCCGGGATCCCCACCTCCACCGCGGGCTGCCTCCGAGCTCTTGCCTTGGACATCTTCCCGATTCACCAGCCAAACTGTTTTGCAAAAATTTGCTACAACCAAAGCACCGGCCCTGCCAAAGCCCGCGGGGGCCGGAGGCGCTCGGAAGTGGCCCAAATGGCCACTTGCTTTCTTCTTTTTTTTCCCTGGTTGTCATTTTCCTTCTCCCCTCCCCTTGCCAGCCGCCCCTGATTGCTGCCTCATGATTTATTTATCCCCCTCGCCAGCCTCCATCGCTGCGGGCGGGGGCCCTGTTTGAATCTCAGCTGTAATTGCTCAGCTCAGATACCTTGCTGCCGCTGAAAATGTGCCCACTCAGCCGTATGCCTTTCCTGGCCACTTCCCCGTTCTAATGGTGCCTATCAATAATTCAGAATAATGCAAAGGATGAGCCCAGGTTAATGGGAACTGTGCACGCCGACGGCCGACCTGGTGCTGCTCCGGCTCTGCTCGCTTGCCCGGGCAACGGGGCCGGCGGTGGGGCCGGGGCTGCTTGCCCGCCCCGGGGCAGAGCCGAGGCGGCAGCGCGGGGCCAGCAGCGTGGAGTGGGTTCATCCCTGGGGTCCTGCAGCTCCAGGGAGGGCACGGGGCCAGCCCTGAGAGAGGAGCAGGGCACCCGGACACAGGCACGGGGCAGGGGGAGATGTTGCGGGGTGGAAATGTCACGGCTGTCGCCGCTCAGGGTTCGCCGCCGCTGAGCCACGGTGGGAAAGCAGCCACCGAGGCTGGGACAGCACCTCCATCCCTCTAACCCTGCCCATCACCAGGGTCTCGGGGCTCTTCCTTCCCCTCTATCTTGAAAGCAGCCGAACATTAAGCACCAGAAGAGCTCTGCCCTGAGCCTGTCCATGGCTTGGTCTCTCCTTGGCCACGCAGGGAGGCCACTGGGGCTGGGAATTGCCATCTCCCACGATCGACCTCGGGAGACAGGCAGGGGGTTCAAGATTAGCCGGTGGCTGGACTGCCTTCCCGAGGAGCAGGGCTAGCAGCGGGGTTGCGCTTGGTCTCCCCGGCACCTTCTCCGTTGAGGAGGCTGGGCTTCCCCGCAGCGTTTCGGATGAGGGAAGACGGGGTGTTGCGGCAGCGCGGGTTCCGAGGGGATGGATGGGAGGCAGCCGATGCGGGGACAGCAGCTGTGCCCTCCAGAACACGAGCTGACCTGTCTTCCCAGGCTATAAATATCTTCGACACCTTTGGGAGCGGGCAGGGGGAGGGGGCATGGGGGTGGCTTGCCGGGCTGCAGGAGAAGGATTGATTTCCCTGGCAGAGTCAGTCCTGCGGGATGAAACCGGAGAGCAAGAAGCCCTGGGGTCAGAGGAGAGTCAGCAATTAGTGTTGTAACCTCCCGTTCGCATCACGCCCCGCGCCGGGGACACGCGGCTGAGGAGGGGGGCGCAGGGTGGCGATGCCCCCGGGGACCCCCTGGGCAGGATGCGGAGGAGCAAGCGTTCGGGATGCTGGGCAGCAGCGATGGCTGTAGGATGCCCATGGGGACCATCTGGAGGTCGAAAATGGGGATGGTGCTCTGGCTGGGGGGCAGGGATGCTCGCCCGGGGACAGCACCGAGCGCTGGGATGGCCGACGTTGCTGCAGGAGCTCAAGGGCCGGATCCCCACTGAGCTGGGAATTGCTGCAGAAAGGGTGTAGCTGTTACTGGGAAGCGGCGCCTGGGGGCTGCTGGGGCCGTTGGGGGGCTGCAGCGGGGTCACCTCTCCCTCTGGGGGGAAATGGGGAAAGGGGAGATGGTCCCAGCCAGCAGCCGCTGGCTTTGGCGATGGCACGAAACCAGCGCCGGGGAGCAAAGCGCCCCTGGGGATGGGGATGCCGTGCGGAGACCCTGCTCACCTCCCCCTCTGTCCCCTGCCAGGCGTCACCTACTCGGACACAGTGAGCGCCACGGAGCCGTGCAAGCCGTGCACGCAGTGCGTGGGGCTGCAGAGCATGTCCGCGCCCTGCGTGGAGTCGGACGACGCCGTGTGCCGCTGCGCCTACGGCTACTACCAGGACGAGCCGAGCGGGAGCTGCAAGGAGTGCCGGGTGTGCGACGTGGGCTTCGGCCTCATGTTCCCCTGCCAGGAGTCGCAGGACACGGTCTGCGAGGAGTGTCCCGAGGGCACCTTCTCCAACGAAGCCAACTTCGTGGACCCCTGCCTGCCCTGCACCACCTGCGAGGAGAACGAGGTGCTGGTGAAGGAGTGCACGGCCGTCTCGGATGCCGAATGCAGAGGTAACGCTGCTTTTTCCGGGGCGAGCTGTTGCAGAGGGGAGAGCTGGGTTCGCCGGGTGTCCGGCAGCGCTCCCTGCCTCAGTTTCCCTTTGCACCACGGGGAGGCAAGGGCATCTCCTGGGCTCAGAGGAGAGAATCCCCGTGTCCAGCTGAGACCCCCGGCCCTCAGGCATTGCAGCATGCAGCTTCCTACCAAGGCAGCGCTTGCTTCGAGCCCTCGTCTCCCTTGCAAATGCCCGGCTCCAGGGTTTGCCCAGCCCTACCCAGGGGCGTCCTTGGCTGAGGTCCCCAGGGTGCTGCCGCGGGTGCAGGCGCTCTAGCCGGTGGCTTTTGGTGTCCAGGAACAACAAACAGGGCAGAGAGGTTCACCAATCTCAGACGCCGTGCTTGCCCCTGCCCGACCCTTCGTCAGGAGGGAATTCGGCAGCCGGTGGGTTTCTGATGGGAATTAACTGCCCTTAGGAGCCGGGAGCAGCCGGCCCCGCAGCCCAGGAGGGTTCGGTGCCCAGGGGAAGGGGGAGAGCATCATTCACCGGCAGCAGCCCCCGCATCGTGCCGGCCCGCACCCCACTGCTGCGCAGAGCGGCCCAGGGAGCCGCAGCGCCGCTTTGGCTGGGGACGCCCTGGTCACTCCTTGGCAGTAGCAGCGCGGTTCCCTGCCCCGAGCCCGGCCGGGGAGAAAAGAGCTTTGTCCTGGCTGCCGCTGATTCACAGCGCGGGGACAGCCAGCGCAGCTCTCTTGAAAGGGTCGAGTAAATGGAGCCAGAAGTCAAGGAGCACAGGGCCAGCTTTGTTAGCCGGCAGCGGGGCCTCGCCGGAAACGGCCCTGACGGCTGCCGAAGCGCCGTGCCGAAAGGGCAGCGGGGTCCGGCCGGGGGCCGTGGCCGGGAGCGCCGGCAGGGCGACATGCCAGCTCCAGCCCGTGACACTCAGCCCATCCTCCCCAGGCCGGCGGACGTGGCACAGCCCCGTGGGTCTCGCTGCCGGTGGGCGCAGGACAAGACCCTGGAGAGGGATGGGGGGAGGTTTGGGAGGGAGCCGGCACCCGGGGAAGGGGATAGAGCAGCTCCAGGTGAGAGCATTTTCCCAGGGCAAGACAAGACGCATCTGCTCGCTCCGTGGGACACGCCTGGGTGCGCTGGGAATGGGGTCACTCCCAAACGGGGAGGGTGGTGGGGTGCGTGGCAAGCAGGCAGGGGCCGGGAAAGGGGCAAATCCAGGCTCTGGTGCTGCTGGCAGTGGATGAGCCTGGCTGCGTGCGAGCTGTGGAGGCAGCTGAGTTGCCTTGCACGGGTCCCGGTGCAGATGTGCGGTGGATGGGAGGCAGATGGGGCCACATCCCTGGGCTTCGGTATCAGCGGTAGGAGCCGGGGAGTCAGTGTGCAGCTTGCACATGAGGGGAAGAGCTGCGGGACACGAGCAAACCCACCGCAGGGGCAGAAGAGCTTACAAAGCCACGTCCGTGTCCAGCCACGACCAGGCACCTCCAGCTCTTTGGGGCAGGCGACCGCTTCAGCTTGTCCTGGGGACCAGGGAGGCCCGGGCTGTGTGGGGCCAGGGGACAAGGTGGTTTGCAAGGACAAGGGGATGGGGCAGAGCTGGCACCTCTGCAAGCCCCGCAGCCTTTAGAAGATCCCTGCGGAGATCGTTGTCCCTTCACCAATTCACTTGCCAGAGCTCGTTACAAAGCGTGGCTTGCGGCAAGGCTAATGATTTTCATTTCTTTTCCCCCCCTGCCTGGCAGACCTCCACCCTCGCTGGACAACGCACACGCCGTCTCTGGTGGGCTCCGACAGCCCCGAGCCCGTCACCAGGGACCCCTTCAACACCGAAGTGCTGCCCAGCACCCTGGCAGACACGGTCACCACCGTCATGGGCAGCTCGCAGCCCGTCGTGAGCCGCGGCACCGCCGACAACCTCATCCCTGTCTACTGCTCCATCCTGGCAGCCGTGGTGGTGGGGCTGGTGGCCTACATGGTGTTCAAAAGGTGGGGGACCGAGGCAGCGCCGCGGGGTCGTGGCGGAGGATTTGGGTAGCGGGAAGCAGGCCGTGCCCCCCTCGGAGGTCCCGCAGCTGGAGCTGCCACCAAGGGAGGGAAGAGGACCAGGCTGGGTGGGTAGGAGCTGGATTTCCAAAAATGCATGAGAAACCAGGTGGTTAAGGGTGAAAGAGGGAGATGGCAGCAGGGTAGGGGAGCCCTCGTTGCAAACCCCCGCTTGCCCGCGCCCTGCTTGTTCTGGCACGCCACGGGCGGCCGTCACGGCCGATCACGCTCAACGGCGCGTCCCCGGCGCGCTGGGTCTGCACCTGGCCCCGGGCAGGCCAGGGCGGCTCGGCAGCTCCCCGGGCACCCCGGGCTGGAGGCACCCCGAGGGTGGGGGGACTCTGCAGGCAGCCCCGGCCCCCTGCGAGCTCTGGCAGCACAGCTGCATTTTTGCAGCAGGTCCACGCGGAAGGGAGCCTGCTTGCAAAGCTCAGGAGCTCAGCACCCGCTTGGCAGCTAGAAACACCAATTTAAACCGATCCAGCCACCGTGCTGGAGGGATTGAGCCAGATGCTGCAGGAGAAACAATTCTCCCTGGGAGACGTGGCCCCGAGAAAGGGGGACGAAGCCCCAAACCTGCTCCCAGCCTTGGGGACGTCACGGCTGGCTGCCACCTCCTCGCTCCTCTCCCTGCAGGTGGAACAACTGCAAACAGAACAAGCAAGGGGCCAACAACCGCCCGGTGAACCAGACGCCCTCGCCGGAGGGGGAGAAGCTGCACAGCGACAGCGGCATCTCGGTGGACAGCCAGAGCCTGCACGACCAGCAGCCGCCCAGCCAGAGCACCCAGGGGCCAGGTAGGGCGAACCGGGTGCTGCAGGGTGGGCAAGGGCACCCCGAGGATGGCCTTAACGCCGCTTCGTCCTTCCCAGCGCCCAAGGGAGACGGGAACCTCTACGCCAGCCTGCCGCCCAGCAAGCAGGAGGAGGTGGAGAAGCTGCTGGGCAGCTCTGCGGAGGAGACGTGGAGGCAGCTGGCCGGGGAGCTGGGCTACAAAGAGGATCTCATAGACTCCTTCACCCGGGAGGAATCGCCCGCCCGGGCTCTCCTGGCCGACTGGTCCTCCAAGGAGACGGCCACCCTCGACGCCCTGCTCGCTGCCCTGCGTAAGATCCAGCGCGGGGACATCGCCGAGAGCTTGTACAGCGAGTCCACCGCCACCTCTCCCGTCTGAAGGGTGGCCCGGGGCGGCCCCGCGGGGTCCCCTTCCCCCTTCGCCCCCTCGCCTCTCCGCTCCCCAGCACCGACAGCCCCAGAGGGGAGGGTGGGAAGGAAGCGGGGGCTCCCCGGGCCCCCCCAATTTACAGTCCTCTATGCACTGAGCTCCTGTTTTCGGTATCGCCCTCTCCCAGTGCCGCCTCCTCCCAGCAGCCCATAGGTGAGATGGGTGCAGGGCTCAGCCCTGCTCAGCACCCAAAGCCCGTCTGCCACCAGAGCATCCTCTGCAGCCCCGCGACGACGGGCGGACGGATGCAGAAATGAGCACCACGCTCTCAGCCCTCTCCTCTCTCCCCTGCCAGCCCCTTCTCCTTCCTCCTTGGGGCTCCAGTTCTCTTCCTCCCACCCTTCCTCCGCGGCCGACCCTGCCGCTATCTCCCCCTCCCCTCCAGCGCCCTGAAATCCAGCTGCTTCCCCCAAAACCACAGGCAAAGGGCAGGGCTGGGATGGGCACGGAGAGAACTGGAGCTGCTGTACCAGGATTCGGAGAGGGGTCTGGTCCTACGGCCGGGCTGCGCCGTGGCGGGTGGGCTGGGGGAAAGGACTCGGCTTCCAGCAGCCCGACCTACACTGTGAAATTCGGGGGGCACAGACCCCACGCACGCTCCCCAGGGCTGCCAGCGCTTGGTCTCGGTGAGGAGTGGCCGGCACCACCTGAACGTCGAGGGCCAGGCGTTTGAGTGCCGCCGCCTCCCCGGCGCTGCAGCTCCGTGGCAGGGATGCTGAAGGGCTAAAGGGCTGATAAAGTGCCTGCCCGCAGCGGGGACACGACAAAAGGGCTCAGCTCATCCTTCCCCCGGCACCAACCCCGGCGTCCCTGCCCTGCACCGACCCGGGAGCAAAGCCACGCTGGCGCCATTGCACTGTCCCCGCTTACCCGCGGACCTGGATGGGGCTGGCGGCCCTGCCCCCCTGCTTGTAAGGGCTCCTTCTCCTCCAGCTCTGTGAAAGGGGGCTTGGAAACGCCCCTGCCCGCTCCCCTACAGGCCCTTTGCCGCCGTCCAGGTGTGCAGCGGGTGCTGCCCACCCTTGGTGCACCGCTTGCCTCCGCGGGGTGTCCTCAAGTGACCCCAGCACCTCCCTCTGCCAGGAGCCCACCGCAGCCCCGGGAAGGGGACGTCTCTCACCGCCTCCACGTCTCCAGAGCTATAAGTGCATTTTCTGGGCGTATCAGCTCCCCACCCAGCACCCAGCTCGCTCATGGGGGATGCAGGAGAGCAGCTGCCCGGTGGGCGAGCGCTCCGTTCCCCCTGCGAGCTGCCACCGAGCAGCCAGCGCGGACCTGGGGGCTGTCCCCGACACAGCCCCGGCTTCGACGTCTCGCTTGCCTGGAGCATCACGGGCTTTCTGCAGAGGAAGGACTGCGAGGCGAGCCGGTGCACAGCACGGGCGCCGGGTGCGCCTGCGTTGATGGACTCCCCCTTCGCCTCTGGATTCAACCGGAAACTTTCCTGAAGGCAGAAGGTGAATTTTCCTCCCCTCTTCAAGGAGATAAGCAAGACTTGTAAATAGTACCACGTCGTTTTACTAACTGCTCGATGTTTCTACGTGCGACACGGGGTGACGGTGCCCACCGCGGCCCCCCTGCTCTTCCTCACAGCCTTTCTGCCTGCAAGGCGAGCTTTCGTTTTGCAGCCCAAGCCTTCAGTCCCACACGTTTCTGGCCTTAAAGACTCATTGGGGAGACAGGGAAACACGCGCACCCCAAAAATTGCCACAGCAGGTCCACGAGAAACTTGGGAACACGGAGGGATTTGGCTGTTCCGAGCGGAGCTGCGGGGCATCGAGAGGGAGAGCTCGGTGCTTTCCGAGGGATTGCAGCCTGCGTCAGAGGGATTCGAGCACCCAGGTCCTTCAAAAGCTTTCGGGAAGCTCGCCCCTTGCGCTTTGGGTGATAAAGCGGCGCAGGCTGAATGTGGATCTCCAGGATGGGACAGCTGGTGCCTCCTGCAACGAAAAAGCAAAGATCCCTTTGGAAGAACAGCTTTGCCCACTGACTGCCCATGCCAAACCCGTTGGTTAGAAACACATGGCCTCGACAGGGCTGCGAGTCCTATGTCCGAGTCCTGAACCCCTCCCATCACTAAAATCCAAGGCACCTGCCCCAAATTTGCAACCCCACTGGGAGCGGGCGAGCCCGATTTGCAAATCCCCCGGCAGGCGCACCGGCTCCTGCCAGCCCGAGCCATCCGCAGGGATGCTTTCGGATGAATCTAAACGTTGGTGATCGTCGGGTTGTTGCCATCGGTCCCTTTTTTGTGTGGGCGAAGCGGCTCAAATACGAACTAAGGGCGACTGGAACAAGGTGCCCGGATCAAGGGCAAAACAAACTGCCCGATTCAGTCTGACAAGCCAACCTGGCCGTACCCTGCCAGCTGGAAATTGCTTTTCTTCAGGACAATATTGCCATGGTCTCAGGTTTCAATTGCCATAGTAAAGGGATTTCCTCAGGGCTGAGGAAACGGAGACAAAAAAAATAAATAAATAAAAAAAATCAGCATCCAAAGAGAAGCCGGGGGACGCCTCAAATCCCTGGTTGCAGGAAATAAATCGAAATAAAATAAAATACAAAAGCGAGGAGGGAAAACCAAGCCAAAGTTAGCGCTCGTCAGTACGTTTTGTGTCCTTTTCTAATGTTTCTGTTGTACGAAGAACGTTTGCTTCTCCACCCGCCCCTCTGTAATGCCAGTGCCGATCCGTTAGGAAGTTTTATGGTGAAGATGTAGCCGTTGTAGAAGGAGTTTAGGGGGGTTTGCGGGTGGGGTGTGAGCAGCATGAGGTGGGGGGGGCGATGCACGGGGGGTGGCGGGCCGCCGCGCCGGCCGGGTGGGTAGCTGTCCTTGTGTATCCGTCGGATGCCAATAAAGAGCATCGCTACGTTGGCGTGCTGCTTGGTTTTTCCCCCCTCGTCCGCCAAGAACCGAGGTTTGAGAATCCGCGATAGGGAAGAGCCTCGAGGCCTTCAAGGGTGGGGCTTTTTTGCCTTCTTTCTCCCCCCCCCGTCTTCCTCTTTTAACCTTATAAACGACGGGGATGCAAAGTCTGATCTCATCCGGCGGAGCACGGCGGAGGCTCGGCCCTCAGCCGAGGACGCGGCGCGGCTTACCCAGCTTCGTACAAGTCACACGAGCGGCCGCGGTGCCGGGCGGCCTCCCGAGCGTCCCGCAGCGCTGCTCACCACGCTCCCGCCTCGCTCCCCGNGGATCTCCAGGATGGGACAGCTGGTGCCTCCTGCAACGAAAAAGCAAAGATCCCTTTGGAAGAACGGCTTTGCCCACTGACTGCCCATGCCAAACCCGTTGGTTAGAAACACTTGGCCTCGGCAGGGCTGCGAGTCCTATGTCCGAGTCCTGAACCCCTCCCATCACTAAAATCCAAGGCACCTGCCCCAAATTTGCAACCCCACTGGGAGCGGGCGAGCCCGATTTGCAAATCCCCCGGCAGGCGCACCGGCTCCTGCCAGCCCGAGCCATCCGCAGGGATGCTTTCGGATGAATCTAAACGTTGGTGATCGTCGGGTTGTTGCCATCGGTCCCTTTTTTGTGTGGGCGAAGCGGCTCAAATACGAACTAAGGGCGACTGGAACAAGGTGCCCGGATCAAGGGCAAAACAAACTGCCCGATTCAGTCTGACAAGCCAACCTGGCCGTACCCTGCCAGCTGGAAATTGCTTTTCTTCAGGACAATATTGCCATGGTCTCAGGTTTCAATTGCCATAGTAAAGGGATTTCCTCAGGGCTGAGGAAACGGAGACAAAAAAAATAAATAAATAAAAAAAATCAGCATCCAAAGAGAAGCCGGGGGACGCCTCAAATCCCTGGTTGCAGGAAATAAATCGAAATAAAATACAAAAGCGAGGAGGGAAAACCAAGCCAAAGTTAGCGCTCGTCAGTACGTTTTGTGTCCTTTTCTAATGTTTCTGTTGTACGAAGAACGTTTGCTTCTCCACCCGCCCCTCTGTAATGCCAGTGCCGATCCGTTAGGAAGTTTTATGGTGAAGATGTAGCCGTTGTAGAAGGAGTTTAGGGGGGTTTGCGGGTGGGGTGTGAGCAGCATGAGGTGGGGGGGGCGATGCACGGGGGGTGGCGGGCCGCCGCGCCGGCCGGGTGGGTAGCTGTCCTTGTGTATCCGTCGGATGCCAATAAAGAGCATCGCTACGTTGGCGTGCTGCTTGGTTTTTCCCCCCTCGTCCGCCAAGAACCGAGGTTTGAGAATCCGCGATAGGGAAGAGCCTCGAGGCCTTCAAGGGTGGGGCTTTTTTGCCTTCTTTCTCCCCCCCCCGTCTTCCTCTTTTAACCTTATAAACGACGGGGATGCAAAGTCTGATCTCATCCGGCGGAGCACGGCGGAGGCTCGGCCCTCAGCCGAGGACGCGGCGCGGCTTACCCAGCTTCGTACAAGTCACACGAGCGGCCGCGGTGCCGGGCGGCCTCCCGAGCGTCCCGCAGCGCTGCTCACCACGCTCCCGCCTCGCTCCCCGGGGCGGCACAGCCGGCGCGCTCCAGGAGAGACCTTCGGTGTTGGGGGAAAAAGGCAGGAAAAGGGGATAACTTCCTGCTCCTGCCCCGCGGAGTTGCTTCAACTGCTGTGAAAGAGCATTAAAAGGCTCAAGCCCACTTACTTCGGAGCATTCGCCGCTTTGGGCACAAGGCGCCTGTTTCTGCACCCCGGTGCCGTTAGCAGAGCCGCGCTCAGCACCCCCAGGGTGCAGGATCAGCCTGCCGAGATCCTACGCAAAACCCCCAGACCCAGGGAGATTTAATTGGGGGGGGGAGCAAGTTTCTGCAGTGAGTCCGGGAAGGGCTCGGAGGGCTCAGCTCCCGGGTAGGCGAAGGGATACCGGGTGCGCTTCTGATCCTTGAGCAGCCAAATCCAGGGGGAGAACCCCCAGACACGGTGACAGGTAACACACCCCCCAAACAAGAGCTTGGCTCTCGCCCCAAATTGCTTCCGACGGCTCCTAGGTGGGTCCGTGGCCCCAGGGAACGCGGGGCACGCGGGCGAGAGGGCGGCTGGGACCTCACGGCGCTGGCGTTGGCGTTGCTTCACGCAGGGTCGCGCGTGGGTTTGCGCACAGGAGTATTTACACGTCGTAGTTTACAAGAGCTTGAAAGAGGATGCGCAGACGTAGCTGGTTTTATTTTTGGCTCGCCTGGGTCGCGCTCTAGCAGGAACCGTAACGAGGACCAGGACTGCACAGACATAAAGAGCGTTCCCTTGCCTTTTTTCAGGCTCCCACGCGGTACTGCACATAAACAAGGGAAAATAATTGCAATCAATCTATTAGGTTTAATCTGCTTCCTCTTAATCCCCTGGGAAACGGAGCAGAGCCGGGCTGCGAGCGTGAGCTGAAGGGAGCCTGGAGCTGGCGGGCAGGACCGGGATGGGGGCTGAGCATCCTCTGCCCCTGGCACCCTCCCTGCATCCCAGGCTGGAGCCGAGCTGGGGGAGAGGGAGGGAAGGAGCTCTGCGAGGTGGTCTTGGTGTGTGGGATCAGCTGCGTCAGGTGGTGCCTGGGGAGAGCAGCCTGATTTACGGCTAGTGCAGCAGGGAGCGGGGCGGGAAGGCACGGCGAGATCTGGAAAGGAGCCTGAGGTTTGCGTCGGCTGGTGAGCGGGGCTGGGGAAAGGGACCTGGAAAACTTCCTTCCCCTTCTTTATGGGTGCTTGGGGAAAGAGAGAGCAGCCCGCTGCTTGATCTCGCATCTGGAGGGGGTCCCCCAGGCTGGGGGCTGGCTCGGGGAGGGGCAGGAGGTGGAGGAGGACAGCCACCGGCACGGGGACACAGGGACAGACCTCTGCTGGACCCACGTACCCGCTCTGGCCATCGTCCCCTCCAGCAGAGAGCCACCATTCTGCTAAAGCGCTCGCCATCCCCAGTACGAGGTCTCGCACAACCCCACCGGACACCGAGAAAAAGGGAAAAAAAAAACCCCAAACCACATTAAAACCCCACGATGCACCAAGACGCTTGTGGTTCAGCTCCTGGCTCCTGTGGGGAGCTGGGACCTTCCCTTTGCAGAGGGCCAAAGATGGGAAAAGAAAGCTGAGCTTCCAGAATAGCAGCAGGGCTTTGCAAGTGGAACAAGAGCTCACGGCACCCAGCTGCAGCTCAGAAACGCTAATCCCACCCATATTTCTTCCCCATCCATCCGTCTGCCTCCAGAAGCGAGCCGAGCAAGTGCTCTCGCAGGTTCCCCTGGCAATTTAGCCTGGATTTGGGGGTGCAGCCGGCTGCAGGGCTGGGGGGGGGGATTTAGAGAAGCTTCATTTCCAGACCCCTTGGAGACAGCCCTGAGCTGCAAACAGCCCCGCGGTACCTGGCCCGAGCAGGGCACGCAGCTCAGCGCCAGCAGCCCCGTCTCCCCGCTTTGCGCCCCTGGGCAGAAGCTGCCTCCCATATGCCAGCGAGAGCCACGTTCCCAAATAATGGGAAGCAGGTCGGTGGCAGAGCCGGGAGCGCCGGGGCGATGGCCGCGTGCCAGCACCGGGCACAGCCCGTCCCCAAGGCCGCCCGGTGCCGCGTGAGCACAGGGGCTGCTCGGAGGCTGGTGGGATGGAGGTGGGAGATAAGAGCCCCCAGGAGAGCGGCATGGCAGCCTTTTGCTTTTAAGCTGCTCTTAGCTCCTCACTCGAGGCTTTTCCAGCCCCACAGCCCAGAACAGGAGAGATGGCGCTGAGCCGGCGTCGCGAGGTTCTGGTTTAACCCACCGCGACGTCTCTGGTGACCAGGCTCAGGGAAACGCGCGCGTGGTCCAAACCTTGAGTGATCGTGGACGCTGTGGCAGAACCCAGGAGCTTCAGCAGAAACCAGGGCTGTGCCCGGGGCGAGATAAACCCAGCCTGAAAGGCAAGGGGACAAACCAGCGGGTGAGGAAGGGACAAAACCGACAGACCCGGGGGCCTGGCAAGGCGGGGCGGAGGTGGGAAGAAAGGTCCCTGCATCTCAGGGTGTCGCTCATACGGGGCAGGGGACACAGACGACGGTGACATGGGTGTCCTGGCACGGGCTATCACGGGACAAGGGCGTCTGAGCAGCGACAGAGCCCAGCCCAGCCCCTGCAGCCACCCCGCTTGAAACCACCCCTAGTTCAACGCATCTGGGAGGTATTGCAGCGCACTCACCTGGGAACGAGGGACAGCGCTGCCACCACCAGCGAGGACAGGCAGCGAGGGGAAAGCGGGGGGAAGGGAAAGCCCTGACCACCTTCTTTCTTCTTCTTCTTCTTCTTCTTCTTCCTCCTCCCCCCCCAAACCTCCCCCAGCTGATTCTGCTTTGCTGCAGCTGGGTGCAAACCAAGCGAGGTGGGGATGGGGCTTTACTGTAATGGACGTGGCCTTCCTGGAGGGAGCAGGGAGAGGTTAAACGGGCCCAGATGGATGTGTTTGGGGGGAGTTACAGCAAGGGAGACAAGGTGAGAGGGGTTAGAGGAGCCGGGGCAAGGCAGAGGTTCCCCCCCGGGCGCGTGCAATTCCTGTTGCTGCTGTTGAATTATCTCAGCAAGACCCAGCGCAGAGGGTCTGGCGCGGGCGGTGTGGGACGTTGCCCAAAATATGCTGAGAAAACCCATCTCCAGCCCAGCGACACAGGAGTGAGGGTGCGACGGAGCCCCCCCGGGAGCCCCAAAGCGCACGCGCACCACCCCCGCGGCCGGGCGAGCCGTGGGGGAAGGCACTCCGGTTTCCCTCAAAGCATCGCTCCCAGATACAAATTGCCGCCGGCTGGTAACTCCACAGACGGGCTCCTGGGCAAGGCTGCCTTCGTCTGAAGCTGAAAAGAAGCCACCTGGGTATTGAGCAGGGCTTTTGTTGTGGCAGGGAGACAGCAATCTGTTGTCACCGTCACCGGGGTGCGAGCACGGAGCCGCAGAAGCGGCCGATTCCTCCCCCCCCACCTCCGGATGGAGACGTCACAGCAGCTCCCTGAAAGCCCACCCTGCTCCTCCAACGGACTTCAAGCTCCGCACAGCACCGTAGCGCCGAGCGCTTTTGTAGGAAACGTGCCGACAGCTCCTTTTCCTGGTCTTTTAATGATTTCCTTTATTTGAGTATGAAAGGGGAAGGGGCGGAGGAATGATTTACAGAGACTGGGAGAAAGTGGTCGGGTTGGTTTCCTTCCAACCGTGCCTGAAGACGAAATCACGGAGAGCAGGAAAAAGCGTCCGAGGGGTCTGGAAGAACGGACTTCCTCCTGTTTCCGAGGGAGGATGGGGCAGATGAGGGAGATTTTAATTCCCAGGCAAAGCGAAGATGGGTTTCAGCCAGGACACTGCTGCTTCGGAGGAGGCTTCCAGGGCGCCTTGCTCCCGGGGTGAACGTGTAAAACCCCGTCCTCGGAAAATGGCACCACTCGGGCGCAAAACCAGGCTGAGACCTAGACTAGAAGGACGGTAAATTAATTCCCTTGAAAGGTGAAAAACCCCATGCGCTTCATTCCAGTTCATCAGCTCCCCTTGGTGACGTGAAAAACCCCATGCGCTTCATTCCAGTTCATCAGCTCCCCTTGGTGACTCATTTTCCCCATGTGAAAACCAGAATGAATCTAAATCCTCCTCGGAAACACGCTCCTAGGTTAGTTTATTGCTCATTTTAAAATAAATATTTTATTCTTTCTTTTTTTTTCTCCGGCTGCTGGATGTTGGAAATGTCTCTTTGTTGTAGAAACAAAACCAAAAAAATGGGAATAAAATTTTCATTAGATGCAAAATGAAACCCTTCCGAACCAAGCGAGCTTTGCAAAACTGCCAGGCTAAGTACTTAGAAATACAGATTTCTGGTTTTCCAACGAGGGAGGCCGGGCCGGGCGCCAGGCAAGCCGCGGCGAAGGCAGCAAACAGCGGCCAACTCCAGCGCACCGGCACCGGCCCTCGCGCACGACCTCCCTTCGCAGCCCCGGGCGCGTGCCCCTCGGCGGCCGGACGCTGGGGAAGGCCCCGCTTTTCGCGACCTGTCCTCCAAACCCGAGCAAAATGGCGACGCAGCCACATCTTCCCGGCCCTCCGCATCGCGTCGTGCCCCTGCGCTGCCAGGGCTGGGTCACCGCCGCGGCAGCCTCGTGACAAAACCCCACGCTCTCCAATATTCAGCAAGTGAAAAAGAAATAAGTGGCGTGAGGCCTGCGAGGATTTTGCTCAGCGCCTGAGCGGGGAGGGAAGGCTCCCTCCCTTCACCTCCAGCCTTTCTTCAAGCTCAGATCCATCCCACGCAAATTCTGCCCCGTTTCCCTTGCGCAGCTCCGTAGCTGCAAGGGTTTTGTTCCATCTCTTAATTGTTTCAGACCTGCTTTTCAGCCCGGAGTAATCAGGGCTTTCTGGAGAGATGCTTCGGCTCAAGCCTGGAAAACACCCAAGGCAACGCACACACAGCTGCGAGGTCGAACAACCCAGAGGCGTGAAGCAGTTGCAGACCCGCGGGCCGACAACCGCCGCCACCGGCAGCCCCCGAGCCAAAGCCCAAGCCGGCGTTTTCCAAAATAGCCCGAGGGAAGCAGCATCCCACTGACGCCTGGAGCACGGAGGGCACGTGCGTCCTTGCTGCCCTCGCCCGTTTCGGTGACCCAGGGCCAAAGGCGCTGAAATGGCGTTTTGGGACTAAAACCTGGTGCAAACCTAAAGCATCCGCGTGCTTGACCAGGTGCTGGAGGCGGGGGGACGTGGGTCCCCGGTGCGGTGGGAGGGCAGCCTGGGCTGGGGCGCGGGGTTAAGCAGGATCGGTGGAACAAGATTGTGGGAAAATTAGGAGGGGAACAAAGTCACCAGGACCTGGCGATGCGCACCTGAGCCGGGCACGCGACCCTGGCACCCACAGCCCCCTCTGAGAGAGGGGCCACCCCCTTGCCACCCCCTTGGCCAGGCTCTGGGGTCCTTCCATGCATCGCCTTCCCTTCCCCCNGGCGGGGGGACGTGGGTCCCCGGTGCGGTGGGAGGGCAGCCTGGGCTGGGGCGCGGGGTTAAGCAGGATCGGTGGAACAAGATTGTGGGAAAATTAGGAGGGGAACAAAGTCACCAGGACCTGGCGATGCGCACCTGAGCCGGGCACGCGACCCTGGCACCCACAGCCCCCTCTGAGAGAGGGGCCACCCCCTTGCCACCCCCTTGGCCAGGCTCTGGGGTCCTTCCATGCATCGCCTTCCCTTCCCCCCGGTGCGCCGCTCCCGCAAGGTTCTCCCAGGCCCCCAGCGCTGCTGGAAGGGGAATGAAAAGCGCGGTGAGGTGGGTGGGTGGCCCGCTCCCGTACCATGCCCGGGGACGGGGCCGTGATGCGCTGCCAGCCCCCAGCCCAATTCAGGGCACCCAGGGGAGCGCGGGCTGGGCAAGCAGCGCAGTCCTGCTCTCCAGGGCTGGATGAGGAACAGATTTGGCCCCCACAGACGCTGCCGGGGCGGCGGGGGGATCACAGCCACACGCCTCCGGGACCCCCCCGGGCAGGGCTGCCTGCACAGCCCCGGGAAGGCGCCGCCAACCGACCCGTTTCCTTCCAAAGAGCCTCAATTTTACACTTGAAGTGAAAGGATTGAAACATTTATGGCTAAAAGTTCCTGGGAATTGCCCGTGCAGCCATATGGATTTGTTCCCTGGCTTAAAAAACACGAACGCAAAAACCCCGAAGACCCCCACTCCCCGTAGCCCCAGCTTCCCACCCCCTTCCTTCCTTCCCTCGGCTCAGGAAAAGCCGCTCGCTCCGCAGCCACGGCCGCTGGTTTCAATTATCTCCGTGATTAACTTTCTTCGTTTTACAGGCAGTTCCTGCCAGGCGCCCCATTTCCACCCCGCGGCGGCGCGGGGGGCAGCATGGCCGGGGGGGGCAGAGCCGCAGGCCGCGCCGGGGGGCTGGCGTGGGGGTACGGCGGGGCTCCAGCCCCCTCGGTGGTGGGAAGGATGAGCCTCTGGGCAGGGGTGCTGAGCTGAGCGGTTGCGGGCAGGAAAAACTAAAGGGAAGGGGAGAGGGAGGAGGAAGAGGATGGAGGCTGAGAGAAGTGATGGATGGGATGAGGAAAGGTTTGGAAATGGGGGATTTGGGGAGGGGGGGGGTGAATCTGGTGCTGGGCTTACACAGCTGCCTGCTTGGTCAGAGGGAAGGTGTGAATGTCAGAGAGGAGCCAAGGGAGCAGCGGCCGATGTGTTTTATCTCGCTGCTCCCGCCGGCGCTCAGCGCCTGGGATTCAGCTCTGTGCACCCACCCGCCTGCACCCACGGGTGCTGCCCCAGGGCATCCCCATCCCCTCTACAACAGCCATGTACCCAGCGCCCGTGGGAGCCCGGCTCCCGCAGGCTGCGGTGGGCTGCGGATGGCCGTACACGGCGCGGCTCAGCGCCGACCCCTTCTCCATCCCTCCCTCACCATCTCCTGCCCCTTCCACCAGC
>VZSC01005426.1:331-21514 GCA_013398225.1 Steatornis caripensis | reverse complement strand
ATGTTATATCTCTCAATGCACCATTTTCACTTTATTCTCTTAGATAGGTGACATTAAGTGCACATATAAATAGCAACATCAGTCCAGAAGAAGTTTTAGTTTCACTGACTTTTTACATTGTATAAATGATTCAGAGTATAGCGTGAGCAGAGTATAGCCCCATCATGGACCAAAGCACTCATTAACCCTCCTCACTGACTGGAGGAAGAATCCAAGAGCTGCTAAGTGACAGAATGAATAGATCTGAAATTATTAACTCAAATTATTTTTTAAAAATCCTTTCTTTAGAAGCAAAGTAATATATATGCTGAATTATATACACCAAGTAAAGTACAATGCTGAGTTTGTTTGTTTGTTTTCTGCCCTATACCTCTTTGTTTGGAATTAGTAAATGCTGAAGATAATAGCATATAACAGTTGGTCTAAAATATAGGAATTACTCCTGTAGCACGTAACACGCAGGATGTTCTGCCATCAGAGGAGAGTGATGTGTGAACCCTAGGAGGGGTTCACTCAAGTGCTTTCTATTTAATTTTCCAGTCTTTATTGATGTCTTAATCCTTCTTTGGAGTAACTGTATACTAAAACATACTGCAAGTAATTTTCAAGCTGTTTGTTATTCATACTTAATATTGTGGAACAAAAATTAAAATTCTATATCCCAAACTCCATTACTCCATACTCCATTACTCCATACTTATTGTTATTTAAAGCATATTATTGAATTATAACTATGATGAAACAAACATTTCTGAAAAGTTTAGAAAAATGAAAATTTTAAATGCAGCACACAGATACTGTTTGAAGTCTCAAATAGTATTTAAACCTAGAGTGTGTTAGCTGTAACATTTCAGGCTCAACAAAAAGGTATTTTCTGATGAAATTTTCCAACATGCAAGATCTTTTTTAAATTTTCCTATTGGATCTGTTCCTGATTATTTATTCTGACATCTTCCTTGCACTTTAGAGGCAGTATGTTACCATTGTCTTTATTTCTTGACAGTCGTAAAATGAGGTGGTGGTTCTGTACTGATCCCATGCCAAACCTGGAAGATTTTACATATTCTTCTGACCACCACCTGCTTGTGGTATCATGGCAAGGCAAATATTAGACTCAATATTTCCACATACTAATGATGTTGTATTATTTTTCTCTTTAACCATAACTCTGAGTTCCATAGGTTTGCAATGCTTGTTCTGAGATATATTAGAACATTTCTGCAATATTTCTGAATTTAAAGGTTTGGCTTATACTCCAGCATCTAATACCTGGTTAATGGTATTTCCAAGCTTTAAAACTTTGGTACTACCATATTGTAATATGGTAGCTTTTCACCTTCTTAGAATGTAGTTCGGTTCCAAAACTAGGTTTCAAGTGGAAATAAAGAAGGACAGAGATGACATTGTGCAATTAATGTTCATTACAAGATCTTCACACAAATCAATGCCATTGACAATTTTTGAGCAGAGTGAGAATGACAGGACTTTTGAAAGTCAGGCAACTAAATTAACTGAAAGAGGTATATGAAGGAACTTACACAGCCCTTTCCAGTCATTTGCAATGCTTTATCATAAAAACTACAGTTTACTTAGTTTACTTCAAAATCTTGCGTAACTTTTATAATAAACTAAAATGCAGAATAGTTCATTTAAAATATGTAATTTATCTGTTAACCTGGTCAGTCTTGTACAAAGTTACTAATTTTTAAGCAAACTTAAAATAGTTGTACACAAGTAAAGGTAACCATGGGCTTGGCAGCTTACATAAAATATTTAACTATGATTTTTCTCTCTAAAACCATAGCTACAGAAGACATTGAGGTGACTACTTAGTGGAAATAGCAAAACTGAATTTTTAATAAAAAAGATTGAAAATCTAAAGCAATCTTGTGTTTTATTATTGCTTTTAATCAAGTAATAGAATTGTCATATTATAATTTCACTATTGAGTAACTGTATTTATTGCAAAATAACAGATGTTGTAGGTTATATGCCTTTAGATTTGCAAAGACCTATTGCTGTTACTAGGGCTTTACTTATAGCTCTTCCTCTTGTCACAGTTTAAAGCTGGGCTGGCTACTAAATGGATGACAGATGCTTTTTGTTAACCCCCTACCTCCTCAAAAGGGGGGAAAGAGAAAAGTGAAAGAGACCTATGGGTTGGAAAAGTTAAAACAGCTTTAATCTAACTACAGTAATAATAGTAATTGAAAGAATAATAATGAAATATACACAAATACATGCAAAACTGTTATCGAGCTCCCCCCTCTCCAATGACAAATACATCACCCAGACACTGCAGGGCACACCCCAGTAAAGTCCTGGACTGTACTCAGCAGCAGGCAGGAACTGGATTCAGGAATGCTCAGATCAGGGTCGGAGGCAGAATATTCAGGCAGAATCCTCTTCAGATGCTTGAGCAAGAAGCTGGGCAGAGCTGCAGAGCAGTATCCTGCAACATCACCAGGACACCTCTAAAAATGCGTATTTTTCCATAGGTAAAATATGATCCCTCACACAGAGCACAATAGCACACTGTAGTGGTAAATACAGTAAGAAAGGTAAATTTCTGGAGTCTACTTTACTGTGGCTGCTGATGGTACCCAGAACACTCAGTAAACTTTCTTCATGTGACTGTTCTCATGCCTTGTCAACTGCCTGCTGATAACGACTGGACTGCTTGTCTGTATTTTATTGATCACCTCACTCTCTGGGGAATTAATTTATTAATTGATGACTTTAATAATGCAGTTGTATTTCATCCTGCTTAACTGATTCACTACTTCTGTTGATTGTCCACTTACTGATTGTATTTGCTCAGCTAATTTTTAATCCTTAAACTTCACCTGTTTAATTCCAGTCCATTGCCTGTGCATTTTACTTATAATGAGTTTTACAACCTAATTGTCTCTGCACCTACATGATTTTCTCACTTAATGAATTGTGTGTTTATACAATTAATTGCTTGATTTACACACTCCTAATTCATTGATTACTGCTTAATCATATAATTTCCTGGCACTGAGTTGCCAAAAGATTTGTTGGCCATAGTCAAGATTCTGCCAATATTTGTCCACAATAGAACGTGTCTCCTTTTTCCGCCTTACTTTTTGTCACCTATCACCATCTCCTCTATATTTTTAATGCCCGCATCGGTTTACTTTTATTTTTCTTCAAATTAAATACTTATTAATCTCTAACATTGTCAGAATTTATCTTTAGTAATTCAATCATTAATCAAATTTTGCTTCTTCTAGTTAGAAGTTAAAGCACGCTTCTGCAAGGAATCTGGCTTTAATCCCCGATTATCCTATATAATTTTAGATGAATCCTGGCAAATTAACTGGAGTCATTCAGTAAAAAAAAAACAAACCCAGAAGTCACTCCACAGAGCATAGTGTTCAAGTATTTTTCCATGCAGAACTAGCCACAAGACTATAAAATACTTCTATCAACTTAGTCCTATGAATCTTAAAGAGACCTAACATCACAGGAGAGGTACATCACTACAACTGATGTTTATGATAGCTCCTCAAAATATACTGAGAAAATTAGATATGGCTTTGAATGCCTTCACTTGAGTAGGACACAGGACTCAGACTCCTAAATCTCTTATAAGTGTGCTTCCCCCTGCCCTGCCCCCCTCGGTACCCCACCTTCTTAAGAGGTTCGTAACATCAATACTGCTCATTTTGAGAGCTTTCCAGTTACATATGTGATCACTTCTGTAGTCAGATTAGTCTTTGAATCCCAAAATGATGGGACCTCTTTATGTGCAGACAGAATTCTACTTCACGCGCAGACTGCTGTAAATAGGAAGTGTCTTGATAATATGGGTAGATTCTGTGGATCACTCCAAGGAATGTAGCCAACCCACTACAGACACGATGTTTCATGCTCTCTGAATCACTTTGCTGCAACTGCACATAGCTTAAGAATCAACTAAGTAGACTTATGAGTGTGTCTGTGCAGAAAGATGTTGCTGAATTTGATTGAAAGGAAATTGAAATAGGTTTGATGGATAGAAGACTAAAATTACTCCTCAAGAGAGAATACCCAGATGCAACTGTGTTTCAAACCCCTTTAAAGTTCACTCAACTGCTGTATTAGGATAGTTTATGTATGAAAATCAAGCTCCTAAATAGTAATATTAGAGAGCTAGTGACATGTCTTCCAAGTTCCAATTTCTGCTATCAAATTAAATCTTTTGTTTGTAATTTGTTTTAAAAATATTGTAGGAAAATAAAGCTGCATGAGCTGGCAACATATTATTTTCCCCAAATATAACATAGATAAAATAAACATGAAGTTATAGCACTGTGCCAGCAGAGATATGCACACAGCTCTTAGACTGTTGAGCCAAAAAGGCTGAAATGTTGAATTCCATTTTGCTTCAGTCTCCATTATATAAAAAAGTGATGGTAATGTGGGCAAACATGATTAAAGTCCTAAATTAACATAGAAGAAATTAGACTAGGATAAAGCAAAAGGTTAGAAACTGTCCAAATACAATTTTTGATATCTGGTGGGCTCTGTGAAATTTAACTTCAAGTACTTAGGGAGATGAAATGGCTGGGTTAAGCTTAAAGCCATGTACTGTTATCTTTGAGAAAATGATAAGGAGAGCTGAAGAACCAGGTCTTTGGAAAAGCAGAGATATAGTGTTTAACCTTAAAAAGTGGAAAGCTGTAAATCTATAACCTTAAACTTAATTTCCTCCATAGTGAAAGAAATAATTTAGAGATATCTAGAAGGCAGCAAAGAGATATGTGAAGGACAAATAATTTCAAAGAAACTTTATTTCTTTTTATAAGAGGATAAAAGGCTTTGTGGATAGGACAGTACAATAATATCACATCTATTGATATATATAGAGTCTCCACAATAACGATCTTGAAACTATCTCTCACATGATTGCAGAAGTACACTAGAGGCATGTGGACTATTTGAAGCTACTACTGAGTAGATAGATATAAATTTGAAAAATAAGTTCAAAATAGTTGTTTTTTTCTGACAAACTCAGAGGATACAGAAGGTGGAATTCTGATATTCTAAATCTGTTACAAATCTAAATGTCATGAAAATTTTTGATTATTTAGTAGCATGCATATTAAATCTGCAGATGATGGTAAATCCATGTAGGCCTAGTGACAGAAAGGACTAGTCTTCAGAGAGATATCCATACCTTGGAAAATTAACATAGACAATATGATTAGGAGGAGAATCAGTTTTCTACTTAATAGGAAAGTTAACATAAATGCGAGGAGTAAGGATGACTGGCACCAGGTTTGCAGAAAATTCCCTGCAGATCATAGCAGAATTAATGTTGAATATGAAACAGTGCCACACTGTTATGGGGAAGATAAGGAAGATACTAGGATATACAGAAAGGCCCCTTATTTGTAAAACTTTAAACAATCTTAAAATGTTGTTTTTCACAATTGAAGATGGAACTGGAATACTGTGACCAATTTGAGTAACAGCTTTCCAAAGAGGTCTGCAATACAGTGAGAAAAATTATTGTATGTCTGTTAGAACACATTTAAGAAAAGATTGTAGGACTTAAACTTGCTAAGGCTAGAGGGAATGAGTCGAGTCTGTTAGTTCTAGGTCCCAAGCTGTTCTTCATGTGCTGAACTGATTGTTCAAGGAGCTATGTCCTTATATTATAGACAAGGAAATTTAGATTAGATAACAGAAAAAGCTTTCAAACTGTAAGGCTGGCTAAGCTCTGGCTATGATTCCTTTGGCAGAGTAGAAAATTCAAATAACTGTCAGATGTGATTATATGCCAAACAGCTGATGGACTATTGTCACAAGATCCCTCCTTGACCAACTCGCTTTACAAAATGTCTGTATACCTGCTTTTCCATAGTATTTTATAGTCTTCTATATGTTTGGTTTTTCCATTCATGTTCCAGTTTCATAGGTTAGAAATTCAGAGAAAGGCATGTTTTTCCAATTTAATACCAAAGCAATAAAAAAAAAAATCTGATCTGGGATACGGTTTAATGCAAGACATACCCTTTAGTCTCACTAACGCACTGAACAAGTTGTCACCATTGGTAGATGAAAAATGGTCATTATAATGGAATTGTAAAGTAAAAAAAAAGTGAGTGTTATTTCTCAAGGAAATACTAGTCACTCATTGATGTATTCTTCATTCTTCATTCACTTAAGTGAAATAATAAAAAACTACTTTTCACTTCAGATTTCATCAGGATTATCTGTTTTTATGTTTGATAGTATCTAGAACAGACAGGCTGTGTTAAACATTTGCCTCCAGGCCAAAAGCTGAAGTACTTACTTTTTTCAGATGACAACCAAAGCACCATGATCTTTTGAAAAAACAGTCATGCAGAGAAAATCTGGATAATAAACAAATGCTTTTTAATCTTCCAAGATCAAGCAGAGATGGGTAATATATTCTGAATGCTTCACAAACCTGTCCATGTATTTTTCAGGCTTGTCTTTCCTAGTCATACTTCTAGTAAAATCAGCAAATCTTCATGTTCTACACAATTGACTGCAGAAAAGAAATGACAATTCAAGGACCTAGAATATAAGAGTTTAGGCAAGGCAGGAGCAGGTTTTTTCCCTGCAGTCTGGTACAAAATCTAGTGTCACAGAGGCTGTGAGTCCAAATGGAAGCTCAGAATGCATAAGGACAGATAAAAAAATGACAAAACACATTTAGGGGAAGTATGAAAATGCAGTTGCTTTTTCCAATCTAGCAACATTCCTTCCAGTAACTACATGAAAACGAACACGTTAGATACATTTATTTCTAGTTAATTCCTAAAAGCTTGGAACTTGCCTTTGAACACTGCTGAAGTCTTTGCTCAGAAAATGGAAAACCTTCAGGATCCCTTTATAACTGCTTAAAAAGCGCTAAGTATTTTTGATGCAGAGTGTAAATCCGTGCAAGCTCATATGGAGATTTGGTTCTTTGTAGATAGCAGAAAGTGTTGTCAGATTATGAGATTGAAACAGACAGTGAAGTTTTCAGTACACAGAGACTTGAGATAAAAACAAAACATAGTATTGTCATTTTGTAACAACTTTAATCATGCATAACAGTTTGCTCTAATGAATATATGTATGAGACACTGATGAACATGAATGATTGATATCTATGATTCACAAAGTGAAGAAGCTTATCTATATGCAGATTAAGTACCTCAGAGAAAACTACTCTTCCCCTTCTCCTTCCTGTTTTGGCAAAATACCTGTACCACTGAATGTCAAAACTTGGATATTTCCTGTAATATCAGCTTTAAGCTCGTAAGAACAAATCTTATCTATTCTCTTCAAATAATACTTCAATTTGAGATTTCTCAGAATAGTTTGGCAGAATATATAACTGCTATGCAGAATATTATTTTAAATTATTTAGGAAATACAGCAAGCAATGGACAAAAAGAATCTGATTAGTTTATCTTTTATATTGACATTAATATATTTAACAGAGCTAATATTAGAAATAAAATTATTATGCAAAAGAATTGTGAATTAATTGTACCACTTATGATAATGAATATATATATATGGACTCAAAACTATTGGTTGAAGATAGCTTGTCTTAGAGAAAGAGAGCCTTTCTCATTACAGTCTGAAGTTTCTTGTACACAGTGTCAATCCATAAAAAAGCACAAACACTGGCCTCTGAAAGTAAACTTAACTTTGCATACTTTTATATAGCACAGAAAGCCTGATGATTAAAAAAATAAGATCTTGGGCAAAGTTATGAGATTTGTTCATATTTTCCATATGATTTAGATCTTTAGCTGACTGTCACACAAGTACCGTGATTAACATACAATGCAAAACTTCATCTCTTATTGCATGTTGGAACAGAAGATGAGAATTCTATTGAAATATTATAATCATATATATCTGCACTGCATTTAATACACAATACAGTACAGAAACAGCATTAGAGGTAATAGTAAAAAATATTCAATAATATAATGCTTTTATTTGTGAATGAAAGAGAAATTAGACCTTATCTGAATAATGATGGACTTGGCCTGTTTAGATCTTTCACAGTTCCTGCAGGGCAAGAAAGCAAATAATTGGTAGGAAATCAAATAGTTAGTATGCAATAAATTCATGTAAAAATAATGTATGCTCACATAAATTTTAATTACATTTTCCTGTACTATTTTACACCACATGCTAAAAAGTTAACAAAGTAAAACTGTGTTTTTCTAATGTGTGCCATATTTTTAACTATTTTGATTGTTCAAAACAAGTAGCAGGTTTTTCTCTTATTAAGAGAAAATTCAAGAAAAAGAATGACCCATAGGTCAATAAAAAGTCATAATTTCTGTATTATTATGCATAAATATCTATCCTTCTCTCTTATTTTTAGCCAGCATTCATGTTATGGCTGTCAAATTTCCAAGCACTCTGCATGTCTAAAATTATTGCAGAAAGTGCCTCAACTGAAATGCATCCATAAGAACCTTCTCTACATTTCATGTTCCCATGTCAGGCAGTTGCCAAAAACCTGTACAATAATATATTTTCTGAGCATTTTGATGACATGCAAATTAGAATTTCTTGTGCTTATTATTGATCTGAGTAGAAAAACTACAACAAAATATCTGATTTTTTTTCAGAGCAAGAAATACAGCAAAACACCTACACATTCATATACAGATAATGAAAACATAGCAGCACAACTGTCCTAAGCAAAAAAGATTTTTAAATAAAAGTAATCTCTTTTGTTAGAGATATTATTATTATAGTTAGAAAAGGTTAGGAATTTTTTTTGAATGTACTAGATCTGGTCTGAAACTGAAGCAAAAAACTTCAAAACTAAACACAAGTCAAGAATAACTGTTCTGACCTTAATTGGGTACATGATAGCTAGACTGCTGAGAAAAAGGGATTTGATATCTAAGGCATACATGAAAGTTGATGTGATTTTAGACTGAGCGTAGTGAAAGGTGATATAAAATTTATCCAGGGAAAGAGTGTTTTGATCTCTAGATTGTGAGTCATGACAGGTGGGAAAAAAATATATTCTGCTATAAATTCATAGCTTTATAGAGTCTGTGTTCTTTGGTAGATGGTATAGATATGAATTTTAGTTATGAAGTTTGCCTTTGGAATAGATTTTTAGTCTTTCTTGATTGTTACAAATGAGAGATGATAGATGGGGTAACTGGCTCACTGTTTGGCAAGATACTTTTCCCAATTGGAAAATGTCTTTCAAGCCTTTTCCGGTTCTCGGTTTGGGTTCATTCTGGTATGTGGTTATTAAAAATTTCATCTCTATATTTTCCATGAGAGCACTTAGTACACTGGATGCAGGATATGCATTCTGAACAGCAAAGAACTGTAGGACACTGGAGTTGAGATATTTCCCAATTTCACAAAAAAATCATTTAGAGTATCTAAAAAATACGCTGTCAGAGTTCTTTTTAGACCAATGCAATATGGTGCCAGAATTATTTTAAAGGTGGTGAATATTTACTCCTCCTATACATAGGTAACATGGAAAAAAAAAAACCCAAACATTTCTTCCTGAATTAAAAGATGTGCTTCTTTGGAAATAGGTTTGCTATGGATTTCTTTATTGTGATGGCAGAAAACCTTAAAAGCAAGAAATAAAAGACAAATCCAGCAGAACCAAGAGATGGATTGATCTATGGTATGAGAGGTAAAGATGTAATTCCAGGCCAACCTAAATATTTAGAGGGGTCTTTTTTTACTTGATGCATATGCTTACTTATTCTTTACAGATACAGGCTTTAAAAAAAGATATATTTTTGTTCTTCTAATGTTATGCAGCACTGTAGGAGTCAGGTGTGCTTCTCTGACTTTTAAAGCGCTTGTACTGTTTGTTGATTTGATCTTAGGGCTAGCTTGATGAGTTGGCTGAACACCACCTGTCTTGCCTGAAGTGCCACTCTGCTTTCTGAGAAAAGAAAAACAAAACCTGAAGGCTGGGAGAGAGCCTCAACATCTCTTCTCACGCAGAACAGCAAAAGAACTTATGATTACTATATTAAGAAGCAGACATCTTGCACAACAGGTTCATTTTAGCATCAATCTGATGTCATAAAAGAATTACCTAGAGGCTATAATGAATGTGTCATCAAGAAATTAAAACTCAGATAAAACTAATTCTGATAAATCTTTATTTTCATTTTTACATTGTTACAGGAAAGTGAGATTCAGGAACAGGTAGCACACACCTGACCCATGCTTATTAGTCATGTGTAAACTGAAAGCCAATGTTTCAGCTGTGGTAGCTTCCATTATTATAGAAACATGTTAATTACATGACCATTTTTAAAGATATCAGGCTACTTTTGATATTCTTAGTCACTCTTTTAGACGTAAAAATGTAACATCACTAAGATAATAAAAAAGCCCAACAACCTGTATTTCATCATAGCTAAAGACATTAAAGTAATCATATTCCTCCTTCCCATCGTTATGATAATTACAAACATTGTGTGGGGAGGGATTTATTTTTGTCGTACACTTTAATGCATATGAGAGCACTTAGGAGACTCTGGTAATTTAAAATCAGAAGCAGCGTTAATGGGTTTAAGCTTAATGGGTTTTAGCCAGAGTTAATGGGTTTTAGCCAGAGTTTTAAGAATCTATCCAAACAAGAAAATATTTTTGTAAGTGGAAAATTATGTGTAATAACAATAATTCTGTTTAGATGATCTGATAATAATATTTCATCATCTCTTATAACTATCAGTAGAGATATCCTTAATATCTTTTAAACTTCATCTCTTTCATGGTATCAACACTTCAAGGCATGCTCAGTTTCAGGAAGCCCAATTAGTAACATAATGATACAATTTAGATGAAAATGACTTGCTACTCAGCAGACAGACGCTTTGCATGTGATTTTGCTGGACTCATATGTCTCTGAAGATGCACAAGTGTGTGTATAAGTGCTATAACCTTAAAGGATATTTCTACCCTAACCATATCCTACAAATTCATGTAGTTACATGCACTGATTTTCATTGGCAGTTATCCTATGAATTAGGCATTTCTCCTACGCTTAGAGCTATGTTCTGCTCCTGTTCTATGAATGAAATTTATAAAATTGAAACAGTATTCCTAGAAAGTGGCCATTTATAGCTTTCAGTTTTGATGGAAAATGTTACAGTTTTCTTCAAATATGCTCAACAAATATTCCATCTACCTGTGGTGGGTGTTTGTGCAAAATGACCTTTACTGAGTGAAGAGCTTTCGGTAACTTTCAGACCTTTTTCAATGCTCAGGTGCAGATTGAATGTTGTTAGTATAGGCTGAATATTTACATCTCAAAAAACCACTGTAGTCGCCTCTGAAAAGCACATTTCAATTCTTTTACAGTTTACTCCTATAATGGTCTAAGAAGTCTTGAACTGGTTATCACTGAAGTTTTAAGTAGAGAAAGGAAGGTTATTAGATGTACAAAAAGACAAAAAAAAATCTCCACAACAAGAAAAAAAGGTGTAAATAAAAGTTAACAGAAACAACTGGAATACTCAAAAAAACAGGTAGTGTTAAGGCAAAGAAAGCAGTAAAGAGCTGGAAAACAGAGAAGAGAGGGGATTTATTTGCTATTGGTAATGACACAGTTAACATTTAAAATGTCTTTACAGTGTATTCACTACAACAATTCTGATATTGCAGTCTGTTACATTGAAATAGTATTTTCCTTAATTAAAAAAACTACAAAATCTTTTTAGATCAATACCTCTGATGTATCATAATGAATCAATACTAATGTACTGTTCTAAAGGTGATTGTCATTAAAAATTCATACACATTACATTAACTGCATTTTAACATCCAAGACCTGGGCTTTGACACAGTAGTGAATTTCCCCATGAAAGATCATTCAGTGTAATAATGCTCTATCCCATTAAAAACATATATATTTCAATCTATTTGATGGGAAAATATTGTTGGTTGGCTTATTTTTTTATTGTATTTGAAAGGTTTTTATCTTTTTGTGGTGTAAATTACATTGTATGGTAGAACTATCATTCATACAGTTTCATTAACACAACTAATATATCTAGCTTTTGACACAGAAATAGATGCTACTGTATCAATCGGAAATGGTAAATTTATTGATTTATGTAATTTAAGCTCTAAAAAAGATGGAGTATTATTGTCGATTACTTTTTACTATATGACAATAATTGTGTTATATTGGAAATACTAAGAAAACTGTTTATTGGAAGAAAAGTACAATAGGAAGAATAATGTTTTTATTAAATAGTTTTGGGCTTTGCTGTTATAATTTTACAAGAGTAAATCGTGTGTTAATGAGGGCAAAGATTCAGTATTGAATGAAATACCAACCAACAAGAAATTACTTTAGTCTGTCTTAATTTTTTGATGTTTTTAATTTCTCTTTTTGATATCATTATAAGTATTTATTATGTTTTCACCTAATGTACACACAATCACAACACTGTTCTTTTTACGGAAACAAATTAATGTTTGATTCAAGTCTAAAAAACTCCAAATAAATTGGTCTATTTAAAAGTCTACTTAGCATATACATGCAAACATTGCAATGACTTGCCCCTTTGAACACATTCGCACTTAATATTTTTATTCTGCATTACTATATTGGTATTTATGCCCTGCTCTCCCATCAGCTATCTTAAAGACAATCATTTCCAGGAAAGGATTCACCATATTTGTCATTTTGATGGCAAACTGTGTACTTAAGCATATCCATATTCAAATTAATACAGAAGTTCTTGCTGACGTAAATACTAATGGATTGATCATTTAGAGCCAAGCCTTATTATTTCTGAGAGTAAATCCCAATAGCTTTGAATTACCTAATTTTTGTAGATGGACAAAGATTAAGGAATAATGTTGTCAATGAGTTTTGTATTTTTTCAATGAAAGTTAAAGAATTGTTCATGTGCTTACTTAAAACATAGGAAATTAAATGATTATCTATTTCTTATCTACATTAGTTATGTAAGGATTTCAAAGTGCTTTGTCTTTGTGAAATGATCAGGATACCCAAGAATAGTGTGGGAGGGACAATACAGAATATGTTTTTTGTTGGGGATAATGACAGTAGTTACATTTAGGATGAAATTGCCAAAAGTATATAGACTACACCTAAAACTTGTGCTACCTAATTTACATTTAGCTCTGTAATAGTCTCTAGGTCTTTTGATTCATGTATATAGATGCAGGTAAAGTGCTAAAGGAGAATCTAACACCCAGATACAACGATGTTCCAACTTCTAAAAATAACATTTTCACACAAATATCAGGTGAAAAAAACATCTGCTCAACTCACAAACTTATGAATTATATGCTCATTTTTTAAAACATTTATAATACTTGTTAACTGACACAGCACTTGCAGGATGTAATTGGCACAGCATTTGAGGAGTATTCTCACTTTTAAAATCAATGGTGTTGTATTCAAGATTTTTGCCTTTAGAGAACAGTGTTCTTTACTCAAGAGAAGAGTGCATATACTTAAAAACTCACAGATATCTGTCATTGTCATGGATTTCCATGTGTGATTAAGGTTCTTTGCCCTTAGTACATTAAAAGACATCTTTGACTCATACATAACACATAAATTAGAGGATTCACCAAGTGTGAACAGTAGGTCTTCATAAGCTTAAATGACCTTTTATTCACACTGAATTTCCTTGCAGTATACATTTAAAACTTGGAAGAATAATGCATACGTATAATAAGGCTAATATCTTCAGTGAACAAATAAAAAAAAAAGAAAAACTATTTCTTCTTTTTCCCATCTCAATGACGAATGTAAAACCAGTAGAATAATAGCTTCCGCAATGTGTCATCATGTCCGCATAAAAATAACCCATATTAAATTTTCCTTAGACAGTTAGTTTTAAAATTAACGGTATTAGTACTGAAACATCAGGAAGATCTTGTTACCAATGGTACTAAAACAGTATAACTTTCAGTCAGATGTCCTTGGTATGCTTCAGTGAACATATTTCATTTTAATATCAGCTTTTAAATCAACCTCCAAGTAAATCTCATGATAATAAAGAAGGTTATAAATTAATTTGCATAATAAAACAATAATCTTGGTGCACATTCAGAATTACAGTGCATATTTTATTACCATTATACCTGTTGATTTAAAACTTAGTATTTTTTATTCTTTCTAAACAGATCAGCTACATAAATTGATATGGAATTTTAAGAGCAAGGTGTTGCTTTGCCAGGATTTTAATGACCTAATACATTTTACAATGAAGTCAGTGGTGAATTCAAGTGGGATATAGTGTTACGACTCAGAGAAATATTTTTAATATTATACATTCATGAGAAACAATTTGATGAACAGTGTATATATGACACCTTTAAATAACTAAAGCTATTCAGTAGAACTAAACCTCATTTTTTCTTTATTTTTCCTCCATAGCTTCTTAATCTTACCAAGAATTCACAAAACTACATGTCTTACAAGCAAAACTATAACTCATAAAGCTCACATACGTTGTGGCACCTCTTACCTGTAATATTTGCTATGACAAAGCTCATGCATTATATAATAAATTACCTTATAAAGTAAATTTAACTCTGACCCCCCCTTTGACAACTCTAAAAAACCAGTCACTTGAAAATATACATAGTGAAAGGTTTTGGATGAACTGGTTTTGGTATTTTTAAAAGAATTATGGGAAATAATTCTAGATAGGCTTCTAGATGTTTTTATTTTATTAATTCTCTGTGGATCTCAAAATATCAACCCATTGCTTAATGTATCATAACCTTAAGGGGATTACTCGTACTTCATCCAAGCAGAAAAGCTATTGAAACAATTAATTTGTTTGGTCAGTTAATAAAACTCTTTGGTCTTTTCTATTTATTCCCAGAGTTACCACAACTAGTGAAACTCTGGGAAAAACTATTTTTCTCCCACATACTTCACTCCTACCTATAGCTGCTTCATTTTTCTGCCTTATCTAAAAATTTTTTCAAGTGTTAATTGGCAATTTTATTTTATATTTGTGTTTTTGCTGAATCAGCAGGCTTGGTAATATCAGTCTCACTGACAGTGAGCAAAGCAATTGCCTTTAATGTTTAAATGTTTTATGGCAGAGAAAAGAATGGGATATGAACAAAATTATTTTATGCAGGAGAAAGAAGTAACAATGAAAATAAAATAACCTACCTTCTATTTTTCTGCTAATATGTCTTACAGAAAAACAAATGTAGATTAAGAAACTGAAGTAAGGCAAGCATTAAATAATTAAAATGTATCTGAAAATATAGCTTCAAAAATAGTGCAAGAGCCAAAAAGGTAGTCATAACACTTACTAGTCAAAATGAAACATTTGGAGAAAAACAGATGTGCATCCAGCTCTCAAATAGAAATGCACTGTTGCTGTTGATAACAATGATGCTAAATTTAAGTGGATTAGATGATTAGGCAAATTAGATCAATTTAGAAGATGAGATGGCTGTTACCAATGGAGAAGGAGTTGGGGAGGATGATGTGGAAGCAGAGGGACAGGTAGTAAGATTGTTAACTCTCACAGGACAGAGACAGGCAGATAATTATAACTTGTAGAACATTAAGCTATTAGGTGTGCGTAGGGAAATACTGCTGCTTGAAACCACGAAGCCATGATGTTTATGGACTTGCTCAGGCTCATCTTTTGAAGTTCTTTGTAGTTCTTTCAAGCCTAAGTGGTCAGAGATGGAAAAGTTATTTGTCAAGAATATTCTAGTGTTAACTACACTTTTCAATTCTTTTCTTCATTGTAGGCATGGAATCATTCTGACATGAATTGGAATAGTTCGGTTTCACTTATATAATTACCAGGGGACATCAGTTTTATCCTGGTATATGCCTGTATGACAACAAGCGATTCAAATTTTTCTGTTGTTTGATGAGGCATAGAAGGGAAGAGACTTATGAGTGTGCTAGTTTGGGCTGGAACAGAGTTAATTTGCTTCATAGTAACTGGTATGGGGGCTCTGTTTTGGATTTGTGCTGAAAAGAGTGTTGATAATACAGGAGTATTTTAATTATTGTGAGCAGCACTTACACAGAGTCAAGGCCGTTTCTGCTCCTTACACCTCCCCACCAGTGCGTAGGCTGGGGGTGCACAAGTTGGGAGGGAATGCAGCCAGGACAGCTGACCCCAACTGACCAAAGGGATATTCCATACCATATGACGTCAATCTCAACATATAAAAGTGAGGGAAGAAGATGGAAGGAGGGGACTTTCGGAGTGATGGCATTTGTCTTCCCAAGTAACGGTTATTTGTGATGGAGCCCTTTCCTGGGGATCGCTGAACTCCTGCCTGCCCACGGGACATAGACAATTAATTCCGTGTTTTGCTTTGCTTGCACGTGTGGCTTTTGCTTTACTTATTAAATTGTCTTCATCTCAACCCACAAGTTTTCTCACTTTTACTCTTCCAGTTCTCTCCTCCATCTCACTGGGGGCTGGGAGTGAGTGGCTGGGTGGGGCTTTGTTGCTGGGGTTAAACCATGACACTGAGATACTTTTGGGGCACAGAAGCCCTTTTCCAAGAACTTGCCAACCCAAAAAACATGCATGCAGCTATATCAGTTGGTATCACAAAAGACACCAACTTTTCTTACAACCCTTACCTTGCTCACATCCTTATGCAATTGCAGCTATAAAAGCACTGTTACTACCTTTAAGATGTATCATTCTAAATAGACAAAAAAGTCTTTAAATCTATTCTTCTCCTTTTCAAAAGTCAAACTAGTTTGACAGTTGTTTTAGAAGAAAGAGTCCAAACCACTGAACCTCCAATGTAATAAAACCACATATTAACTTCCTGCACAGATAGAAATACAATTATTATATCCTCTCGTATCCCTGGAAGCACTTTACATATCTGTAAATAAATAAAAAATGAGTTGTTAGTGTAAGCCAACATGGCTCTATTCTCTTAAATGAAACTTCTGACTTCTATTTGTTCAGGATGTAACAATATAGTCGAGGAGATATGCCTACTCAGACAACCAAGACTCTTACCTGGGACAGACTCTGTGTAGCTGTCTCACAGCAGAAATGAACATCTGCAGCAGAAGTTCTGAAGTGGAAGAGGAGAGAGAACATCTGTGGTCTGAACTAACTTGCTTCACTTAACACCCAAGGAGAAGAGAAACTTCACAGAACTGGTCTAAGTGGGAAGCAGTGATTTATTGTGCCACTTTCCATAACCTATCCCCCAATATTTAAGCAAATCTACCAGAGGTCAGGTATAGCAGAAACACACATGAGCGCATAACCTGCAGTTAAGAATGAGCTCCATAGTACTGATGAGGTGCACTGAGTGCCTGAATGCATGACTAGAGATTAAATGAGGGCATGTGGAAACATTCTGGGAACATACATGTGCTTCCTACATCATTGTGGTGAAACGGGATTTGGAAGCTGATGGAAGGCTGAAATCTTCCTACATTCTCCATCTCTGAATTTTTCCAATAATATGATGTGTTTGAAGTGAAAAATCATAGGGCAACATAGAATAAGTTGGAGACTACGCAAACAAGCAGTAAATTAGGGCACGCATATAGACTAAGCATGAAGAGCGGAGAAAGTTTAAATCTTGTTTCACAAGAGGTATATTAAAGAAGACAGGTAAGTACTTACAATTTCTGATGCTACTGTAAGTTAGTTTCAGCTTGCATTTACTATGAGTTTTATTAGAAGATGTCTAAACTGTCATAACATCTAGTTGGCAGAAAATGAATTTCAGTATTTAAGAGAGACAGAACATCCTAGATGCAGCAAATAGCAATCTGTAAGATATTCTCACTGTAAGAAATTAATACCAAGTCCTATGTCCTTTTCATCAAATTAAATATCCTTTCAGAATGGTTTTTAACTGGCATTTGAATGACCATAATGCTTTATCTGAGGAAAATGTACCTTCTAGGAAATGATATTTAGTGGGTAGACTCATGTTGTACTGACCCCAAAATCAAGCCAGTTTGAGGAGCCTTGCCTTTCTTGTTTCCAGTTTTCTTCATGTCCCTCTACTCACTTTTATTTTTCAAAGATTTTATTAGATTGGATTTATTCAATGGTCTTACAACATCCCTCCACAGTTACAGCTTCACAGTCGTGGAGTGGGGGGGCGAATAGAAAGAAAATGGTGGGCACAGGAGAATATGAATTTCTTAAGCACTGCCATTCCTAAGGCAAATATGTATGAACTGAACACTTAGTAGGTCCAATAAATAATTTTCAGTACTCGCTGCATAGAGTAACTACTTATCAGTCATCAAGTTCTTGGTGTAAATAATATTGTAATAGTTTAGTTCTAAAACTCACTCAAATGTAGTCTGAGTATGTGGATTGTCTTCTGAAAAAAAAATCTATGAAATGTAACTGTAATCTTCAATGTTATTAATCTTGCATTTTACACTTAAGCTCCATATAATTTGTATATTTAAAAAAAATACTGGTAATCAACACAGTAATCAATGAAAATGATCCTTACTATTTGAAGTCACCTATTTACTGTACTATGGTCCTAGGAGTAAGTAGTATTAAACATTGACTATTGTTTTCCCATGAAAATCTTTGCCTTTGCAATGTGTTAATATGAGCTGAAAGTATGCTCTGTAGACATAGATCTAGTCAATAAATCTAATTACACATCTAGTATATTTTTCAGTTAAATGTTATAATTTCAATTTTTTAAAATACTAGATTCTGTATAGAAACTTCCAAGTTTTCAATAACTCACTAAAGATGGAAATATAGTCAGTAAAAACATACAAATTATTTTAGTATGTAGTCTACGGCCCTTAACTGGACTATATTCTTCATAAAATTATTTACGGTGGATTGATCTTGACTGGCCCACCAAGGTGCCCACCAAGCCGCCCTGTCACTCCCTGCATCTACGTGACAAGGGGAGAAAATACAATGAAAAACTTGTGCATCAAGATAAAGACAGGGAGATTACTTACCAATTACCGTCACGGGCAAATCAGACTTGACTTGGGGAAGATTTATTTAATTTATTGCCAAATACTTGTACAGAATAAGATAGTCAGAAATAAGAACAAAACTAAAAACACCTTTTCCCATTCCTCCTTTCCTCACAGGCTTAACTTCCCTCCTAACTCTTCTACCTTCTTGCCCATCAACTCATCATTCACCTGAAGTGGAGCAGGGGGATGAGGAATGGTGGCTGTGGTCTGTTCATAACACTCTGTCTCTGCTGCTCTTTCCTTTACATGCTCTTTCACTGCTCCAGTGTAGGGTTCCTCCCACAGGAGACCGTCCTTCATGAACTGCTCCAGTATGGGCCCTTCCATGGGCTACAGTCCTTCATGAACTGCTTCAGCAGAGCTCCTGCATGGGCTCTTCTCCACAGGTCAAAGTTCCTGCCGGGAGCCTGCTCCAGTGTGCAGTCTTCTTTGGACTGCAGTGTGGATATCTACTGTGCCATGGTCCTCCAAGGGCTACATAGGGGAATCTCTTCTGTGGTGCCTGGAGCAACTCCTCCCCCTCCTTCTTTTCTGGCCTTGATGTCTCCAGGACTGTTTCTCTCACATTTTCTCCAGGGCTGTTTCTCTCACATTTTCTCACTTCTCTCTTTCACAGCTGTTTTGCAGCATCTTTTTTTTTACCCTTTCTTAACTATGTGATCACAAAGGTGCTTCCAACCTTGCTGATGGGCTCAGATTTTGCTAGTGGCAAGTCCTTCTTAGAGATGGCTGGAACTGGCTCTGTCTGACATGGGAGCATCTTCTGATGTCTTCTTACAGAAGCCACCCCTGAAGCATCCCAAGCTACCAAAATCTTGCCACATAAATCCAATACAGCATTATAGTCAAGAATTTTAATTACAACTGCCCCTGCCAAAAGAATAAAAGTTCATGGCATTCAGAACAGAAAATACATCATACACAGAAAATTTTAAGACATAGGAACTACGACTCTGAGTTGCACTACAACTCTGAGTGCTGGGAGTTTTTCAAGAATGCTCTCCCGAAAGCAGAAAAACAGTTCATCCCATTTAAAGATAAGAGAACTAGACAGAGCAAGAGACCCCCCTTGGCTTAACTGTGAGCTTCTGAGTCTGCTCAAAACAAAAAAAAGAAGTGTATCAGATATGGAAAAGCAGACAAATACTCATTGAGAACTACAAGGACATTGCCAGTGCATGCAGAGATGCAGTTAGAAAAGCAAAAGCCCATCTTGAATTGTAATTGTCCAGAGATGTCAAAAACTACAAGAAAGGGTTATTCAGGTATGTAAACAAGAAGAAACAGAAGGGAAATAGTGGCCCACTGTTAAACAAGAGAGGAGAATTAGTCACCAACCTTGCTGAAAAGGCTGAAGTTCTCAACACTTTCTTCACCTCTGTCTTTATCAGCACTGTTGCGCCCCAGGCCTTGGGAACAAAAATCCAAGTGAAGGAAGAGTTGGTATGCGAACTATTACAGGAGCTTGACCCCTACAAGTCAATGGGCCCAGATATCATCTACCTGAGGATGTCAAGAGAGCTGGCTGACATCATTGCGAGGCTGCTCTCTATAGTCTTTGAGAAGTCATGGAGATCAGGAGACGTCCCAGAAGACTGGAAGAAGGCTGATGTCACCCTCATCTACAAGAAGGGCTTAAAGGAGGATTAAGGAAATTATAGGCCCATCAGTCTTACTTCAGTCCCTGGGAAAGTCATGGAGCAAATTCTCATGGGGGTTATCACAAATCAAATGAAGCATGTGATTGGGAAAAGCCAGCATGGATTCACCTAAGGCAAATCATGCTTGGCCAAGCCAATCACCTTCCATGATAAAGTAACCCAGTCAGTTGGTGTGGCACAAGATGTGGACATTGCAAACCTGGATTTCCGCAAGGCTTTCAATACAGTTCCCCACAGCCTCCTCCTAGAGAAACTGGCACATTATGGTCCAGACAAGTGGTTTGCATGGTGAGTGGGGAAGTGTCTGACAGTCTGAACTCCAAGGGTGGTGGCTCTTGGAAACCTGTCACAAGGGGGTCCCCCAGGGATTGGTATTGGGCCCAATGTTGTTTAGTATCTCCATAAGTGATCTGGATAATGGGATCAAGTGTACCTTGACGAAGTTTGCTGATGAAACCAAACTGAGTGGAGAAGTGGACACTTCAAAAGGGAGCGCCACACTGCAGGAAGACCTGGATAGGCTGGAAG
>VZSC01005425.1:384280-440269 GCA_013398225.1 Steatornis caripensis | reverse complement strand
AGACCACGGTGCTGTGCGCTGTTAGCACAGCTGCCTTNGGCACACGGTCCCTGTTGAGCGAGGCGGCAGTGGTAGAGTGGAAATGCTCATCGCTCTCGATGAATTCAAAGACACGTGAAGAGGAGGGAGAAGGTTTTGTTACCCCATAGGTCAGTTCGATGCTACGCTGCCCTTGCCCTTCCGCAGACCACGGTGCTGTGCGCTGTTAGCACAGCTGCCTTTTCTTTCCAGGTGGGGCTGGCACTTAGGGGTGATGAGAGAGCATTTCTGGCATAAGGCAAGTACAAGCGCTACATCAGACAGCCCTGCCCAGCGGACACAGCGCCGGCCCAGCTGGCGGGAGGTCGGCGCCTGTCACCAGCTTTGCAGGGTATGATCAGTGCTGTCCCTTGGCTGTCCTGCACCGATCTCCCTTCTACTGCATCACCCTGTGTTTGCAGAACACTCCAAGGCTGGTGGATAGGAATTGTAAAAGAGAAGTATTCTCCAAGAGAAAAACTGCATGTTCAGTTACAGTTTTCTCCGTTAAATTATGTCTTGGAGTGAGTGCTCAGTTATTCTGACAGTGCTGAATTTCAGAATTAATTTTACTTCCTTTTGCTGGGCAGTATTTCCTCTTGGGCTCACGGGTATTCCAGCTGGATGCTCTTTTCTGCCAGCTGTTATTTCCCTTTTCCTTTTGCACCACTAACACGAGCACAGAGCTCCCGAAGAAGGGGAGAGCCTCCTGACTGCTGGTCACCGGCGGCTGGTGAGCTGGAGGTAGCGGGGACTGCCCTGAGAAGCACTGCTGACCCCGCCGGCCCCGAGAGCCCCAGCACCCACAGGCAGCATCCGCTCCCCTTCCTCACGCGGCCGTTTTGAAAGCCCCCCTGCACAGGACCGGGCTCAAACCTCTCCGTGTGCATCCCGCGGTTGCCTGTCAGCCCAGACCCCATCGGTTATTTCAGCTGAGTGCGGTGAGCAGCACTTGACAGGTTATTGACTTGCAGTGATACACTCTATTAAAAATCAGGGGGGACCAAAGCTCTTAGCTCCTTATTAGAGTGTAGGCTTGTTAGGAAAATTTAGTGATATGAAAACTATTACAGTATCCAGCGGAAACAGTGCTTCTGAGACGTCCAGAACAGCAAAAGGTTAAATTAAAACTTCCCTGCTGCAGCATAATCAGGAGATGGCCAGGCACGGTCTCCATGTTATCATGCTGTGCACGCTTAAATTAGAACAGCGAAGCGAGTTTTTATATATATATATATATATATATATATATATATATATATATCATGAAGATATTATAATACATAGACCTGCTTCCCCTCTCCAAATGGCCTTCTTTTTCCACTTCTGGCTGAGTCTGAAACTGTTAGAGCTTGATTCAAAGCTCACTGAAGAAAACGTGCTTTTCATATCAGAAAATGGGCTTCAGATGGCCCTGCAGTGCTCCTCTCCGAAGGCTGGCAAAATGCTGGTTAGCGCCTAGTGATCAGGAGAAAAGTAGAAGCCTTCACAGGCACACCTGTTTAGTTACAGACTGCAGGCACCGTTCGCAGATGGATCAACCGATGCAATGGGCAAAGTCTTTGAGAACTGGACAAGGGCCAACCTTGACCCATCTCTGCTGGCCACCTCCTACGCCGGATAACTGTAAACGCAGCTCAGTACGATAGCTGGCACCTACAGCAACGGGTGCCGTGACCCAGGGAGATGAGCAGGGCTGTACGGCTGCTGCGTGTCCGAAGCAAAGGCCACAGCGAGTCTCCTCCAGGGATAATCATGCCTTCCCTCTGCTCCCCGCAGAGCCGCTGGCCTCCACACCCCATGGATGCCGGTCAGGGTCAGTGCCAGCATCCACACGGAACGTGCGTCGTGGAGCACGCACAGATTTCACGGACTCAACACAGGGACTGGACCCAGCAAACGTAGACAGCCGTACACTGATTATACAGAGCATTTTCTACGTGTTATTCTATATCGGCATCGAGCCAGCACCACGAGCGAGCCCAGCTGAGCCCTGACGGTGGGTGGTGACCGCGGCACCTTCCTCGTAGTCTGTAGAGCACAAACTCGTCGGAGACTTCAGCCCGCAGCACAGCTCACTCTGAAGATTTGTCTAACCCCAGCACGGGAGCTGAACAGTGTCAATAAGCCATTAACATGCTCCCAACCAAGCAATTAAGTCACTGGCGAGGGGGGAATTCCAGTAGACAGTGCAATTACTGTATTAACTACAAAAAATGCTGTATGTAACTGCTGCAAGGAAGAAACACCAACTGAGAAAAAGCTGGGGCTGTTTGCTTCAACACTTGCCTCTGCAGTGGAACAGGAGCCTTCAGCGGGAGTTGGGGAGCGTATTCGATTCACAGGAAAGACACTGCTATATTACAAAAATTTGTTAACGAGAGGGAGGAATGTTTTCCAACAGCAGTACTGCCGCCAGCATCTGAAGGAGCTCACGCAGTGTCTGGCTGCTTCAGGAAGAGGGTAAGGCGCTAGTAGAAGGCACCGAGCGGTATGTGCCTTACGTACGGGGCAGTTAGCTGCTCAGCTGTAGGGCAGCAACACGGGTAAAGGCCATATAAACCTCAGGAATATTTTATTAAGGGTTAGTACGTTTTAATGGGAGGAAGATGGGATTCAGCACAACGGAGCCTGCCTGTGGGCTGGCGCTTCTGGTCTTTCCTCCACACGCCTGTCAAACGAAGGGCTGAGATGAAGTTCTTCCCGTCGTTGTCCGGCGGCGGCGGCGGCCAGCAGGCGCTCACAGCCCCGTGGCTCAGCGGCCAGCCTGGCCGCAGGACGCTCAGCACTGCGGAGGTGCGAAACCCAGCACGAAGACATGGGGAAAAGCGGCTCTGCCTTGAGCCGGATCAGCACCCTGACACTTCCTATGTGTCTCCCGTCCTTAATTACGAGTCACACGGCACGTCCTGCTTGAACTGCTGCGAAGAGCTGCTTAGCTTGGAAAATTCAGACTCTATCCGCTCATTATGCAAGATAAAATAACTCTCACTTCAACGGGAGCTGACATGGAGCCTAGAGAAAGAGCAGCTCTGTGAAACGGGGGCTGTTTGATCCGTGCTTTGCTAGCTGTTACATCAGTTCCTCTCAGGAGATGAGAAGGAATATTAGCCAGGAAATTACTTTCCAGTTACTTCAAGCTGTGTTCTGCAATGCTGATTGAGGTGGAAGGTGACAGAAACAATTACTAAATATCAATAATATTATGTACACAATTAAAATGCAGCCAAGAGTCTTTTAATACAAAACAAAATGAGGTTGTGAGCCCGTGCAGGGATTCAGTGATGTTGCTAGGTTAAATCTTCAACTCGGTGGAATATTTGAAAACGTAATTTCTGGCTCCTTCTCCAAATCCCTTTTAATATGCACAACTGGCTGCTCTGTGAGACATTTCCAGCCCTGAAAAGTTGTTTGAGCCGAGTAGCTAAGGATTATCTCTAATAAAGCACTGTTATTCAGGACAAATCTCTACAGACATGTTTACTAAATAACTCTGATATTTTACAGAATAAAATACATTAATTACAACCACAACAGCAACAAAAATAGGTGGTGAAATGTTTCAGTCATGGCCATCACGAAGGAAAAACAAAACACCCAACGGGGAACCTTCGTTTGGAATAAACACTCGATGTCCCAGACAGGCTTTTGTCGTTTCCCAGCTCAGGAAAGAGAAGAGACAGACCAGCAAACGAAGCAGAGCAAGGGAGCAGGCAGGGTGCTCGCTCCGGTCCGTGCCCCGGGGAGGGACCCTCGGAGGCAGGGGCACGGTCAAGCCCCACACACGGCTGGGTGGGAGACGGCGCAGGAGATGCACAGGGGCTGCCACGCAGCCGTGACCGCTTGTGCTGGCAGGGCTGTGCTGCCGGCAGAGGCAACGGGCGGCGTTGCGCAGGCAGCCACGTGCAGCCCCAGCTGAGCACCGTCCTCCGTCCCACCGTCACCCTGCGGCTTACCGTGCCACTTTTGGCAGAGAGAGGTCCCGGCTGCCCCAAGCCAGGTTCCTCCGAGGAAGCGGAGGAACCTCTGTGGGAACAGGTGAGGCCAGAGGGAAGCCCACCCTCGCCCACCAGCATCGCTGAGAACAGCATCCTTCTGTTCGCCCTGCGTCGTAAGGATCTTCTCACCCTGGGCTGCGCGGGCACCAGCGGCCAGGAGCAGACGGCACCGCGCGGCCCTGGTGAGGGAGCAGCACAGGCCTCGGCCGCGCCGCTGCAGGCACGGCTCCCCTCGGTGCGTCCGCGCTGCGCAGGAGAGGATGTGCCTGGTTGATGGTAAGGGAGACCGTTTTCCCCAGAGACGTTTGTTCACTAGGCCTGCTCCTCCTCCTGTCATCGATCTAGTGGTTGACTTTGAGCAAAGTCATTTTCCCTCTCTGCATCTGTTTTTCTGCGGGTACTCATCCCCGGCTGCTTCCTAAGGCACTCGCTCAGAGCCACAGCTGGGAACATCTGGGTTTGCTCCTCCTGCCCGGTAGTGAGTTTAGAGCAGAGGCTGCTGCGTACGCCTCAGGCAGCCGCAGGCTTGAAGTGAAGGGAGCTGCTAGGCTCTGCAGCCGTTCTCTAGCAGGGAGCTGCGCAGTCTCTAGGGATGAGCTTGGATGCCTGACTTACAACTCTTTTTGAAAACCACGGCCCGTGCTCGCTCGTGCAATAGGATAAGGAAGAATCTTTGCTTTGGCCAGATCCTTCTGACATTTTCAGTGACAAAAATAAATTTGATTTTCACAAGCTGAGAAGGAATGGGAACGATGTTATTTCTAAAATGTGTGTGGTGCTACTGGATATGATAAAAGACTGAATGAGTCAGTAAATGTAGCAGTTTAGTAGCTTAAAAAAAATAAATCAATAATCATGCAGCAAGATCTACAGTATTGGAACAGAAAAATGTAGCTGAAAGGCTGCGTGTCTGGGCAAGTTAACCCTTGCCTTTACCAGCCCCTCGCGTGGGAAGCGGCAGGGCAGTTCGGCGAGGCCCGTTCACCCCAGGGGGGTGAGAGCAGCCGCACCCCGGGCTGACAAATGCAAGCGCTAAGGAGGGGGCAGAGCCAAATTTTCTCCCCCTGAGTGCACGGGGACCTTAGCGGCTCTCACCAGCGGCTGGCTTCGGCCGACGTCCTGGCCATGGTGGTGACAGGGCCAGCACATCCCACACGGGGGAAGAGGCATCCCGAAGAAGAAATCTCACCTTGATACCAGGCACGCGAGTGAGATTCGTTTACCCTCATCCCCCTTAAACAGGAGCAGAATCCAGGAGAAAGATCAAAGGAACTCCTTTGTAGGGCAACATCACCTGTTTTTTCAAATCTACCGCATCATCGCAGACACGATGGGAACATTTGTACGTGTAGAAGACTGGGTAAACTCTTACAAGTTATCTAAACCTACTTGCTAGTCCTTAGGAAGGAAGTCATGTCACCAAGCTATCCATATATTAACGCTTTTGCGTCATTTTAATTGCCTGGGCTCCCTTCACACTCAACAGAAAGAGAGAGCGAGACACCATTCAGGGACGTGTTCATCCTGCCTACTTTAGACACCTTGTTTCTGATTTGATTTGATTCTTGTTTGACTCCGCTCTGATTTTAATCATGTGAAAATGCTAGGAAGAATGGCATGCTAATAAAGGATTTTTTTAACCTTTTTTTCAGGCAGGGATCGGAGTCACATCTCCGATCTCAGGGCTACGCACGCAAGGTTCATTGATGCTTTTCGTACACAGAAGAACTTGGTCTTTGGGCTTCTGCTGTGATTGCATAACTCTTCCCCTGCTGATCAACACGCCCAAAGGGGAAACAAAAACCTCCACAAATTGCAGGCTTCCAAGCTGCCAGAAAGACGGCTCGGGAAATTAGTCCTTCTTCAGAAAGGAAAGAAAAAGAATGTTCCTGCTCGGGAGGGATAAAAGGAAACCCAAAAAAATTTACTAACTCAGTAAAAAAACTCAAGCCAACAACAAAGAGATTTACACGTGCACTTAACTTTGAGTACGTAAATAAGGGGATACCCTCACGGCAAAGGGGACGGGTCGCGCTTTGCCGGGCGGAGGCCTACGCGCGGCTCCCCCGCGGCAGAGACCAGCGACGGCGTTGGAGAGCACCCAGGAAAGCGGGGTCCTGGCCCCACGCGGCCCCGCGTCACTCCTGCGTGGCTCAGCACTCGCCCGCTGGGAAACGAGGAAGAAAAGGCTGTGAAAAGCATGAGGATTATTTAAATTATCTGCTTCAAGATTTAAAAAGTAATTTCCGCCAGTTGTAAGTCGAGGACGCGCCGGCTCCGGGGGCTGGGGGGTGGGCTGTCTCCTCCTCCCGAGCACTGCGCCTTCCCCTCGGAGGTGCCTGCTCTTTCTTGCGGAAACCCAACACTTCCGCACGCACCGTTAGGCTGTCCCTCAGAGCAGTCCGAGGGGAAGACAGCTCCGCGGTCACAGCCTGCCTGTGGGACCCCCCCTGCTTTTTCTTGCAGCTGGCGTTGTTTGAACACGCAAGGGTTTCGTTCTCCAGCCAAAGGGTCCCCGCTGCACGCAGAGGGGGTTTCTGGCCACTTCACACAAAGCATAGTCTTAAAAGTGGTATAGCTGGCTTTTAATACTTCGGGTCTAGAAGGTGCCCTTCAGTGTAACCACAGACAAGCGTTACTGAAGTACAAACCCCAGAGATGTGATTTCACGTGTAAGTATTTGTACGCACAGACACCGGTGCGTGCCTGCGCGTNTTTCTGGCCACTTCACACAAAGCATAGTCTTAAAAGTGGTATAGCTGGCTTTTAATACTTCGGGTCTAGAAGGTGCCCTTCAGTGTAACCACAGACAAGCGTTACTGAAGTACAAACCCCAGAGATGTGATTTCACGTGTAAGTATTTGTACGCACAGACACCCGTGCGTGCCTGCGCGTACAACCTGTGCCTCAGTACTTGCGCCGTTCCTGGGCCGGGGTGCTGGTTACCGGCTGCAAACCATCACGTCCGCGGGCCGGGCGCGCTGGAGGGGTGCGGGACAAGGGCTCTGCCATTTTTGCCGCTGCTGCCATGGACCACCACAGCCCTTCCACCCACCCCCGCCTCCGAACGCTGGTTTGCCGGGCTGGGCTGCGGGCTGGCAGATTCTCGTTGTCTTGCAGGAAAGCAGACAGTCTGAACAGGGACATTTAAAGGGTCGCACGGCTCCCTGCAGCAAAGGAAAAACAAATGGCCATAATGACAAGTTACCGCAGGATGCTCTGACTCAACGGAGCCGGGCTTCTCCACTGCTTAAGTTATTTCCAAAGCAGATGTTTCCTGTGCGAGATTGTTACACTGGTAAGCGCAGATCAGAGTAGGGAAGGCAGATGTTATCTTGACCTCTACTTTCAGGAGCACGATGGCTGATTTTTATTTCTGGCACGTAATCTGAACATATTCATCAAGGAGAAGATGATGGAAAAAAAGGACAGCAGCAGTGATAGCAGCTGTACCCAAAAAAAAGGATTTTTTTGCTGTCTGAGTAATGAATACACAGGAAAACAAGAAATGACCTTGAGCTCCTTCCACCTGCTTTTGCATTTATTTGCTTTATTTCAGTATTTCCTGTTTTCTCCTGACTTCCCACTTCCTCTCTGTGTTCAGAGCATCCCAGGACACTCCGCTAAGCACTGCCGTCACCGCTGCGGCGCAGGGGGCTGCTCTGGCACAGAGACGCAGGCAGTGCTTGGGGAGCCCGGGGTGTGAGCCCCCAGCATGGGACCACCACGGATCTGTCGGGGGGGTGATTTCCAAGATTATCAAGTTACTGGGGGCCTCCGAGTCGCGACCAACAGACTCCGTGGCAGGGGACGCAGAGGAGCCCTGTCCCAGCCCAGCAGCCGCCCCCGCCCCGCTGCCACGCTGTCCTCCTCCCGAGCCACCTCTGGGCTGAGCGAAGAGCGTGGCGCTGGCCGCGCTGCAAGAGCATCGCCTGCCCTTTCCCTGCCAACACATCTTGGGCCACAGCGGGAGAGAAATTGCTTCCGAGGAAGGTTTGTGCGCACCATTTTCAAACCATTCCCGTAAGGTATCCCAGGCACGCTCCTTTCCGCACCAAGGCGGGGTACCACGAACCACGAGTCACTGCGGGAAGCATTAACTGACACGTTGGCTTACTAGCGTCCGTTTTCCAGTGCTACTGGACACCCATCTGCACAGGTGACCATGTCTCAGGACCGACTGCTACTGTCACCCACGTGCCACCCAAAACCCCTTGGGTTGTGTTGCCTCCCCTTCGGTGCTTGCAAGCATCCAGTCCACTGCACAGCACCGCACTGCTGGGAGGGGGATGTTTGATAGGACTGGCTGGGAACCCTGCTGCTCTCAGCAGGAGTTGCCCCAAAGCTTAACGACGTACAAAAGAATCTGGGTTAAAAAAAAAAAAAAGAGAGGATTTCAGCCAGCACAAGGTCAACCAAGTCGGAGTTCCTGTCAATGTAATGAAGATGGAGCANTTAACGACGTACAAAAGAATCTGGGTTAAAAAAAAAAAAAAGAGACGATTTCAGCCAGCACAAGGTCAACCAAGTCAGAGTTCCTGTCAATGNTTAACGACGTACAAAAGAATCTGGGTTAAAAAAAAAAAAAAGAGAGGATTTCAGCCAGCACAAGGTCAACCAAGTCGGAGTTCCTGTCAATGTAATGAAGATGGAGCAAGGCAGATTTAGATAGAAGAGAGAAGGGTAAAAGCAAACTGCTCAGAGCAAAGATGACGCCAAGATTTCTGGTCTCGGGACTCTGCTGAAGGTCTAAATCCAGAGGAGCCACTAAAGCTGGCGAGAGCAGCAAGTCTTTCCTCATTTGCATCAGAGACAAGATTGATGCCACCACAAGGTCCTCGCCAGGATCTCACCTGCCGGGACGTGCCCACGGTGCTCCCCAACAGCTGCCCGGTGCAGAGCCCGCCGCCCGCCCCGGGCCCTTCCTGCAGAAAAGGAGGAAAGCGTCTGCAAACACCCGGGCATCGGCAGACAAACCACGGGCGGTNGTGCCCACGGTGCTCCCCAACAGCTGCCCGGTGCAGAGCCCGCCGCCCGCCCCGGGCCCTTCCTGCAGAAAAGGAGGAAAGCGTCTGCAAACACCCGGGCATCGGCAGACAAACCACGCGCGGTCGTTGAAAACGAAACAGTTCAGTCTGAATTATTTGTTCAATTTCAAAGCTCAGGCGCCAGCCGGGGAACATCCTGGTGTGCGTTATCTGCCTCAGGTCTGACACGTTCAGCAAGGAACCACAATTGCTATTGTAAGGAGGAGAGGCACTTAGCAACACCTCCAATTAAAAATTTCAATTGTCTCAAACAAGCACCCTAATATGGATTTAATAAGATTGCCTATGTTAATTATATATCCATTTATTGTTAAAAGAGCACTAAAGATTTAATAAGAGATAAATCCAGATGTCTCCTAATTAGCTGGAAGCCGTACAAAGTATGAAGGGTGAAATTCATGCCTGCGCCAGTTGGCGTCAGTCCGATGCAGAATTTGACTTCTCCTCAAACCCTGGAGGCACCAGTACCGCACTGGTCTTCATCTGACCTCATTGCACAGAAGCAGACTTCACTGCAAATGCATAATGGCCTTTTCATCAATACTAGATACTTGCAAAGAGATTTTTTTCAAATCAATTTAATGCTTCACCTGCAATTCAATACCAGTGTAATCAGATCAAGATTATGCACACTCAACTATTACTTTCACTGCTGCTGCTCAGCTGCATGATATTTGAACAGGAGAAAACTAAAAAAAAAAAACTTCCCTTCAAAATATGAATGCAAATGTTAGATTCTACAGGGTATTTGGTGCACGACCATTTTTAAACATTTTACGTGCACGTGTTCATTTGCAGTGAGGTTTATCAGACCTTGCTAGGTGTGAGACAGACTTTGCTTAGAGCCCTGAAAACAAGACCTGGAGCTGGAGGAATCGCGGGTCTATGATCTGTCTTCCTTCCCACGGCTAGGCCAAGAAAACCTTATCTACCTTGACTTTTAAAGGTCTAGACAACGTGTTGCAGAGCTCTCTGGACCAAGATGACTTTTTCACAAGGGGAATAAGCATCTGCCCATACTTTAGGTTAAAAGCCTGGATTTGAATGTCTGCGGGGTGGGAGCTCTTGTTTTGCTGGACTGGGATGGCTTGTACACGTACCTCGGTGCGATGGTACAGAGCGCAGGGAACAGCGCACGGCTTCACAGCCCAGTTCAGGTGGCGCAGTTTACCCAAAGCGCGCAATCTTTTCACTCACAAAGCATCCGTCTGCAGGATGGGAAGAAAAAAAAAAAAGATAAATAAAAATCACTGCCTTACTGTAGACGTTCTGTGATTTTAATCCTTTTCTCCCTCCTCTTTTCTCTTATATTTAATTATATCCACTTTGTCTCAGCTTGGCCTGATACAGCTGCGACTGTGCTAATCACTGTGAGCGTCCCCTCGTGAATACTGTTATTGCTAATATTACACAACAGAATAGCTATCACTTCTTGCCTGGCACTTCTTTAATCATCATTTGATTTGGTGAATCAATTTTTGTAAGTAACACATCTTATTAATTAATGGTAATAAAATGCTTGAAAATAGGGGAAGGAGAGAGACAGAAGAACATGCAGGGCGCCCAGTTAGTGAAGACTTTGGGTGGAAACGATGGGCATCGGGTCGAGCTATTTACAGGCACGGAGAGCTTGGCTGCCTAGGCCAGAAAGTAAAGCACGGGAAAGCAACCTTCTCATAGCATAATTAATGACACAGAACTAGATGTAATATAGGAGTGTCATGTATTACTTTTGTGATAGAAGATGCTTGCTGTAGCGATAATGATAGGGCATCAATTACCCTTTTAAGTTTCTTTGCCTCTGATGGGTTCATTTTCTTTGCTTGCTTGCCTCCGTTTTAAATTACTCAGCTGAATTTAGAGTTCCTGAGCGGGATTAAGAGCCCCGCGGAGCCGACGGACGCCATCGCTGACTTGCAAACCCAGCCAGGAGCCCTCCCCACTGCCTTCCTCCCCCCGCCTCAGCAGGGCGTCCCCGCGGGGACGGCAGGGATGGCGCAGGGCGGCCCTCGCCGTAGGAAACCCTCGAGCCTCCGGGCACCAGCTCACTTATTTGCCTCCCCTTGAGTCAAAGTGTTCGCTAACGTCAGAGGGGCTCCAAAACAGCACGCCTCTGTCCCCAGCATGGGTAAGCGTGGCTGGTCTCACCACACACTGACTGTGTTTAGACCTCGTGCAAGTGAAAATTAGTCACGTTACTGCAAGCAAGCAGGTAACCAGAATAAGGCTACCTCACGTTAACATAAAAAGAACACACAGGGGGAAAAAACNGTGGCTGGTCTCACCACACACTGACTGTGTTTAGACCTCGTGCAAGTGAAAATTAGTCACGTTACTGCAAGCAAGCAGGTAACCAGAATAAGGCTACCTCACGTTAACATAAAAAGAACACGCAGGGGGAAAAAATGGGAGAAAGCAAAGCAAGCAAATTTGATATAAATCAAGCCTAAGCACCCCACCAATCATCAGCTCTCTAAATCAAGGAATCTGGCACATTTTCCAAGCGAGAATCAATCTTCCTGTCTCTGCAGTAAATACTGTAATCCTTTTTCCAGCACGGTATAGAAAACATAACTGCCACATTCAAGATTTATTGAAAAATATTCTGCCAGACTGTTTGAATGTTGCCATTCCAAATGTTTTTAAACCAGAGGCCAAAAGAGTTAGCACGGCTCTATCCTCCTCCTCTGTCCAAAGCGGTTTTGGTGAAAGACAGATCTCCAGCTGACATTATCGCACACGTGCAGCGCGGACCCGAGCTGTAGCTACCCTCCGCTCTCCTTTATGCCTAAAGCTCTTAATGCAGCCGCAACTACACCGTGCACTTGCTGGGAAGGCCCGTTTCCTTTGCCCTCCCGCACCCCTGCCAAGCGCTGCTCTGCCGGCAGGGCTTCACCTGCACCAGGTGCGGGGGTATTCGAAGGTATAACATCTTCTAGGACCGTGACGGGATGCTGCCTAGGGGAGAAGCCGCTGCACTCAATATGGTCACATCTACGCTGCTGTTAAGGCGGGTCCGTGGACCCAGCCGCCCCCCGGCACCCCTGGCCCAGGCGTCTCACGCCACCCGGGCTGACGCACGAGCAGTAGGGATGAGCAGGGTCCCCAGGCACCCCTGAGGGCTGCGCTGCCTTCCAGCTTTCAGACAAGGCATCCTTGTAGCTTAGGGGCTGGACGAGCTATCAGACTGCCCAGCTTTGACCCTGCCCCAGAGAAGTTTTAAGCGCAGAGAGGACAGGCAAATCCTAGTCTACCGTCATCCCAACGTGCACTGGAGGGCGAGCAGAGATACAGACAGAGGAGGTAACTTGCCCGCAGTCACACAGGGAGCCCACGTCAGTCCCTTACGGGATGTTTGCCTGGCCCCAGCAGAACGACAGCAAACCTGGACCGTCTGCCAACGCAGACACAAATCCTCACGCACACATACACCATTAACCTGCATCTTCCTCTGCAGAAGCGGGGCTCAAATTTCTGTCACTGCAAAGCTTTGAGTAGAAGGGCAGCTGCAAGTAGAGTTTGTATAAAAACAGCCTTGGCCCAAGTTGCCTTCGTTATAAATTTTCCACAGCTCAGAGCGGATTCACTTGTGCTTACCTCACTCCCCATCTGTCAAACACCCAGAGCGCAGGCACCTCAGATGGCAGGAGCGTTTTTTCACACGGGCTGGAGGTGGTCTTCTGATGAAAGCAGAGACTGCCATGACGTCAGGACTTTCCATCTTTAGGGGCTTTTTTCCCCTCCTCCTGTCTTTGACAAATGGAGCTTTAATGAGGCAGTGAACTTTGTGAAGCCCCCCAGGAGACGCGAACGCTCCGGCAGCAGGTGGTACCCGTTTCCAGAGCCTGAGGAAACACACCTGCCAGCCCGGCCGCCATCCCCGCGGCTCCTGGGGGTGGCAGAGATGCTGCTGAAAGCACAAAGAGGTCAGGGTGGGGAAAGGACACCGACTACAGCCAGCATCACTGGAAAATGAATCCTTAGCCCTCAGTTCGATACAGTAAATCAATGCTGCTGGCATTGGAATATGTTCAGGCAACAAGGAATTCCAGTGATTTCACAGGAATAACCCTGAGGCAACAGGTAAAGGGAGAGTGGAAAGCCTGTTAGATTAAGAAACTGTTTAAATTAATAAGTCACTGAAACAACCGAGCGCTGAGCCTTCTCTAGAATTTTTAGGGGCACTTTTAAAGCATACAAGTGAACCGACAAAAGGTATTCTTCTCTTCCGCCGCTGTTTAAAGTTCATGGGACTTCTGCACGTGCTTGTAAGGAGGACAGCTCGCAACAGTTTGGCTGTCTCGTAGCTCGCACCGGTGTTGTCCTGATGCTCCCGGGTTGTTAGTGTCATTTATTAAGCTGTAAAGTTGGCAGAATTGCAGCAAGTTAGGACCCCCTGGAATATTAGAGTTTTTGACACTTTCTGTTAACACTGGTGTTCTGGCTTGATTCCAGTTTGTTGAATTATATCCCAGCACTCTCCAATCCCCCCATGGTTAGCCGGGGAGGACGATCTCCCTTTGCCTCTCTGTAACCGTGCCCTCGTCTCGCTCTGCACCGTGGAGCAGCTGCAGAATCCAGCCCGGCACGGCGGGGGCTGCATTTCCACAGCGGGTGAAATGACGGCCATACATACCGTTCCTATACCCACGAGAGATTTTTTTAAAGCGCATGCTTCGAGATGAGAGCTTACATAAAGGGAGGAATTACACTGTGTATCCGTTAGACACATGGAGAGAGGGGAAGGCTCCAAGCAGTCGTGTTAAGGAAGAGCCCCGAATTCCATCTTGAACACCCCTCGATGTGGAACGAACATACAGAAGCTCTTCAAGCTGGCCTCGTGGGTAGGAGGCGGTGAGACGCGACTGATCTTCCTCGCTTGACCTTCAAGGGAGAGAACCGGTCTGGGTAAAACTTTAAGAAATACATGCTATCATGGGTAAGGAAAAAAGGAGGAGAGGACAGGTTGTTTCCTTCCTGCCTGTCCTGTAGTCGCTCTAAAGACTTACAATGAGAGCTTGCTTCAGTTTGGCTTTTAACAAGCAGTAATTTCTAGGCTAGAGAGAAAAGCTGAGGTTTGATTTTCCTTTGAAGTATATACGATACAACAGCAGCAAACGTGGCCGCAAAGCAGCAGAAGGGGACCTTGCAGATTTTTTTCCTACATTGGTAAAGATGGTTATTCTTTTTCCAAAGGGATATATATCTTCATCTCAGTTTTCTGCATGCGTTTACACTTTCTCAGAGGCCAGAGTAACATATTTCACGCGAAAGTGCTGCGAGAGCCTCCCCGGAGCTGCAGCGCAGATGTGTCACCTTCTCCTTTCCTCCACGACTGGGTCTGCTCATCACCCCATCAGTCAGGAAGATGCCCCATCAGGGAGCGGTCCAGTGTCCCTTCACGTGAGTGTGCAGTAAAGATGGGATCTGAGCTGGTGCTCAGAAATCAGCGAGAACAATTTCCTTTAAAAATTCATTACCGCCGACATCTAACACAATCGTAGCATGCAGACAGACACCGGCAATTAATTAATCGGTAGTTTTCAAAAAGGAGAGTATTGATGTGTTGTTCCTCATAAGCCTAGAATATTAGATTGAGGACGAGACAATTACATAAAGCAAGGGATGAAAATTGGCCTTCATGAATAAGACAAATGGAAAGGAGTCTGGGTGCCTCTGGTTTTCTTACAGGATACCTGCACCCCCATCAGCGTCGCTGCACCAGAAAGGCACGTTCAGAACGTTCTAACTCATTCTCCTGAGAAATTAAGTCTCTCCGATAAATAAATGAATTGAACAAGCCATGGACAGTACTACTGAACCGGAGCCTCTGATACACGCCCAGCAGCCGCGACCCCCAGCCTCCGAGCGACCGCCTCATCTCCGCAGCTTTGGCGTAATCCTCCTCCAAAGGCACAAGGGAGGAAACCTTCTGCTGTCCCCTTCCCGCAGGGGGGGAGCCGCGAGTCTCATCCGAGGTTACGCGAAGAAGCCGTGCTATGAACGAGGTCTTGCACCCACCGTCCCAGCCGCAACCTCTGGCACGCCTCTACACCGGCAGCGCAGACCATCCTGTGATCATCCTGGCAAGAAACGAAGTGGAAGTCACGCGGGTTGCCAAGGTATAACCTCGCACAAATCTTTGCCACAGTGTCCACGTGCGACGGACTCGAAGAGGCAACAGGACGTTTAAAAGCTCGCGAGTGGGGCCGAGCACAGCTGGGCGTCACAGCCGGGTCGCCCGCAGCTCTGGCGGCACTGGTCTGCAGGAAGGCAAGCAGTGTCTGAAGGATCCCTCCAGGACGTTCTTCGCTTGTGCCTCGCCAGGCACGTTTCATGCGCTCGCAGAATTCATGTACTGGAAACAATTAAAAGAACCAACCTTCACGAACACTTGGGTTTTAGATAGGCGCTCTCTGTCCGTCTCTTCCCCAGACAATGGGGTGATGCTGGGACCACCCGCGGAGACCCCGGGGGACAACACGCTCTCCCCATGCCCCCTCCGCCGCCTGGCACAGAGCCGCGTTGTCGCTTCTGCCCCTCACTGAGCAGCCAGCAACGGCACCACCACTGCTCGCTGAGCAGGGCCTGGCTGCTGCGCGCAGCCTGGGGTGAAAATTTCCCAACAGACTGCTTCTCCGTCAGAAAACATCAGCCTCTCGACTCCAGAGCATTTTCTGCGAGCAATTTTGTTAAAGTCTGTCTTGTTTACCTGCAAGCCTCCTTCCCTGCCAACAGCCGTGGCACCTGGGATCCCAAGACAGCATGGTCAGGGTATCACGCTATCAATCACACGCCGTTTTTTCCTGGAGCAGAATTGTCTCTTTTTAATTATCTGCCCTGTGTGTGACTCCAGTTCATCATTCGCAATCACACCCCTCTCTCTCTCTCTCTCTCCATACGTGTTATTCCCCCTCACAAACACTCTTGGCTGGGGGATGGAAACCCCCGTTCCTGCCGCGTTCGGCACGGGTAGCGGCAACAGGGGGCAGGGTGCCCAGCCCTATCCCCCAGTGCTGCTGCTCCTTTGCAGTCACGCTCCTGGTGCCCGCCAGCCCCAGGGAATTGGTTTCCAAAGGAAAAAATCAACCCTAATTAGCACCTGTCCGAAGCCCACGTTTTTTNCACGGCACTTGCTCCTGTTGACTGGCAGCAAGTGGCGTTTGTTGTGCCCCGATGGGACAGCAGACACGAGGCAGGCTGAGGGCACGGCTGCACGGCTGGGGTCGAGGAGGCAGCTTGCACTGCGTCTCAGTGAAATGAAACAGCTCCAGGAACGCGGCGNCCTAATTAGCACCTGTCCGAAGCCCACGTTTTTTGCAGCTGCCTCCGTAATGATGTTGCTTACGTGGAACCACAGAAACATAAACCAACCCATTTCAGGGAAATCAGATGTAGCAACAACAAGTTCTGTTAATCAGGATTTTTCAGGCAACTTCTGCAAGAAATCTTGGGGGTCCAACATTTCCCAGTGACCTTTGAGGGGCACTGCGCTGCTTCGCCTCTCTAGTATCACCACAACACATTTCAAAGAAACATTTCTTGCTCACAGCTTTAGCTTTCATTTTCAAAAATATAAATTCAATGATATTTTAAAATTAAGGGACGTCCAAAGGCCAGAAAGGACACGCGCTTCCTTCTCAGAACGCCTCCACAAAGCGTTCTGACGTTTGGGGTGTTATTTGGAGGTTTGACTGAAAGAACTTCACCGACTCAACAGGGGAGAAGGTTCCTGCTGAAAGCTGCTGCCCTCCCCGCCTGCCTCCCGCGCGCTTTGGGAGCCCTCTGCACCACGTCCCGAAAGGAGGGCGACGGCACCCGCGCTGCGAGCAGGCAGGCATCGCCGCTGCCCTGGGCACACCTCTGCCCTTCCACGCCTGCCCACACCCGCCAAGGGCACTCGGCTGCTGGCGCTGCCCGTCCTCCGCCTGCCAGCCCTCCTCTTGCCAGGCGCACGGAGGTCTCCAAAGAAAGAACGTGGGATTTGTGTTAACTCTGATTACGCAGCGTTTTATGACGACACGGTCACGCACGTACAAATCCCGCTGAAAAACAGACACTGGCAAGATCTCGTGCAGGCTGTTTCCATGGATGCAGGGCAGAGCTGCCTGCTGGAGCTTGCTGGCTAAAAAAATAACGGTCCTTGGTCCAGAATTTCACACTCCCTTTCTCCTGCAACTATGTGTGCAGGTTTTAAGCCGTCAATTCCCATTTCTCTTCTGCCGCATCTTTGCCCGTAGAGCCGAAAGTGGTGCTGTGCGTGTGTGTTTGGGAGCTGTCAGGCGTGTGCGTGCCTCCTCCAGCTCCCCTGACGGCCCCGCTGAGGTGCCCTTTGTAATCCACCGCTGTGTGCTGCTCATTGCCATGAGCGTGGGCTGCTGCTTTACAGTCTGCAGCAGGAGTGTCTGTGCAGCTCCCGGCACGGCACTTGCTCCTGTTGACTGGCAGCAAGTGGCGTTTGTTGTGCCCCGATGGGACAGCAGACACGAGGCAGGCTGAGGGCACGGCTGCACGGCTGGGGTCAAGGAGGCAGCTTGCACTGCGTCTCAGTGAAATGAAACAGCTCCAGGAACGCGGCGAAACTTGCTGCTCGGCGGCAGTGGATGTCAAGCCCGTGTTAGCACTCGAGTGCTGCAGAGTGCGATCTGCTCCATGAGGCAGGCAGAGCCTCGAGTGGTGCGGGCCGTGTGAGCCCTGGAGAGGGAGCGCGCTGCGGCTTCACAGCCAGCATCAGCTGGGGAAAGCCAGGGAGTCCATGGGAGTCGTGGGGCTGCCCTGCTTCGCGCTCCCGAGGAGCAATTCGGCGGTGAGGAGCAGGGGTAAGGGCACCTAAACAGTGGTGCAGGTGCTGAAACTCGCTCTGAGACGGGCAGGACCACCTGAGCAACCACCCATCCGAGGCTTTATTTTCCAGTCTAAGTCTTTCTACGTTTCTAATCTGTGGCTGTGCCTCCATCAATGTGCAATGATGCAGGCAGTGAAGGAGACTTTTAAAATATCTGACTAGTCCTATCCAGTGACTCCAGGCCTCTAGAAACGTGTCTCTAAGGAGCCTCAGTGGAGCAGCATTCTCCATACTCACGCTTTTAAATTGTCATTTAACGTCTTCAGTCACTGGGACGCTCACAGTTGCACAGTCAGCCAGTCTNCACGCACGTACAAATCCCGCTGAAAAACAGACACTGGCAAGATCTCGTGCAGGCTGTTTCCATGGATGCAGGGCAGAGCTGCCTGCTGGAGCTTGCTGGCTAAAAAAATAACGGTCCTTGGTCCAGAATTTCACACTCCCTTTCTCCTGCAACTATGTGTGCAGGTTTTAAGCCGTCAATTCCCATTTCTCTTCTGCCGCATCTTTGCCCGTAGAGCCGAAAGTGGTGCTGTGCGTGTGTGTTTGGGAGCTGTCAGGCGTGTGCGTGCCTCCTCCAGCTCCCCTGACGGCCCCGCTGAGGTGCCCTTTGTAATCCACCGCTGTGTGCTGCTCATTGCCATGAGCGTGGGCTGCTGCTTTACAGTCTGCAGCAGGAGTGTCTGTGCAGCTCCCGGCACGGCACTTGCTCCTGTTGACTGGCAGCAAGTGGCGTTTGTTGTGCCCCGATGGGACAGCAGACACGAGGCAGGCTGAGGGCACGGCTGCACGGCTGGGGTCAAGGAGGCAGCTTGCACTGCGTCTCAGTGAAATGAAACAGCTCCAGGAACGCGGCGAAACTTGCTGCTCGGCGGCAGTGGATGTCAAGCCCGTGTTAGCACTCGAGTGCTGCAGAGTGCGATCTGCTCCATGAGGCAGGCAGAGCCTCGAGTGGTGCGGGCCGTGTGAGCCCTGGAGAGGGAGCGCGCTGCGGCTTCACAGCCAGCATCAGCTGGGGAAAGCCAGGGAGTCCATGGGAGTCGTGGGGCTGCCCTGCTTCGCGCTCCCGAGGAGCAATTCGGCGGTGAGGAGCAGGGGTAAGGGCACCTAAACAGTGGTGCAGGTGCTGAAACTCGCTCTGAGACGGGCAGGACCACCTGAGCAACCACCCATCCGAGGCTTTATTTTCCAGTCTAAGTCTTTCTACGTTTCTAATCTGTGGCTGTGCCTCCATCAATGTGCAATGATGCAGGCAGTGAAGGAGACTTTTAAAATATCTGACTAGTCCTATCCAGTGACTCCAGGCCTCTAGAAACGTGTCTCTAAGGAGCCTCAGTGGAGCAGCATTCTCCATACTCACGCTTTTAAATTGTCATTTAACGTCTTCAGTCACTGGGACGCTCACAGTTGCACAGTCAGCCAGTCTCTGGGTCCATATCCAACTTAATACGGGGGGATCTTCAAACAAGTCTTTCAACATCACCTGCACTCCACAACCTCCATCTGTTCTGCAAACGATCCCCCGGAGACTGAAAACGTGTCACCTCGCTGATTTACACAACAGGCCAGGGAACAGGGACGTGATCGCCTCACCCGTTTAGTGTTCAGCACGCTGACAAATGGCCCAATTTTACATTTTCAAGGAATTAAGGCCTGACTCAGAAAACCAAGGCTTCATTAGCAGAAGCTGTTTACCTGCTGCCGAGACGAGGGTGGCTGCCCACCGTAAGCTGCAGTGGGTTTGGTCGGGAAGGGTGCTCGGACGCAGGCGCTGTGCTTGGGCTGTTCACACGTGCCGTACAGATGCGCACGCAGAACACAGCGCCTGAAACCAGAGCGATTCTCTGCTGTGACCATTTACTACCTATCACTCGTCCAGCCAAAGACAGAGCACTGAAGCGTTCCAGCGGCACAATAAGCGGGAGAGAAACAAAACACGGGGGGCAGATGGGCTCCCCGGCAGGGCTGAGCGGGGCACCTGGGGAGTTCCAGCAGACTGCCCATTACCGTGGTACGCACCAGTCCTTGAAAACCATTCCGGGGATGCACCCCACCAGAGAAACAGCTTGATTGCATCGGTAACTAGCTACCATCTATATTATAGAAATACTCCTGCTGGGAAGCGTAAAGGCAGAGCAGCCTAATTAGAGAGCATCTGAGCATTCCCAGGCTCAGCATGGCTGATCTCATAATTTTCTTGGAAACCTGTATCTTCCAAAGCCAGAAATAGATTTGAATAGAAGGCTTCCCTGGCCCCCTTTCCTTTGAAGCCTGCAGCGGTCTAAGGCTCCCCGAGAAGGTGGTGCGTATCCAGAGCGACGCGGGGCCCCTGCGATGGCCCGAGGCGTGCAGCGGGAGCGGGCAGGGAGCTCCAGGACGGACTGGTTGCACCTCAGCCTCACCAAAAGTCACATTCGGAACAGGAGTCCCATCCAGTTCCTTGATCAGTTACCTTCCTTTTTATTTTCTTTCTTGTTAAAGCAAGTAGTAAATAAAGCAAATAAAGCTGCTCTTACGGCAGCTCAGAAACACCTTGTTTCTTACCTTTTTAGTGGTTTAAGCCCAGCTGGCAGAGACTGAACAGCGTCTGAACCCTGGGGGATGCTGTCACCCATCTCTTGCAGCAGTAGGCATCTCATCCCACCCTTCTCAAGGTATCTCCTTGCAGGAGCACAGTCCTTCTGCTTCTGCAGCATTGGGGTAGGGCATCACAGAGGACGCATCTTGTGTTTTTTTCCTCCAAATCAACATTTGAGTATCTTGTTTCTACAGTCCTCCCGGCCGTTTCTCGACGAGCCTGAGGTTCAGTCCTTCCTCCACGACACCTCCCCCATTACCTGCAACTCTAAATGCAAAATACTATTTTCAGAAGCGACCAAGGCAGTTTTGGAGGTGGGAAGGAGAAGAGGACTGTCAAACGCACGGTTTCCATCGAAAAGCCTCCACCCCCTGCTCAAGCAGGTCACCCGGAGCAGGCTGCCCAGGGCCACCCCCAGTCGGGTTTTGAACATCTCCAAGGATGGAGATCACACAACCTCTCCGGACAGCCTGTCCCAGGTTCTGACCACCCTCACAGCAAAGTTTTTTCTGACATTAAACATAATTTCCTGCACTTCTATTTGTACCCATTCCAGCTGCAAACCTGGAAGATAAATTTCGGAGTGCTTGATGCGCGCCCAGATTGCAATGCAGAGCCAGTAGATCTACCCGCGGGACTTGCTGCAAAGGAGCAGTCCAATCAAGGGGAGTGCTTGTTTTCACGTCACCCGCAGAGAGAACCGCTTTTCATCTACCCAAAATAAGCCCTGCTTCGAGAAACGTGCTGTGAGCGAAGCCATCGGGCAGGGAAAAAAAAAAAACCAACAAAACTGCCTCTGATTGCGCAGGCAGGAAACCTTTGTTTCTCCCAGGAGATGGAACGGGGCTCTTCGCTGTGAAGACCATTGCCACCTTTTCTTTTGGCCTGGCGTTTTCTGTACGCCTCCTCCGTGCACGTGAGGAGCTGGCGCTGCCTCCCTGTGCCCTACAACCTCGCTCCCAGCGCACCTGGCTCTGTACCTCCGCCGGGGCGACCCGCGGGCTCTGCCGCGCCAGCGGTGGGAACACCACCTGCCCCTGCGCGGAGGGACCCTCCTGGTGCTCTGCCCTCCGGCACAAAGGGCGGCTTTGGGGGCCCTGGCCCGCGGAGGGGTGGCTGAGGGACAACAGCCCTCCTCCCTCCAAAGCGGAAAACAGCACTGATCGGCAGCACGAGGCAAAGCGTGCCATTAACGTGGTCACCTGCTTTTATCACGGCAGGGCTGTCCTCCTCCTGCTCACCTCTGAACCGTGACAGCGCCTGTTATAACCCCCGGCCAGCACTGCCGTGCGCTCAGAGCGGCATCGCGTCCGATGGCTGCGCCGTGTCTGACGCCTGCCTGTTAAAAAACACCACCAGAGAACAGCAAGGCTCCTGCCCCCCGCCAACGCCTTGTCAAAGCCACGTGGATAGACTATTTCTGACCCCCCAAGTGTGGTAACCGCAATTATAATTTTGGGGATGGGGATGTTTCTGGGTGGGCGAGGTGCAGCACGGCACGGTGCTGGCTGCTCACCCACTGGTGCCGCAGCCGCCCCAGCACACGCTGCCAGCAGGTTCCAGCCGCAGGTGAGACCCCGCCGGCACGGTGAGGGAGCGGAGCGCCTGCTGCAACCCTGCGCAGGCAGGGCGCCGCGGGGGCCCCGAGCCCACCCCTCGCTCATGAGGAGGGCAAAGGGCACTTGTTTTGACCACAGCCGGCTTGCTCGGGTTGAGCAGATCCACTGACACCACTCCTAGATCTCCTGCTCCAAAGTTTCAATGCTGTTTAGGTGTCAGCCTCCTCCTTTGGTAAATGCCAGCAGAAGGCTCCGGCAGAAATCCTCAAAATACGGACGAGGTGTAAATTGATCTTAACATTTCTCAAGAGAGGTGAATTTCATTTTAAGGGACAATCCTTGCTTCCTATGGCGGTAGGAGCAAACAAACACAGGAGCGTTTATTCTGATCGGTCCTCCCTCATCTATTTGTATTCTTGGCTTGTGTATGCACAAATAATACTTAAGGATTTTCTCTGATTAAACCTTGCACAGTAAAAATACGGTTTCCAATAAACACAATTCCAAGGAAGCCGACTGACCTAATTCCGTACCCTGCACTAGGCACGTGTTTCAATACCCTGTTGGATCATGGCCTCAGTTTCTGTATTATGCACTTCTTCATAATTAACAAACAAATTGAGAAAGCAAAAAGCCAGCCAGGAAGCAGGACAAAATAAGGATGGCTTTTTGCCCCGTATTGCAATCGCGTAGCAGAGATAATGCAATGCTCTCACCAGATCCTTATACGCTGCGACAAGGCAATTTCCTCCAGGCTGCTTATTCACTATTCAACTCGTGTCCTATTGACTGTATAAATCTGATCTGAAAATAATTCCTTATTTCCCTTAAGATAGCAATACAATGAGAAAAAAGCACACCCTGTACAACAGCTAGTCTTAGCAAAAGTTTTAAGAACTTTTGTCGGTGCGTGTGTCTTTTCCGTATCGCTGGCTGTCGATGCAGATGCTCTCCAAAGCGGCTGCACGCTGCCGCGCCAGCGCCGGCTCACCGGGGCAGGAGGACAGGGGAGCAGCAGCTGCTCGGGCTGTAGGGCACTGCCAGGCCGCGGCATCTGCCCTCGGCTCTGCCCGGGCAGGCCCCGACGGGGCTGGGCACACCGGCACAGCTCCACCAGAAACGCGGCGGAGGAAGGAGGAAAGGGGAGAAAAACCTGCCGGTTTCAGCTCCCTCTTACCGTTGCTTGTCTCACGCTCAGATATGCTTCGCAGGCACAGTGAGTCACGGAGAAAAAGCGGACGTGCATATGGAAGAGGGCAGAACGCAGAGAGGGGTGATAGAAAGCTCCCTCGCACTCGATACAACTCCCTGAATCTGTCCAGAGATTTCCAGTCCCTCAATGCCCACGCCCAGCCCTGTGCCTAAACGCTCCGGCTGCTCCCAGTGCAGCCCTGGCACCGCAGCCAGCACTGGCTCTTCCCTCTCTTCGGTTACAGCCGCGCGCGCAGGGACTTTCCAGGGCCACGGTATAAAGCATCACGCTAATTCTAGTATCTCATGCACCGCAGCTCATTATTTAGAGATAAAAGGCTCCCTAACAAATGTGTTGCAGGCTTCCTGTGAAAAGATCGGGTTGTACGGTGCTCGAGCGCAAGGATTAGCGACCAAAGTGATTGTTGTGGTTCCGTCTCTCGGAGGTTCCCCTCTGCAGAAGGCCAAAGCTGGCGGGTCCCCTGCGCAGCCGGAGGCGTTTCCTTCCGAAAGACAATCTCGGTCTGCGACGCCCCCAGCTCCGACGACAACAACAAAAAGTGCAAAAGTGCAAAACGCACGTGTGTCCCGCTGCCACGGGAGGCGAGGAGGCCTCCCTCGCCTGCCCTGCTTGGCGGCCGCAGCCCAGCGGTTAGCAAAGGGCCGTGCCCTCCGCCAAGGGCCGGCAGAGCGCAGCCAGCACGAGGCACCGGCTTCAAGAGCTTCCGCCCGCCTCCGGCACGCACCTGCCTGACGTTTTGCAAAGGGAGCCCTGGCTGGGGCGTCCAGGCGCGCCGGGGAAGACGATGCACGTCTCTGCCACAGACACGCAGGTTTGGTCCCAGCGTTCTGGCTGTGTTTCTTTTTCAGCATCTTCTTCTTGTTGCATTGCGGGTTTTTTCCTTGCTATTTAGCACTTTAGAAACAAAAGTAATTAGAGATGTCTCACCAGAGACTTTGGTTTGGGGAAGTAGAAGGAAGTGCTGTTCAAAGCATATTGAATATTCATTCAACAATGAAATCCTAATTCTGCTTAGCAGTTCATCTTGTGGAAGTACATTCCGAAGTGAAACTTGAACACCAAGGTGAATGTTAATTGTGCTGCTGTTGTTTTTTTCCTCAGCGGATCTCATTTCTCAGGCATAGTTCTGCAAATTCTCATGTGCAACTAAACGTATCGCCGAGGCTGGACAGAAAAATAACACAGATGAGATTTACAGGTGTGGGGCACGCAGCAAATACTAAAGATTTGTAAAACGCAAAGTCCACGGCAGTTTAATAAATAACGACAACAACAACTCCTGAATCCCTCGAGGTTCTCCAGGGCGCCCTGGTTCCAACAGCAGCTTTGAGCGCGGGCGGTATCTCAGCCTCTGCACAGCGGATGCGATTCTTGCCCTGCTGCCGCGTTCTGCTCTGGGGCAGCCTGCGCCGACCCCGCAGCTGGCCGGGGCTCTCCCATCCCTTCAGGCCCGTTCGCGCTGCCGGGCGGACGGTGCCTCCTGGGGAGGAGGGGAGGACCAGGGCTGCCCAGCTTCTCACGGCACTCACCCCGTCTGAGCGCGTGAGCAGGGGGCACCGTTACAGGTGAGCGATGCTGGCTCCAGGTCCGGCGGGCAGCCCGTGCCTTCAGCACCTTTTGTCACCCACGCGCCGTCGCCTCAAGGAAGAGCACGACGGGGATAGGAGGAAAAGCAGTGTAGCACGGTCAGCTCCGCAGTGCTTGAACGTAGCAGCAGGGCTGGGCTTCGTGCTGAGCTCTCCAAACACTTATTTTCCAATGAAGGGTTTCTTCACACTCTTCACTCAAAACTATTCCACAGCTTTTCAGAAACAAAGCCCCAGTTCACTGTTATCAGACGTGAATTGCAATGTACATGTGCAAAGAAAATAAGAAGAGTCAGTTTTATGGAGAAGCTGCCTTAGGGATTTCATTCAAAATGATCGTCTTCAATTTTATCAAAATCAATAGGAGATTTTATTACAGTATAAATTAAATGGGAGGCTATTTGCTCCTTAGATACCAGAAGCAATAGTATGAAAATCGCTGCAAGCGATGATATTCATCCAGATGTCTTTGCTAGTGTTATCTATGCACAAGTGTGGAGTTTCATTTCTTTTTCTCTCTTATTTTTGCATCCCTTAAACACCAGGCATAGTTCATGAGATGTGACTGAGGCTTACAGATGATACTCAGATATTTTTGAAGGCTCAGGCTCGCTAACGGCTGAAGCACCGGAGGAAGCTCAGAAAGGGCCTGAAGAAATTATTGAGGTCTGTAGGAAGTGCTCTGCAGTGAGGGATTAAAGAGTTCGATCTGTTTAGTTTATTAAAAAGAAGGCTAAAAGGGACTTGATTGCAGGGTATTAATACATTCACAGGGAGAAGAATACAAGGGACTAAATGGCTTTCAATCTAACAGAGAAACCAGCACCAGTGATCAGCAGTGCGCTCCCTGCCCGGCGCTCTTTTTGAGCGGGAGGGCGAGGTGCTGTCGGCCACCCCGGCTCTCTGGGTGACCCTCCCTCTCCGATGTACACCACTGCCAGTGATCAGTCTTGCTTTCTGTACGCCGCTGCGTCAGACGAGAGCCCCCTGCGCGTGCTGGCCGCCCGTCGGCTGGTGCGTGCTTACGGGGAACCTTGCGGGCAGCAGGCACGAGCACTTCCAGAAAACCACGGAGCAGAGGCAGGCGGGGAGAGCGCCGGCAGCCACACGCGGGGTGTGGGCTTAGCAGCCGAAATGAAGAGATCTGGGTTCCCGTAGCAGCACCTGCAGTCTGCTGGAGGCAGGAGGCTTTTAAACACACGTTTAGGCAGTAGTCTAGTAATAGCACTTTCTCGAGAACTGAAATTTCTAAAACCAGAATGAGAAAACTGAGGTTTTGATTGAAATGCTGGGATGTTGGTGGTGCTCCCGGAAAGTACTGAAATGGTGTATTACAGTAGATGTGAGATAAGCTCTGATATCAGCCAACATTCTGTCAAAGTTGATCTAATAATCACTTAAACTGGACTTAAGTGCTTGAAAGGTTAATGTGATAACAACTCGTTTCACCAAGCTGCCATATATCAGTAGACAAATCATTTAAATAAACATATACACACTCAAAAGAGGGTCAGCGGGGCCCTGTAAATGCAGGTCCTATTCTGAAACGCTGCCAGTTACTGTCACTCTGAAGGGAGGAATTGATGTTAGGCTGATTTGCATAGGGACAAGCCAGCCCTGAATGCCAAAGACAGAGAAATTAAACCGATGACAGACGGTTGCGTGGTATTTAAAGTTCATCCCAACACACGATGCAAAACTAAAGCAACCCCAGCCCCCGACAGGCCCTAGAGGCTCTGCAGAAGTGCCTTGGGCCAAGGTGACGGTTACCACTCCGGGGACGCGGGCACGCACAGACACCGTGACAGCCGTCCTGTTTCAGCCCAGTTGCTAATCCGGGCCCGGAGTGCCACGCAGCCAGCAGTACCTCCCACCGACACCGAGCAATGCTGGCGGGGACCGAAGCAGTTCCCTCCCGGCAGGGCTGGCAGCCCCTCCGCCGGCTCCAGCCTGCCAGCCTGCCCACCGCTCCGCAAAACCCGCAGAAACACCGCGGCTGGGACGTGGGTGACTGCTGAGATGGTCTTCCTGTGCCCGAAGTGGCAGAGCTGGACATGAGCCTCGGGTACCTCCAAGGGCAGCGATAAGGCAGAGGATGTGGTGCAAAAGGACGCTGCACGCCCTGCTCCCGCCACCCTGAGCGAGTGAACTTGCTGCCCCTCTCTCGCTGCCCTAAACCGCTTGGACAAACACCGCAAAACCCAGTGAGTCAAGATTAGGGGAGGCCAGGGATGCTGCAGGCCTCCACGGCCTCGGCCCCAGCGGGGAATGGGTCAGATGAGACGCAGGTCCAGGGGAGGGCAGTCCCTGCAGCCGATCGCCGCCAGCCCCTCGGACCTGTGAACAGCAAAGTTCGTTCCCGCTTCTGGGTGGGCTCAGAGCTTGTCAAGTGGAGACATACAACTGAAAGGAGCAAGGGATTATTCACTAAACGCTGGGGGGGAAAGAACGTAAATATAGGGCTGTTCCGAGCATTTTTGTTTTTAACAATTCCGTTGAATTGGGGGAGAGAGAATTTACTGCGAAAGTAGGACAGAGACAGGGCTGCTGGAGCTCTGTGCCCCGCCGCAGTCTCCTGTGCCGTGACTCCACCAGCAGCCTCTAGCAAGCCACAGGGTACCGGTCCNTTGTTTTTAACAATTCCGTTGAATTGGGGGAGAGAGAATTTACTGCGAAAGTAGGACAGAGACAGGGCTGCTGGAGCTCTGTGCCCCGCCGCAGTCTCCTGTGCCGTGACTCCACCGGCAGCCTCTAGCAAGCCACAGGGTACTGGTCCCTCGCTGTTCTGCACTGCAACGCTTACCGAGGCGTCAGAATGACCGAAATTGAGTAGCAGCACCTTTGGTCTTTTTCAACATAGCAGGGTTTAAAGCAATTCCTTTTCCATTTCAAATCAGACCTTTAGTTTCATTGGAAATGGGAGATGAAAGGGATGAACATCGGATAGTGATTTAAAAGTGCAAAAATGAATCCCAGGCGTGACAGCCTTAAGGGCTTTCAGGGGCCCTTGCACTCTCCGGCGCCCAATCTTGTTTTGGAGCTCACGATCCCTCTCCTGAGAAAGTGCTGTGCATTGCCCCCATCCCAAAACAGATCCATCTCCTTCCGAATTGGAGCTCTCCCTATTAACCATGGAGATAGCCCTCCACAACTAGTCCAGAATAAGCGCTTCACCTCCAGACACCCACGTTTCAATGAGGTAAACCTCACCCTACGTGCAGCCCCGCAGTGTTTCAGGAGCTGCTGCAGCCCTTTGGGCCTCTGCGTGGCAGGAGCTCGGTCTGCGAGCCCCTTGGGCAGGCCCTGCCTTTATTCAGGCTTTATGCCAACAGGCCCCCACGCCCGACCATCGCCTCTAAACTCTATCGTCACCATCACAGCAATCCTGCACGGCAATTAGTGTCACCAGGACTCCAGGAAAGGCGTAATCAATCACCGAGATAACGGGTCGAAATCAGACGCAGCATACAGCACTAGTCCCTTGCACGCGCTTGGGAGTGATGAAAGCTAAGGGCTGGCGTGTTTATTAGAGACAGACCCAGTACGGACAGCAGCTGGGCCAGCTTCCCACACACAGATTTCTCATCGTTTCTGTTTAGGCCCTTGCAGCTTTGACAGACACATTTCCAACTCACCGCGGTGTCGCTGCCGGTTCCACTACCACCACGAATACATCACTGCCTGCTTGCTGAGCTCTGAAAGGCTGCGCGTCCTGAGGGACTCCCAGTCCCGCTGGTGCTACGGGGAGAGTTCAGAAAAAACCTGTTTCGTCTGAAAACAGTCCTGCTTGGGTAGCATTTATTCTCTGCAGATGCTGCATCTTATTCTTTCTTTAATTAGGGCATTTGCATAAAAACTAGATTTCTGCATCCAAAGTTTATCAGTTCTAGCTGAGCTCTTAGTGCAGGTTTTTCTTCCCCTCTTCTGGAATTGTCTTTGGTTTGGGGACATGATAATTTCTATCTTGCTAATTATGATGTCAAAACCAAAGGATTAGCTATTCCACTAGGAACATACGCAATGAGAGGTGATTACACAGCACGCCTGTTTCTGTGCAAAAGCCGCTGGCGTAAGCGACTAACACAGAAATCATAAGGACCAAATGCTGGCTGGTGTTCACGGGTGCAGAAGCAAGCAGAACTGGACATGGTTACGCTGCACTTACACCAGCTGAGGACGGATCCCGCCCTCTCTTCCACAGTTACCGTGCCTGTAACGTGTGTTTCACGGTTCTGTGCACCATCACGCGTAGGGTGCTTTCAATATCTCTCACCCTTGTTACTGGGGAGAGAGGTCACATGCGCTGGGCCAGTACCACTGGCCCCCAGTACGCCTGCCGTCACAGAAGAGGAGTGCTAAGGACTCCGGAGCCCGAGAGCAGGCGTTCCGGTGTATTGGGTCCTTCAAAAGCCACGTGTTCAGTGACACTCGTTACAAAAGAAAAAACAAAACAAAACAAACCAGTAAGCACAAAACCCAAACCTACTTCCCCCTCTTGTGATGCTTATGCTAATGATCTTTTGTTCACAGTAGTCACCCTTGATTTTTACATAATGGATCGACAAGTCTTTCCCATCCCCAGAAGGAATAACGAATCTGAAAGCCGTGACTGCACAAAATGATCTGGATGTTATTTCATGAAACTTACTTTGCATATAAGTATATTACCCCCTTGTACAGAAGGAAAACGGCTTAGTCATAAGTGCTTTTCCATACTCCCCCTCGCATCAACAGCCTTCTGACTCATTTGAGCGTGACATTTTTACACAAAGGCGAATGCAGAACAAAACCAGCCTCCTGCATACGTTTTCGCCTCGCATTCAGGGCGAGCAAACCTGGCCTCCAGCCTGACTTCGCCAGTCTGCCGCTGTGCCCTGTGCGGCAGGCGCAGAGCTTAGCACCCAAGGGCTCTGTGGCTGCTGTCGCCAGCCCCGCACCCGGCAGGATCGGGGCGATGAGCGGGACCCTCCCCCGTGCCAACCCCCGGAGCAGCCAGGGCAGCCCCCAGGTCTGCTCAATGGCCGGGACAGCTGTGCACCTCATCCCTGACCATCCTGGGCAGCTGCGAGCCCGCAGGCACCCCACGAGCTGCGCAGAGGGGCTGAGCTGTGTTCTGAACAGGCAGCGTGGGGTCTGCCAGTGGGCTTCAGCTGCTGACCCCGGAACGGTCCCCCTTCGTCCTCTCACCCCATTCAATCAAGATAAAGCAGGCGATGGCGGGCGGGATGCGTGGATGAGGGGGGCCTGCGACGCTGGCAGGTCCCGTCTGCGCCGCCACCACCCATGGACGTCCCCAGGTACCGGGAACTCCTCTGCCACAGCTCGTTTGGGGAGAAATCAGGCGCTGCTTTTCCTCCCCTCCGCATACAGTCCGCTCGTATTGAACAGAGCCGTGCAGCACAGACTCTATTTGTTCTTTTGCTCAACCCTATTTTTAAATCGCTGAGCTGAAAAGCCTGTTTTTAATGAAAAGAGATGAGCTCTTTGTTAGAAACGCGACAAATAAGGTCTCTTGTATGAAAAAAATATTCTGCAAGTTATTAGAAGTGACACGTCAAATACAAACTGGATTATGGGCACAGTGAAGTAATTATTTTTGGAGAGATACCATTAAAACGGTATGTAACAGTTTTTAAAGCTCCGATAGATAGCGAGCGTGGGAAACAGACGAATGCAGACAAGAGCCCAAGTTCTCAGGACGGAGCAGGGCTCCCACAGAGACACCAGGAGACATCACAGCACCACCGAGCCCTGGGTGCTGCTCCCCTCGGGACGCCTGTCCCGGGACATCTGCCCTCCACCCAGGACACCGGGTCAGGATCTCCTCGGAGAAAGCGAGTGCTGAAACCGGATCAGTTGAAATCCAGACCAGCGAAGATGGCAAAAAATAACCACACGTGCCGCAAAAAGCCATAGTTTTTCATTGATCCCGTTATTTCTGTGAGACTGGAATTTCCCCCTGAGAACATAGGGTGGAGCTGTACAAATAATTGATTTTTTGGCTCACTGACCAAGCAGAAACAATAAACGTTTTTTTCCAGATAATACCAGAAGCTGGAAAATGCATAGTTGAAATTGAATGAAACATCTTGTTTACAGGCTAAGGTTTGAGGGTTTGTTTTTCTTTAAATGAAACCAAAATCACGTTTACCCTTGAGACTACAAATTTTTTTTTCTTAAACAAAGCATGGAAACAAAAATGCTTCAACTTTTTAAAAAATGTAGATGGTTCCTGTCAAAATAATGTCAAGTTCTCAGCACAGGTTTGAATAATTCCAGTCAATCCGAGCATGATTTTTTTTGAGAAAATACTGAATTAAAAGGAAAAAATCATGAATCAATAGAAACACTTGAGGAGAAAGCAAATTCCCAGTAGGAATCACATGGCTTTTAGCTACCTGGCTATGTTCAGTCACACTCACGGGATCTTGTCCTGTCCTTTGTGACAACTGAAAGAATTGTAGTAAAATAAACACTGGAAGGCTCCAGGGCTTTTTGTTGAAACTCTCCATCAGACTTCTCCAGAGAGCGATATCTGATCTCAGAGGCTGAGCCAGCGAAGCCAGGGAGAGTCGCTGTGCGCAGAGCAGCGCTGGCTGCAGCAAACGTTGCTGGCCCCAGAGGACTTGGCAACACCTGTCCTCTACCCAGCCTGTGAAAAATTCCTCGCGTCCCAGACACGTTACAGCCCTTAGCAGCGCAGATCACTTAGCACTGGGTTTGGTTCTTTAAAATTAACTCCCTGCGTCAAATCAGCATGGGCATGCAGTCATGGAAAGGCAATGAAAAATAATTCACAGACCCAATACTAAAATTAATTTGCCACTCAAAAGCGTGAAAGCCAGGAGTCAGCGTGGTTCACTCTTTTCCCACAATCCCATAACCTTCCTCGAGAGACGACCTTACTGTACCTATGCTATAGCTCCTCGCCCGCGAGAGCAGGAGGTATGCATGGTAGATCAGGGAGAATGTCCTGGGTACTGCAAAACGTTCCACGAGTACGGCAAAAGGCAGCGCTAATCAAGAAGATCCCAGGGTCTGTGCTCCACGTCTATCCCAAGGTGTGCTGCACGACGGGGAGCGCTCAGCTCTGCTCCTCTGCTTCCCCTTCTGCCTTTCTCGAAAGGACCGGGAGTCAGCCAGGACATGACCTGTTAAAGCTACGAGGATTGCTTCTGAGGCTTAGTCAAACGTGAGAAACAATAAAAATTGCTATATTGCACCTTTGTGTCGCTGTGGACTCCAGCCGTACTTGAATTTCAGTTGTAAGGGTGAGAAACTGAAGCCAAATCCATGGGTACCGTGCGCAGCTTTTAACTGGTTTATCCATGTAAACCGTTGTCAACTAGGTTAAGTGGCCAATTAGCCTGTATTTATGGCAGATCGTACCAGGGAATTCAGCCAAGTACGTGTTTATTAAGTGAAGTCCAACCACTCCCCCCAAACCAGCCTTCATTAACTCACTTCATAAACGAGGGAGGGAGAGGCAAGAGCCCCTCTGCCAGTCGCTGCAGTGCCACAGCCACCAGCGAGAGCCACTCCGCCGGCACCAGGCGCTCGCCGTCCACAGCACTCACACACTGCGAGCACAGCGGTGGCTGCGCCAATGCCATCGGCACGCGGGAGCATCTCTTGGCTAGCACTAAAAGGTTAGCGGGTTTGCATTACTGATCGCTGCATTGCCAAGAATCTGATTTTAGGGCACCTATCCTAGTGCTAGGCGAAAATGGGGTACCAGCAAGAGCATCTGCAGAACACACACCTAGGACTGTAGCAGTGGAATTAAATAACAGGGATTTAGCTGAGCAGGAAAGGATACCGGTAAAGAAACACAGCTTTTGGAAAGCGGAGTAGCACCTCTCCAATCTGCAGGTGCTCTCTGGGCGCACCAGAGGTGTCACAGAAGAACCGGCGATGCTTTAGATCTCTGGTGAACCCGCGTCCCTCACAAGGCTTTGGATTTAGGTACAAGTACGCTGAAGACAAATGAAATGTAACGCCTGAAATAATAACACCATAAAAAGTGGCCTGAGAGGTCTCGCGACCAGAACCCTGCCATCCCGGTGTTGCATATTCTCTGACAGCTCAGTGACACGGGATGAAGTGACCTTTCTGGGAAAAAGACACGGCCTGTCCTGTTTTTAATTGAAAAGAAAAAGGCAAATAAGATATAAGATGTATTAACCGTTATCAGAAGAAACTCACGGGAACTTTCTTTGTGTGCTAAAAATAGATGCCATTTTAATGTGCTGTCAGAGACGGACGTTTATGGATGAGCATGCCCGGACACCTCATCAGACACGTTCCAGCGGCTCACAGCGGTCTCCCAGCTTTCTACACTCAAAACCTCCCATTCTTGTGATCCTCACTGAAAGAAACAAATATAGAATGCTCCTGTTTTCTTCACAGAAAATTTATGTCGAACATCATAATTAATGTATTAAAGCGTAGACATAAGCCGTGAAATAATTATATATAGCAACAGACAAGCAGGAGCTGTGGTGAATTCTTCATCATTTGACTCTGTAAAGATCAGGTGTCTTTTGAAAAGACACAGTTTAAATAGGCATTCTAGCACTAGCCATAGGAATTACTGAGTGAGAGTTTAGGCTTACGGATGCGTAATACGGCACGCAAAACGATCCCGGGTTTAGCATACACAAACAAAATAAAGCCATTAACCCCTTTCCTACATGAACTTCCACTGGCTACGTTTGCTGGGCATGTTTTTGATTTCTGCTGATTTGGGGAGCGCGGGAAGAATGAAAGCCGTTGCTGTCCTTGCTCTAGTTGGCTAGCTACACTATGGCAGCAATCCCCAGCACAGACAAAACTCAAAATATTTAGACTCTGTACTGTCAGCACAAGACAAGACAAACTTCACCAGCTGGCGTTCCCAGAGGTGTTTAAGAGAAGTAGTTGCTGAACAGATAACTGATGTGGTTGGGACTGACGGTGTAATTGCCTCTGAGGGCCTGAGCTACAGACGGTGATAGCAGTCCCCCAAGTTCATTGGGTGCTGGTAGAGCTAATCGAGAGATGCCTGGAAATACTACTGGATGTATATAATAGTCAACAAATTAAGTGAAAATTAGCTGAATTCTAGCCTCATGTAGTTTATTGTTTGACCCTCAGTCTAGCTGCTTAATAGAGCAGAGCAAGACGCAACGCCTGCAGTGGAAGCACTGGAGAGCAGCAGCACAGACCTTTTTGACCCAACAGAGATGAAATGTAGGACACTAATTTGCTTTTTAAAATACAGGGCAAATGACCAAAATAGGAGATGCAGCAAAATTAGTAGAGCAGAAAAGTCCAAATGATGCGGTACTAATTAATTCTGTTAAAATCACATGCCTGTTGACACACGGTGTAATTCAATACAGCCATTGCTACCATTTCATGGCAGCAGGGAAGGACCAGTGGGTCAGAGGAAAGAAATACACATGTCACAGCAAAGCGTGCTCTTGCCTTTCTTCCTTCTGCTTTTCAAACATTTTTTTTTTTTAATCTTGTTTTTTTTAGCAGACTGCTGGCAGGAAGCCAGATCATCCAATGCATGAAAATCAGCTTCTTTAATAGGCTTCAGTAGCCCAGTTCAGACAATAAAACCTATTCTTTAGAAATATACACATGGAAAAAAAAAAGGACGATATTTATGGTCTGGTTTTCAAAATTGTTACGTAGCCCCAGCTCCTGCTTACTCATTTTTCTTGCTTTTGCTTCACAGAGCATGTGAAGAGTTACCACGCTCCCATGAACACGTGTTATTTACACGAGGCAGTCGATAGGAAGAGAGACTGAGCAGCTGCCGTTTTGCAAGGAGGTGGCTAAGCAGCTGGTTAGATTCCAGACTAGGAAAGGTGGCAGATGGGAACTGGGCACAAATGCATTTCTTCATCATCCTCAGTCAAATCTATAATTCCTCCAGTCGATTGCTACTTCGCATTGTCTCCACACGGTTATAGCAGCAACCACACCGTTTCAAGCCAGTAGAGGGTATCAGATAAAACACCCAGAAAGAAAACATTTCAGATGCCAAGAGACTGGGAATTCCTCTTCCACAGCAGTGGGAGGTGAATAAACTCGGGGTGTTTAAGCCTTAGGAGCGAATCTATCGTAACTAGTTCAATCTGGACAGATGCAGGAGAGCTCACAAGAGGAAACCCCCAGTGACCAGAAGACTTAAGCGCAGAAGAATCCCTGGGCAGTTCAGAATATTTGTGTGCTGCCGTTTCAGATCTGTCCTCAAGTCCAAGCTGGTGCTCAGGACCGGAGGAGCTCGCTCAAGGAATCCGGCCCCACGCAGGGTAAAACCTGGCGATGCACCTGAGGTACCGCAAGTCCTCCTGGTGCCGGATGAAAAAAATAGCAGCAGTGGTGGCAATGACACTGGCAGACTCACAGCGCCGGGTGAAGGTAGAAGATCTGGAAGGAGCTTCAATGAAGCTGGTGCTCCCAGTCATCTTTAGTAGGTCATAAAATAAATTTGGAATTAAAATACACCGTGCAGTCTAAACTTCAGGTTTCGTTTATACTCAGACTTACACTAGCTGAGAGTTGTTCTGGAGAACCTCATTTACATGGGAAGAAGTTCCATACATTTGTTGTTCATCTGGTGACGCAGAACCGTAACGCGTTTGCCTGAGGGGTGCAGCACCTCTACGGGGTGTCCGTCAGGCGGTGGCACGGCGTTTGGGCGGCGGGGAGAGGACCTCCAGACAGGCTGTGCAGGGAGAGGGCTGCCTCTGCTATCCTGTTACTGCAATGACAGCAACTCATGGGAGAGGCAAAGGGACGCAATAAACAGAAACGGGGAAAGAATTTGCTAAGAGGATTTATCCCTTTCGTCTCTGTAACAGGCATGGAGTGCTACAGATAGCGAAATCCGCTCCAGCCCAAAACGTGTGAATGCACGCCTGGCTCTTGATCATCTGCTCAGACAGAATGGATACAAGTCTTAATTAACTCTTGATGCAGGGTGTTGTAATAATGATAAATGGCGCAATGAAAGCGGAGACATGTTTTCCACCTCCTGCTTTTGACTTCTGCAGGGGAAAATGGCTCATCCTCTGGATTGCTGTGAAGGCATTCATCACTGTAAGATTTTCACACTTAGCTTCTTACATAGAAAATTACATCTTAAGAGCCTGCCGCTGAGTCTGAACTAATCCTATTTGCTTCATACGACAATACACGCGAGACATTTAGGAATTTTTGTCTTAATTCAAGCTTTCTGCTTAACGTTTGTGTTACCTGCCGTGTTTACCAGCCACGGTCATTACAAGCGGCCTGTGCCACGGCGCATTTCAGACGACTGGGAATTCCAGATCTCTGGGGAAAGACGGGTAAGCCTTCCTTCCTAAAACAATTATGGGGCAAAATGTCTGCTAGCATAACTTTACCAGCACTTGACCTTATGCACAGAACTCTCATTAATCCTGTGGGTAACAATGGATGGAAGTGGCATTTAATCCCATACTCCCACGTGCTGGGCTCTCGCAGCACCCTGCTGCCGCTTGCCTGCTCTCGCGTTCCCACCAGTCCTCTGCATTCCGTAAGGTGCCACCAGCCGTCGGGATTTCTCCCTCCACAAGCGCATTACAGGATTCCTCAAGTGATAAGCACGGGCTTTTAACTCTGGAAGGTGTTTAATCTCACTAGCGAGCAAACGGGCCTGGGAATAGGGTGTGCGAGGACGCGGGCGGCAGACAGGCCTGGGGCACGTTCGGTCCGAGACTCTCAGTCCAGCTGCGCACACGGACCCAGCAAAATAACAGCTCTGCCAGTGGAAGGTGACAGCCGTGATTATTCATCTCTACCGTGTAGTGCGGTGGGAAACGTCTGAGCGCACCCCAGGAAGGGAAACGCATGCAGGTTTATTTCTTACCAACAGCTCGCACTTCTAATTAATTTGAACATTTCGCCACTCTAATTAATGAGCAAACATTATTTGAAAAACAATGTTTAAATACTTTAGTTTTAATTTAATCAAATATTTAATAGCGCTGTAATGAATCTTCTAACTGTTAACGAATTAAATCATGGTTCCCCTGCAGTTTGATTTATAGTGTTGACTTAACTTCAGAAAAACTATCCAGCACTCAATTCTCTGCTGCTGCATCATGAACTCAAGTTTAAAACAATACTCTCCGTCATATGGGCCAAGATCTGTTGTAAACCAACAAGCACTATTCAACTTTAATCTTGAGCACATGCTTTCCTACACCGTTAACAGTATTTACCGCTTATGTATGTTCTTCATAGTAAAAATTATACTCAGACTCTAATGACTGCATACGCTGGGCTGATATAGCACGTCTCGAATAAGGGGCAGGGATAAGTTGTTTTGCCTGATGATCAGGTTGAACCTGACAATAAGATTTGGTTCTCCCAATCCTCCAGGCATCAGCTGGGAATTAAACTGGATTAAGATTTTACTAAGCATATCTCTGCTGACTAGCGCTAACACTGATGCCATTGCAAATTGCGGCTGACTGACCCTGGCTGGAGGCCAAGCACCCACCAAAGCCGCTCCATCACTCCCCTCCTCAGCTGGACAGGGGAGAGAAAATACAATGACAGGTTTGTGGGTCGAGAGAAGGACAGGGAGAAATCACTCACCCATTACTGTCACGGGCAAACGCTAAACTCAGTTCCGTGATCTCCCTAATGAGGGTTTCTGCCCAGCCCGAGCGTACAAAAACAACGTACAGCGCCTTTTGAGGTGACTCAGAGAACTGTAACGGCCATCTAAAACGGAAAGAGCCTATAGCTTTCCGTGGACCACCACAAGAGCCCACATGACTCGCTCCTGGGTGAAGAACCTCATTAAATTTTGAGGAACCACATCCATTCCCTTGGCCGTTCCAACCGGCACAGGAGAGTTTTCAGTTTGTTATTACAGCATTGATAATCTGAATGAAAGACGCATCCAGTTAAACAGAAAGAAGTGTAAATACCGCTTCCATCAGCTGTCAAAGCCTAATTGCTTATCAAAGCATAGAAACAAATCCAACATTACTACTGCCATGAGAAATTATGCACTAAAACATGGTCATTCTCATCTCACAAGCCATCAGCCAAACATTAATGCTGCCGGTGTTGCAGCAGTGTCACTAGGGGACACGTGAAGCTGGCTTGCAACCTGCTGTGAACGCAGGGTAAAAAACTTTTCCAGAGGCAAGCTGGAAGGAGAGGATTTCAGCCTCAGGGTGAGAGCAGGTCTTAGTATTTCAAATGTTCTTCTGCATTCCTATGTCAGCAAGCATGAGTTGCTTGATCACTGCACAGAATTGCTTGGCACACTGTGACCAAGAGCTGTCAACAGCACCTTCTAGCCTTGTACAAAACAAGGGCCAGGCAATTTCCTAAGCACAGTTAGCAGACTTGGGAAGGAAACATCCACTTTTCGTTTAATTCGAAATTTTAATGAATGTCTTCAAAGCATCAGTACAAATTTGCAAATGCATTAAGTTCTTCCCAAAACATGACAACAAGATTGAATGATATTTGCCAATAGGATATCTATCTTGTAGCAGTCTTTAAACCTGAAAAACTCACCATCTGTTCAGCGTGGAATTAAATACTCCTCCTCCCATGTCTCTATTTTCCCCTCATATTCATTTATCTCCTTTTATTCTTTCCCCTTATTCACTACTTGTGGTTGATGGGACTGCGATTAAACCAAGACAGACAGAGGCGAGCAGTCCATGGAAGACAGACGTGGCAGCGTTTCCCGCACGTGCGTGTGGGTTACTCACGCCGTCCTCCATGCTGCTGGAGATGGCTGTCCTCCGCTCCACGGTCTTCCTGACTCATATGTTTTTCTCTCTACCATCAACATTATCGCGGCTAATGATAACAAGTTGTGCTGTATGCCGATACGTCCCAGGGGGAAAAAATGTCTGGCTTTCTGAATGAATAACTCTTAATTCTACTTAAAAGAAGTAATCTTGACAAGTTGATTTATAAGATTATTTGTCATGCACTGCAGTGCTTTGCAATGAGCTTATACTTGAACGCAACACACAGTTCTAAAGACAGAGAGTTAATAGCACAAAGGAAACCCGCCCTCACATCCCCAGCCGGTGTAAACCAGCAGTGCTTCACTGAAATCCAGGCACACACCCTGAACAAGCCAGCAGAGAATCAGCCTCTTATTCCAGCAGTTAAACTCAGTCTCCTCTAAGCTACATCTCACAGTCACCACATGGTTTTAGTCCCCACAGGCTTGGAGCCCAAGTCAGCGGTCAGGCACCACGACCGCTAAGCAGCAGCAGCAGAGAACCAAACTCCCTCTATCGGGGGACGTGACGTGCGTGCCATTCCCAGCTTTATCAGCAACATCTCTCCCCAGCCATCCCAGAAGCCTCTGGCTTTGAGAGCACCACATCTCACTTAGTTTCCATTACACCAAGACTCATTTGAGTCCCAATAACGACAAAACCCCCAAATGTAAAATGCAGAGCTTCCTGGTAGGACTCCAGTTTAACACACTGGGACCAAAACCCTCAGGCTTATTTCTCAACTGTGAGGCAAGCGACTGTGCACAGCGCCCCTGCCCGACATCCATCAACCCCCGCGCTAACAGGCTGCTTCACCACCATGGGCTATTAAGAAACGAAGACCATCCAAGCACTTAAAGCTGTTTTTCAGGACACTCGCACAGGAGGTCTCTGGACTTCAGACACGACATGGCTTGGCTGCCTTGTTCTACAGCTACAGGAACAATTGGGCTGCTGTTCATGAGGCAAATTCTTTTTTTTTTTTTAAAGCATTTTTTAATTATCGCAAAGTGCTGACTTTCCCTAAGGATTGCACACCACATTGGATCGTAAGCACGGGTCCGGTCCGAGATGATTGTCCCTTCTCAGCAAGCACGGCCTCTACAGCGAAAGCCAGCTCAGCAGGGCCGGTGCCGCACACTGCCAGGAGACAGCGCAGGGACACCTGCCGAAACCCACAGGGTTTTGCCGGGAGAGAAAGATGTATATGGAAATTAGTCCTTGTGACGGTAGCCTTACAGCAAACTATCAGAGGCTTAAGCAAACTCCAAGCGTTATGCAGACAAGTTTTTCCCAAGTGTCATGTCCCTTGTTCCTCCTGGATTGCGCCTTCACCTCAGCGAACCGATGAACTACCACTTCAGGAAGTTCCAGTTCAAAATTACAGAAAGATCACAGTATTTCTCTTCATTTCAACGCACAGACAAAACCATTGTCGGCAGGCTGAGCTGCACTTAAGCTTTCTAGGTTTCTTACGCAGGGAGTCAAAAAAATAAGAGCTTGATTTTGAAACTTGCATTTACCAAGCCAATGCTGACACAAAGCACCGAGCTTCAGGCCATCCTGGGTACTGCTAGGGCGTGCCTTCATGCCAGCTGGCTTTCACTAGCCTGCTGCTTGCTAGTGACTTTTCTGTTAGGTTTCATGATGTGCAGAAGCCCAATAATCACTGTAATCAGCAGTAAACTGTGGATTTAATTGACTTGTACACAGATGTATTAAAATTGTTGTAAACCAGGAAAATTTAACACTGTGAAGATATAATCCGTTATGTATTATTTATCTCCACACCATTAGCTCATTAAATGAGGAATGCATAAAGTAGTCAGTACTCAGTGACTAAGTCAAATTAATACACACTTAATTAAAATACAAAATGAGCTTTAAGGAATTCCATTTAACCTCCCAGTTTACAGAGCTGCCTGCCGAGCAGGCGGTGGCCGCGGGCTGCCTCGGGGTGCTGGGGGACAGGAGTGCCTGCACGTCTCCCGCAGCGCCCGGTGGCACGGGGGGCAGCCGGCTGCCCTGGCTCCACACGCCTCAAAATTGCCACCTGTCTCCACCACATGTGTGTGCGTTGAGGGGAACCTTAACGCTCTGCCAAGCCCGTTCGACAACGGGCACACCACACGCAGTGGTTATTTTCAAGGCCCTGCAATGTCAGCTCGTTAACCTCAACGCCAGGCTTCGGTCTGTTCCTCCAGCCCAGCTTAGACCTGAGGATCCCGCGTCAGGGCAGCCGTATCTCTTACGAGCTCACAATTCATTTGCTCCGTAACAAAACTTCCCTTGTTAAATTAACGAGCAATGATCCAGCTGGGAGACAGCAAGGGTTCAAAGCACACACAGCATCTTCACTATGGAAGGTTAATAAATATCTTAGCGGTTTGTACTCTGTTCTTCCCTCTTTAGACTTTGCCATCAGGTTTCTGGTCATTTTTATGACTCTCTTGCACTTTACGCAGTTCTTCAAGTCTGACAGCTATGGTAGCCCTAGGAATATGGTCTGTGCTACTTCCAAATATGAGAATAAATAAGACTTCAAACATAAGTAAAAAACCCAGTATCTTAGTTCAAATGTGAGTTTCTCAGAAAGCAATCTGGATTTAAAATAGGAAGAGAGACGCGGCTTTAAAACCCAGTAACGTGATTCCATAGATTCCCAGTAGAAAGAGCGTAGATTCATGAAGACTTTCCAATTACTTCTTTCAGAGAACAGGAAAAGAAACGCAATCCCTGCTAGATGGAACCTTACCACATCATCTCAATTCTGCGGGGGTAAGAGAAGAGGATCTCAGATCTAAACATCAGCAGCACTTCTGGGCTCCCCCAGTCGCCTCGGCAGCTCCGGCACAGCCTGCGGCACCACGCGTCGCCCCGGGCCCAGCCCTCAGCCCCTTCGGGGGTCTGCTGCCTTCCTCTCTGGACAGACATCTTCCTAAACTGCTCTTGGCTTTCTGCTGTTTTCTCCACTGCTGCTGTCAATAACGACTAAATGTTGCCCATGGAGAATAAATCCCATTGATTTTTTTTTTTTTTTTAATTGGAGGCTTCAAATGTTTGGCTGGCTGCACGGAGTGCAATTCCAGGCCATCGGTGCCTCAGCACTCCAGCTGGCACGCTGCTCGGCGCTCCCATCCAGGCTGCCAGCTCTCCGCTGGAGACGACACAGAGGAAGGTAGGGCACTAGCACCTGAGCAAGCCCCGGGCCGGGAATGGTCGCGCCAGGAGCCCACTGCCCGCTCCTGCTGCCCGGGGACCGGGGCCACTGCTGCCGAGCCAAGGCCACGCCACGGTGCTGAGGCCAGATCCTGAGGCAGGCTACCACGTGAAATCCAAGCTACGCACCACTTGGAAAGAGATTTCTTTTAATGCTTCAAAGCCTACGCAGCTTGGAGGTGACTGTTGCTTTCAGTGCCCCTTCTTCCTCCTCCGGAACACNCGCCACGGTGCTGAGGCCAGATCCTGAGGCAGGCTACCACGTGAAATCCAAGCTACGCACCACTTGGAAAGAGATTTCTTTTAATGCTTCAAAGCCTACGCAGCTTGGAGGTGACTGTTGCTTTCAGTGCCCCCTCTTCCTCCTCCGGAACACACAGGGTCTACGGTGCAGCTAGTGCTTAAGAACAATATATTCTTTTCCTATAAACAGCAAGGAATAGAGCCCACATTTCCAGCAGCCTAAAATTCATATGCCCAGCGTAGCAACAAGAAAAGAGGTATTATTCTGAATGGAAAAAAACTGGATGGCTTTAACTTGAGAAAGTTAAGTTAGTCACCCAAAGAGAAATGTATAACACAGATAAAAGTAGATAAATGCACCGCGTTCAGTGTGTGCTTAAAAGCGTGCGAGGCTGGGTTTATGCATGAGAGACAGGAGAAGGAGCAAGAGGAGTAGGAGAAGGTTTATATTCCAGACATTCAAGCCCTAGAGCAAACTATTACTATTGTTCTGCAGTCTCTTTGAAATCGTGATAGAAATTAAGCACAAACGTTGAGTGAAGATGCACTGAAATGCACCCTTTACGGCTGCAGGAGCCCAGCAGGCAAGACGGGCACCAGGCCGGGCGGCAGTACGGTTACAGGCTCTCTAGACTGCGGACAGCCCGCTCTTGCTGCGCGCACTGACTGTCCCTCCCGTGCCAGAAAGCGGACGGCTGCCAGGGGAGCAGCCGGCAGGCAGGGCACAAGCACCCGGCTCGTGGGTGCTGAGATGGTCCTGCAAGGATCTCTGACTTTCACCTGCTTTGGCTGAAACAAGCGTTTTCCTTGTGTAACTCGGGCGTCCCCTCCACGTCTGCTATCCTTGCGCGGCAGCAGACCCGGAGGTCAGCTTAAAATTTATCACAGCTTTTAAGCCTGTTCAGGCTCTTTTTAATGAAATGACATTGAGGAAAAGAGAGCAAGCTGGGATTATGATAATACTGTGTTTTAAACAGAATGATTTAATGCTCCCAGGAGGCAGTTATTTTGATAGCACAGCGAGGGGATGATACGCTTGCTGACAAACACGCTTCGCAGTGGCGCGACTGGCGGTGGTGCAGCCTGGACGGCTCCGCGTGAGGCCAGCGCGGGCTTGGACATGATCGACACCCCAGGAGTGGGGGGGGACGAGGATGCACAGAGCCAGGACTCGGCTGCTGGGCCCAAGGTCTGGGCGCACCATCAGACACCAGCACAGTGCCCGGGTGCAAGCGTGACCATCACGGACACAGGGAGCACACTGGGGGTGGGAGGCATCCGGCACTGAAGTCAGCTGAGAGATCTTAGACACCCAGAGCGTTAAAGACATTGTAGAGAGTGCCTGCAGCCTATGCACCCCGGATTCCCATTTCACGTTCGCAAACCAGCACGATCAGTTCTGGCTGCAACCAAGGGGTATCGTGAACACGAGCATACTTGACCTCAGAAGCGTTACGACGCAAGGCAAGATGGTGCTCAGAAATGTATGATACAGATATCCAACCTAGAAAAACAGCACCCACCAGCACAGTACAACAAACCCATTAGCCCGTCTGGATGAAGACGCATCAGAGCAAGTCCCACAGTGATCAAAAATCCGACAGCAGATTAGCTTAAACCACAGGATCCTGCCTTTTTCTACCCTGGCTGTTGGGCTGTAGGGAACACTGTCCATTAACAACTCCTTTCATACAGCACAGCCTCCAAGTGAGAAAGTACATTTTCCAGTAGCTTTATACCGGGGGAGGGGACGTTAAGATTGTTTTTTTCCAGTCAAGCACTTCTCCCTTCTTCTCTGCTTGCTATGCAAGATTTCTTTGCTATAGCCTTAGCTTCATTCCATCTTGCAAATGGCTTTGCTCTCCAGAAGGCAAGCTGCTTTTCAATCAGCAAAGTCTCAATGTAATGGATGAAAAACATTATAAATAACTAATAGTGCTGCAAACACTGGAAGACTATCCGTCTTTCAGTAAACTGCACATGCTTTTCAGGTTTTGTGACGACTTCTCCAGATCTCCTGGAAGTAGTGTATAAATATAAAATATTGCAGCTATCACCCTTTATTTCAGCAATCAATTTTGTTCTTATGTGATATTCATGTTTTGCAAAAATAGCTCTTTAAAAGGAGTTCACTTTGCTATCTGTGAGCTAAGCGAAGATATACTGTTGCAAATGGAGTAAACTAGGCCAGTGGTGAAGGTGTTTTACAAATTAAGAGAGCGGTTTTCTGAAGAACAAGGCAAAGAGGTCACACAAACTTTTGCCTTAAACAGCCCCTAAGTTCTCCAAACATTTGTAGCTGTTTTGTAAGCATGCCCTTAAACCCTGCTAATCCTCAACACCTGCACTGCAATGTTTACCTGGCTAAGCAACTGGAGCATAGCAATGACAGCGTATTTATTAAATACTTGCTTCTTGTTCGGTTGGGGTTTTGTTTTCCTCCTCTTTAGCAAATGGAATGCTGTGAACTGACTTAGCTTGGCCAGCTTACTCTGAAGCCAGCAAATCATCACAGATGGAGCCAAAGAGGAGCACTTCCCCACTGGAAACGCCATGGCAGATCATTAGCATTTCCCTAACAACTCTGTCCTACCGCCTCCGCTGCTTCCCCGTACTTTGCATGTGACACAACCCAGCTCCCAGTCTATTGAGCATCGAGTCGCCTACGCAACCAGCTTGCACGAGGCACAGATTAGCTTCTCCTAGGAGGAACAACGTCTAAACGCCTCTTTACTTTTGAAAAACCTTGCATTCTTCTGTTTATTATAACTGCAAACACAAAAGCCTGCCCTCCTGTGGCAAGTGAAGGGTGCTTGAACGCAGACTGCGCACTTCGCGCCAAGCAGCCACGCTGGCCTGGATGCTGCTGGGTACACGCGTGACAGAGCCCGCTCCAGGGCGATCACCAGGAAGTGTATCTTTTTGTCTTGCAAGTTAATTCTGTGGGTGCCTTATGGTTGTTTTCCATCTGCTCTGGCTACTTAGGCTGCCCGGCCACCAGACCTGAGAACACAAGATGCCTCGCAGCCACGTACGCTTTGCGTGGGATGCGGTTCAGGGGCACCTGCCAGGAGGCGTTTGCATCTGCCCCTGCCTGGATTCCTCTTGCTGTTTCCCAGCGCCTCCTCTGAGCGTAGCTGCTCTGACAAGTATTTTTATGGCTGCTTCAGCGCTGCAAATGCACGTACATGGTCTGTAACAGACGCTGTAGAATTGTGATCCTGGCAATTCCTAGCAAGCCTGATTCTTTGGATGCAAATTAACTATTTTAGATGACTTAACGATGGTCATGGTCATTCAGCAGAGAAAAGAAAAAGGAAACTTTTAAGAACAGGGACAAATATGACTTGCTGGATCTGGAAGTAACACATAACAGATACGACATTAAGGACCTGAACAGCAGTCCAGTAGATCTGAGCTCACACCCCAAACATTTACATCTCTGCATTTTCCTGGTGCTTATACCTGCCGTAGCATTTTTCCAGCCATACCATGGAATCATATTTTCAAATCATTCCTGCACCAGTATCACTACAGGCACATCTCTGCATTGACCTTTACGTTCATCTCTGAAATATTCATGGGGGCGAGTTGTGTGAAATGTGAGAAAAATAGTACGTTAAATCACATCTGATGCCATAGCTCGGAGCTCTCTAAATTTAAACATACTTGCAACGCACCGGTGTGAGTGGAATCATTTCCTACCAAACGATTTGTGAAGTTGCAATGCTGCATAAACATATCTACCTCAGATCCTCATGCTAGTTGTCTGCTAAATTTGTCTTCACTCTGTTTATCCTTTTAGGCTTAATATTTTCCTTTGGTTTGCAAACAGAATTCTTACAGAACACACCAAAACAATGAAGCATCTGACTGCCAAACTTCTTTGCTCCAAGTTGTTAATTCTACAGTGAGGGTACAAAAGATGCATTTTGCATTTCTCTCTCGAAAGTTTATTATGGAACAGGAAGGGCTTGAAGCTCTGGATGCTCACTAAATCCTTGAAAAAATTCTAACATCATTTCCGATTTCCCTGTCACACACCTCATTTTTCTCTTCTTACAAAGCATGAGGGAAGATGACCACGACCCATGAATTCTTGGAGGTGTGACTGCATGGATTGCACAACCAGACAACATTATTAATCTCTTGAATAAATCAGAACCCGTCAATAACCCTGAGGTGGAATTTCCATGCAGAGGTGCTTTTGAAAGGCCCTGTTTAAATGCTAAATGCTAAATGTTAAATGCTAAAGTCCTGGAGGTAACACATCAATTCAGACAGCAGTGATGCCACAGTCATGCCTAAGGAGCCCACACAGCTGCGAAAGACCTTGCTGATCCCAAGCCTCTGGAGATTAATCCACCAGCAGATTAAAGCCACCACTAGGCAGCTCACCAGCGCTGCTCAGAGGTTTCCTTCACGATAGCTCCATCACAAATAACCCTTTGGGGGTTGGAGCGGCATCAAACATCTCACATCCTGGAAAGCTGCTGTCCAGATCAGAGGAGAGGGGTGAACAGGGCAAAGCCCTGGGACAAGCCGCCGTAGCTCCTCTGTTAATCAGCTAAGCACCCCGGTGATCCCCCAGCGCTGCGGCACCGGCAGATTTCGCTGCCTGCTGCGCAAACCACAGGTCTGACACCAGCTGCTTTAAACGTTAATGAGCTTGTAGTGATTTCAGAATTTCTGCTCTCGAGAGCTGTGTACTACCTGAGAGCAGCCAGGCCTGAGCCCGCCCTGTGCCCTGGCTGTCTCACACCTTCACAACCCCAAGGAGCTGTGAGGGACGAGAGGATGCCTACTGGCGACACCCAGCTCCCCTCCTAGCAAGGAAAGCGTACAAGAGCTCGCCTCAGAGCAGGAGAGAACAGCGACAGCGCTGCAGCTGCTGCAGACCTGCTCCGGAGAGGTGCACAGACACGGGCCGGAGGACAGGCACCACATGGCAAGCACCGATCCTCAGGCCTTTCTTTGAAGCACGGTTCCACAGGGAAAGGCACCGGTGTTCACGTAGCACAGCGCTCGATGGCGGATCTGCTCTTGGCATCGCGCCTGAGGTCCCAAGTCGCACGGGGGTAGTGCCTCGCACCCGGCGCAGTCAAGGAAAAGGCGCCGGTGCTGACACACAGCACAGACACGCTGTGAGCAGAGCGTGCGTGTCCTCCAGGGAAACTGTTTTCCTGAGGTTCCCAGATCGCCACACAGCCCGCTGGCCAGGGAACTCAGTTAAGTGTTCAAGCTACATGCCGTTTGACGAAAGCGAACCCACTGAGATTTGCTCCCTACCGTGCCTGATCTCTCGCTGAAAGCTGGGCCAAGCTGACCGCAGCACTGCGCCCTCCGTCGAGAGCAGGCTCTGCCACAGCCGTGCTAGCCAGACAGGCAGCACCTTGAATCGCAGAGCACCTCCAAGGCCCATGAGCAGGGGCTTTGTCCCAGCCGGCCAGGGTGGGTGCACCTGAAGCTCAGCACATCCCCAGAGACCCCACAGGCCTAAGGTGAGCTGGCGGAAGCCCAACACCATGGTCGCTACTGACTCAAGCGGACCCACAGACCAGGAGCCTCCACCAAGCGAGCCACCAGCCCTCACTGCCTAGCCAAGACCTCCTGGCTGGCCCCAGGCACTGCTCAGCTCCTGTGGCCCAGATTTGGCCTCGGTCTGTGCTCAGCCCCGCTCTGCAGAGGAGGAAAAGCCTCCAGCGATGCAGCCAGAGACCCATGCAGCCCCTGGCGCAGAAAGGGGAGGCAAGGAAGAGGCCGAGAACAAGCTGCCCTTGTTTCCCCTGGGAATATTTCCAAGATTAATCTCTGCAGAGATAAGAGTCCTAAAATATTTATATGAAGAATTTCATGCTTCAGTGTAAATCCCACTGTAAGCCCTACAAGAGCGATAGGGTTTTTTCCTCCTCCCTTTCTCTCCTTGGCTCTGTCTCTCCACAGACATAAAAATAAACTGATAACATCCAGCTAGGCTGAATAAATTCAAAGCTATTGAGCTGTAGAATTACAATTGCCCAGAGAAAAGCACAGAAGGAAGCAACTTTCCTTCCTATTATGCAGGGGGGTGAGTAATGGAGCATAAACATGTGAGCTGAGCTCCTGCGCTCTCCTGACTGACACAAATACACATCGCCTGGAAGACGCCAGCTCAATTTGAGGTCAGATATTGTACGTGTTGGAGTTGAGGGAACAGGAGATATAATCATCATCAAGAGGGGAAAGAACACCACTATCATCGTAGCACAGAGCTATAAAATAGCATAAAGAAATCAAATGTAATTGCGAGGGGTACAAACGCCATACAATTCATAACACCAAGCGCCAAACTCCCCGAGAGCTGCAGGACTGCTAAGCTCCCTCCAAAGATGAGGTATGTTTCAGCCTACAAACTGGTGACACACAGGCGAAGTCCTAGCACCTGTGACTAACGACCAATTCACCAAACGAAAGAGCTGGCATTGAACTGCTGCTCCACAGAAACGACGGTGGGAGGCTTTGACTCTCAAACTCCCTGCCTACTCCAGCACCCAAGTAGTCTAATAATCGTAATATTTGATTTTAGAAGTTGTTCAAGCTTCCTTCGTTGTGATGATTTTTTTTTTTTTCAACGAGCTGTGGTGCTTTTGACAACCCCAGGGTTAGGGGTTAGTATGCCAGATAATAACCTGTGCAGAGGGTTACTCAAAGCTGCTTCATCACACCAAACTGCCAACTTGCCTGCGATGCAGACTCAAGTCCGAAAGGGAAGGGTCGCCTTAGACAGTGTTATTTTTCCTGTTTACATTGCAGCGTGGCTGCTGCTGAGGGGACTTGATTTGAAAGATAGAGATTTCAGGTGAGAAGGGACACCACTATAAGCTACTCCTTTTGCTTTGCACAAGCCACTGGAGAGCCACCAGCCCCTCCAGCCCTGCCTGGGCAGGTGCCTTGTGCCCATCCGTGCTCTTCCTAGCAAAAAACTGTCCTGCCTGCCCCCTCCCCTCCTCGCTCTCGCCCAAAAAAATGCAGTGCAATTTTTTTGCATGAAGTTATCCCTAGAAAGCATCTGCTTCTTCTTTGCTGTTGCTTATACCCTACAAAAACCTAGCATATCCAGTTCCAAAACCTGCTTTTACCACCTGCATCTTTCCTGCAGCCTCCTCAGGCTGAGATTGAGCCTTTGATGGGACCCCCTTCTCCCAGCTGGGTCTCTTAACTGGTGGTGACCATCACCCTGCAATCCCATACACTCAAGGACACATCTCTGAAGAGAATAATCAGTCCTGCACACATAGGAAGATGCTTTAGAGATTTCTTTTCTCCCCACGCAAAAATGACTCCGTAAATAGGACGACTCCTTTTCTACACTCTCAGACTTCTTCTCCACTCGAGCTTGTCTGTTTACCAATGGCAAACACTTCTGTCCGTCGCCAGTGTTTTATGATCACGACACTGAATTGCTTACGCAGAGCATGCTGGCTTCCAGGGCTGAAGGGCTAAAAGAAAACCAACACAATATAATACGCTGTGAGGATTTTTCACCTTGGTTTCTTTATTGGTCTCAGTTTAGTAAATCGCCAAAACTATAAGGGCACCAGAATCCCACGTGCAAATATCTGGAGAACTTCAGAATTGCATTATTTCTGCCATTTACAAGAAGAGAAATTACTCTTCAGCATTCAATTTAGCATGTTTTCATCTCAGTAAACAGTTTATCTAATGAATACAATGCACAGCAGCGACACTCATAGTCTGTCAAAGCAATTTCTGCATTTCTTTAGTTAATAAAAATAAGAAAACGATTCCCAGCATTTTAGGAACAGTTAATGCTATGATAATGTGGTAAGATACATAATTTATTGCAAGATTAATAGGCAATCTCTTAAAATGTATTAACAGCCTCGTATCATGGAGAAGAACCTGAAGAGCAGTCTCAATAATACGCACCTGCTTAGTTTTGAAGATACAGTTCTGCTCTTTGCAAGCATTCCTTCCCTGGGGTGCTTGGCTTCGGGTGAGTATGCTCAGGTGTTCGGCTTTACTGACCCAGGCAAAGGTAGCCCCTATCAGCACGCACCGTGCTAGCACTGAGTACAACTGCTCAACTGCTTAAGCGTCTGCTTAAGATTACAGAAAAGGAGAATTTTGCAAAATGTTTCCAAAGATCAGCAGAATAGGACAAAAGGCTTCAGAGCCAAATGAAGTCCTATGTTTTCAAAAGGAAATGAAATGGTGGTAAATTCATGTCTCCCGTTACGTGCTGCTTCTTTTAATGTAAGAAGTACGTGCACTTAAGAGAGTAACACCGGAGAGGAAGACCAGGAATGCAGCCATTAGCTTGTCATCTCACTGTGCAGGCCACGTAGATCATTCCTAGCCCATTACTGTTGACAGCTTAAAAGTTTGATCTGCTTTTTACAGGGTAGCGCAGAAAACATTTCAATGCACTATTCCATGCTGGGCATCCATTAAAGGAAGCAAATACGGTCTAAGCCTTCCCATGTAATTTTCATAGGGAAAATAAATGAACTTTTCTGCCAATATTGTGTCACCTTGTGAATTCCCTTCACAGCAGAGCAGCAGAGTGAGTCAACAATATGAAGCAGACACTGGATACTAATCCATTTTGGTGAACTACAGCACAGTCCTGAAAACGGTTTCCTATTAACACCAGTGGGCTTTGGCTCAAAGAGCTGTTTAGCTGTATTTGGCGGATACGTGAAGGGGCCGGCTGCTGAACTGCTCTCTGCTATATGTTAGCCATAAGAAGCAGCCACCTGGGTATGCAGCCCCAGCATGAAATTAAGGATGAGTGCTCAATACCTGGTATTATGTCATTTGGGTGCTGTGCAAATCTTCCACCACTCTGGGTACCCTAGTCTTTAATGCCAGACGGCCAGAAAACAGAAGACAGGTTTAGCCTGGAACTTTTGCACTGAGGCAAAACTAATGCAATGATTTGGCTGGATGGAAACGTCACACTGAGTACCCTCGCCATGCAGATTATACCTGCCAGTTACAGAAACACTCAGTAAGATGGACAAGCGAAGAAAAAAAAAAAAAGGCCCCAAAAAGGTTCATTTGTGTAATTAAATAACTAATCCAGGTGTCAACTCAAGAGGTGCGTGCATGGTGTGACAGAGAGGAAACAAGCTAGTGCATCATACGGTGAAAGACACAAAAGCCAGATAGAATTTGTTCTTTATATCCACATCCATTTGCATGGCTTCTGCTTAGAATCATTCTTTTGCACAGAATCAGCTAGCGTTTTGAACAAGGTATTTTCCAGATCAGAAATATTTTAAAGTTTTAGCTGTGAGGACTTGAAATCAATAGACATAGAAATTACTGTTGAAACCTCTATAATACAGTAGTGAATTCCAGCCTTTTCAAAATTTAGTTGTAGGGTTTGATAGCAAGAACAGAGGTGAATGGAAAGAACCAAAATCATAACGCCTTCAGGACAGAAAAAAAAAAAAAACAAAACTAAACCTGGTCCTAAGCTACCATAAATCAAAGCAAATCTACTGACATCAGTAGACTGGCGTCAAGCAAAGTATGTGTTCCACCATCGGTGACCGATCGCTGCAGGCCATTTTCAAGAGTAGGGAAGCACAGAAATAAAGTACCGGTCACTTGTGAGCAAATAGAATGCACAAGCTTGCAGGAGAACAGAAATACTTCAGCCCTTCAGAAAGCCTGTACACGAGCAATCGCCTTCTGAGCTTCTTGCTGCCACAACCTGGGTAACTGAGTTGCAGTAATTGGAGTAGATCTCTAACGATAAGTACGGGAGTGGCTATAATTTTACATTGCAGATTTCTTACTCTGTTGCTCTCCTCAGCCTGAACACTATAGAACGACCAAAAACGATGAAGATAAACAGTGCAGCTCGCTCTCACTACAAAATTGCAGTTCTAGTGCCATAAATTGTGATCTCTACAGGGACAGAACAAGCCTGCTTTTGCAAGAATTACTCTTGGGCTTTGTAAAAGCCACACACTGCAATACATTTAATATAATAACATTTTTATAACGTAGTACTGTGAGACCTACAGCATTTAGCTACAAACTGTAAGTGCTGATTTGCCATTGCCAGAGCTGTTCCCGTAATAACATTTAAATCACCGTATTCAATAAAGCCTTTTCTTCACTATACATTGATTCACACCATCTTAGTCAGAAGAAACCAGGCTGGCTTCTTAATGTTCTCCGTGTTACGCTGCTGATACATTCCGAAAGTTTGCTTATTCTCACTTTTGTTCACCTTGCAGGTGTTCCAACAGAGGATGATGCTACAAGATGTCCTCAGTCGCCTACCAATTCTTCCTAACTTCCACCTTCTGGAGAGGACAAAGCAAGATCTCTCCCTTTTGGCAGTGCTCAGTAAGACAAACCCCCTGGGGCACCACTGCCCAGGGCAGACCGTCAAAAGGGTCTGCAGAGCCAAGACAAGGCTCCGCACCCAGGGCACCTACGGCTGGCGTTGCCGCTCTGGGGAGGTGGAAGAGCTGCCCGAGAGGGTCAGGGAGCCTCTCCCACCACCTCCGTAAGTTACACGCTTGGGCTCAAACACACATGGGCACCGGGGTGGGCAGCGCCAGGCAGCAGCACGGGCTGGCCAGGGAGGGAAAAGCTTCCGCCCACCACACCGCTGGCAGACCAGGGTTAGCTGAAGCTGCTATTTTACATTACTTATCACCAGTCTCTTCTGTAATAAAGGGATGGAATAAGCCAATTCCTTGCAATGTGATTAAGATATAGAGTCTGATTTCTGCCTATTGCAGGCTATCCTGACTAAGCCTCTTTGACATGCATTCATTTTTCAGACCAATGCTTGTTATTAGCTTGCATGGTTAGCTTTGTTCTTCCGTTCAGAAGGGACGGAGGATGTGCCCTGACAGCTTTACCCATATTTAAACGGGACTATTGGCAGATACACATATATACGGTTACTCCAGTTTCATCTAGCTTGTCAGCTGCTGAAAGTGAATTGACAAATACCTACTAATAACTGAAACCAGTGGAAGAAATCGCAGCCTTAAAAGAAAAACAGGCAGATGGCAATTTTGTGGGTTCTCCAGAAAATGTTTTTCCTTCACAATTCGAAACAGGAAATTCTTGCAGGATGTGCAGCAGCTCAGGACATGTGGAAACAGGATGGTCCTAGTGGTTAATTACGGATTTAAGAACTTGACCTGACCGCACCAGGTCACAACAGCTCTGACCTAGCTTTTTTTCAGCATCACAGTTCTGGTTGCCTCCTGTGACAGGTTACGTGGTCCTGTGGAAAGCAGCTGTCTTCTACAGAACAAAAGACATCCAAAAAAAGTCAGCTGTACGACTTCACCATAGTTTTTAGAACAGATAGTTCAGTCTGAGCAAGGAATCAAAAATACTTTCCTCCTGACACCATGTTAAACTTCTAATTGATATTGCAGTTACTGTTTGGTTTGGGGTTGTTTTTTCTCCTTATTACTGTTATTGGATTAAAAGCATTTGGGGATACTCATATAACTCTAATTTTCTGTGTTCCTTTACGGAACAGAGGCTTACGTGACTTGCTCGGGAGCCATTTCTTCTTTGCACAGCACATAGAGTTTCCTTACTTCAAGTTATCTAGATCTGCCAGCCACAGATTGGCCTCTGACAATGTCTTATGTTAATTTCCCACATTAATAACGAGGATTTACTCCAGGCAGAGAAACTGCTCAGGACTATCCAGAGAAAGGCAGTGACCAAAAGGAAGCCTGAGTTCTCACGATACACAGACATCCTCGGCAGCCTGAAAGCACCTCAGACTGGAGAGCCCAACTGTTTCACCATTATGAAAAGATGATTAATAGCCTTGCCTTGCAGAGGACGTCTCCAGAGAAAACAGATTCTCACACACTGTCTCCTTGAACTGGGGAGAGCCAAATTCTTAAAGAATATTTCCATGTGTGCCTTATTAATGGAAACAGTTGCATAGTAAGAAAAAATCAATGGCTTGTAAAAAATCCATAAATCTGCTACAATATGTTGCTGTCTTCTTTATAGTAATGGTCAATACTGACTATTAATTGAAAATCAATGGTACCAATGGTACTTCAACTGAATATGCACTATAGCTCAAAGTTTTCGTGTATCGTCTGTGTGATGCTTTCTGCAATACCATCTCAAGCACTTCATTTTTTGGCTATAATTAAAAACACCATCATGTGCTGTCTGAAAACCGATCGCAGTCTGTTCTTAAAAACCTGCTAGGAAACGTATCACTGTGATCACAGCTTTACACAAACTTCTTCGCATAGCCAACACGGTGGCGCACATCCATTTGAGATGATCAATTAGGCATTCAGAATACACAGAGAGGTGGGTTTTTCCCATTAACGGGTACAAATGCTGCAGTTTAATTTAGAGAAATGACACCCTTAGTACCTTCGCATAAGCACGGCTTTGAATGGCAGGCCTCTTGATCTTGCAGAACAACATCTCAAAGAGAGTGGCACAAAAATGCTGTCTCCAGCATGTCCATAGGGCCATTTCACTGCCTATCAGGACAAACGTCCTGGGGCACTGAACAGATCACATTTAGAATAATTACGTTAGAATTGCAGTGATGAATTCTGACAGCTGTAGCTTCTGCAGGGTTATGACTGGAATGCAAAATTGTGGATTATCTCATCATACTTGCGATTTGCTTCTAGGACCTTAGTTTCTCTCAGCAAGACCCGGAAAACCTGAAATTAGCATTAGCAGCGGTAATGCAGCAAAATGCAGAGGTAAGTACACCTCCACTGTAAATTCACAGCAAAAACAACGGCCCGTTTCAATTGACTGTCAAATTCATACCCCTAATAAGGTATGAATTAAATACGCTTTGAAATTAAGTCTGGTAGTAATAGAGAGCAAACAGATTGCACTGTACTCAAAGTCCACAAATAGTACACCACCACGGTTTATGGAAGTCCTCTTTGACACTGAAGTTACAGCCATCTATCCCCAAGTACAATCTATAAAAACCGCAACACACAAAAGTTGCCATAAAGTGGTTTTCATTTACAGTTGCAAATAAACATCAACGTAAAGGATAACTAGTGCCAATAACTGTTAAAAGGACAGGGAAATTTCATTGCGATGGTTACAGGTAGTTGAGAGAACACAAGAATTTCTAGTTCTTATCCAGTGGAAGTCTGTCCATACGGGCCTTCAGTCACAGCTTTCTGAATAGGTGTTTGTGAGAGAAAGAATGGGGCCTGCGGTCTAATAATTGGTGTTTTACAGTAGTAGTAACTTATGTTCCACTCCATCTTGTCACCAACCTATGGGATCCTCCTCCAGCTCTTCCAGAAGGAATGTGTCCCGAGGTTCGATCAAAGTGGTGGACAGTGAACCTGGCACATCTGCTGGCAGTGCAGAGGACAAACAGATGTCTCCAAGAAGACCGATCACGTCAGAAGATGGATGCTCATCCACAGCTTGGAAAACCATCTGTCCTGTGCACTAACTAGATGGATCCCCGCTTCCCTCAGTTCTGTCTGGGTTTCAGTATATACTCAAGAACTTTCTGCTCAAATACTTCGTTTCTTCCCGCGCAGGACAGCACAGTGCCGGGAGTCAGCCAAGAGAGGCACCCCTTTCCCAGGGAACCCAGCTTGCTGCTGCTCCCACCCTGCCTGCGTGGGCCACGTTGCCCCTGCTCTCAAGGCAAACACTCCATTCTTTGATTATTTGTTTTTTAAAAACATTGCAAGACAAACAATCCATGTTTTCATTATTTCATTCCGAACCCATTGACGCGTGTGTATAAGCACACGGGGTGTGCTGTGCATGTCCTTCACATACCAAGAGATGTGCCTTGCTTTTTCAAAGAAATGTGTTTCTTTCCATTTTATGACCTCTCATCCAGCTCCATTCTCCTCTGACCTTTTCTG
>VZSC01005425.1:296612-384101 GCA_013398225.1 Steatornis caripensis | reverse complement strand
TTTTTTTTTTTTTTCCTGTAAATAAGGGGGAAGGAGAGGGAACTCTTTCAGCAGGTTAAAACAGTTTGGTGCCTTGGAAAATGGTCCCTTTGATACAATGAGTGCTACACAAATATTCTCTCAGCTGTGTTTAAATAGGATCTTTGTACATTGATCGTCTAAGGCACTGCAGACAGAATTACAAGTGGAGCCATTTTTCTATCTTGTGCCATAGGCATGAATTTGCAATGCAGAACCCATCGCCCAGACGTGTTGAGGGAGGGAAGAGCTCGGCATGCAAGAAACGAAAGGCTAATTACAGGTACCACATGAACCCACTCAAAATTGAAATCGTTATCTGGTTGGTATCTTTCACTTCATTTCCCAAACACCATTTCACTAATATTTATCATATCTTTGTTTTGATTAAGGAAGCACCTGCTCCCTAAACCTAAATATTTGAAAAGCTTTGAAAAAACAACCAGTCTAACATAAGTCCGTTTGGCAACCTGCTCCCCTGTGATAACTAAATAACTCGGATCTTTCACAGCATCTCTATCACATCTCGTTCCTGCTTTCCTCTTGCAGTCGTTCAGCCTGATGTTTAAGCACACTCCTATTTCTATGCACCATGTAGTCTAGCTACCACTACAGGCAGAGAATTAAGCTCAGGACTAAGCCCTTGGATTGCAACGAGCGAATGAATACAAGAGGAGAGCCTGACAACTACGAACAGAACCAAAATGAATGAAGGAGAAGCAAGCGCTGGCAAAACATGAAGCAAAGCCTTATCTAAAATCATTCCCTTCTGCAAGTCTTATTTCTTTCCTGCGAGTCTTCTGGAAGTATCATTGTGATCTCAGCATGCACTTACTCTTTATGCTGGGAATGCCTGAACGAGCACATTATGCACATTACAGTAAAGGAAAGGAGAAGAAAGATTTAAGAGGGGGTTTTGGTATTTTTTTTTTTTAAACAGTCTGCAGGTACTTACATTCCCCCATTGCTTCCTATGGCCCTTCCTATAGCCAAAATCGCATAGAAGGGAGTGGAGTTAGAGCCGAGATGTATTTTTCTTCCCCTCTTTCTAAACCCATCTTAATTATCTGGATTGCACAGCTGGGCGCACCCCAGCTCCACGGCCAAACACCCACCCCACCCCACAGTCGTGCCTTTCCCACCCGGGATTTAAACAGAGACAGATTCTCCTTACTTTGTGCAACCTCAAGCTACAAGCAACTTACATGGGAAACGGTTTTAATCTTGTCAGTGGCATTACATGCAATACAAGGAAAAGCAAGAAGTGGGATGTTGTTCCCAACATCAGCTGTTGGGGGGAGGGGGGTGTGTGTAATCTATTTGTGAGCTCAACCTACCTAAGAAGGTGCATATCTGACACAAAGGAACAGCTGAGTAGTTCAGAGCAGTACAACAGGATTTAGTAGGTGAATCAATCAATTAAAAACCCTGGAAATAGAACCTAAGCTCTAAAAACAATAAAGCTGGGCAGAAATTAGAATTTCTACTTGTCAGAATGTTGTGCAGTTTCAAACTACAGCCAATTCCAAATCAGAATGAAGGAAAAGGCATATTACAAGTCTGAAATTACCTTTTTTTTAAGAACATTTTGTATTATTTCAGTTCATTGAAGTCCAAACTGCAAGGAAACTTTGGGATGAAGTATGAAGACATTACTTAACTCTTGAAAGGGTGTATTTTGACCATGTGTTTTGTTTGTCCCTGACCATTTCCTTGATATCAATACACTTGCATTTTCAGTGTTAATGAAATAACAATTCCCAAAGGAAAAGTGTCCAATCGGAAAACTCTCTATAGCTTTAATTGTGAGCTAGAAGGCCAACTGCCAAACTGCCAAAGTTTGCCAAGTCAGACAACAGTTATTTTGGTAAATCAAGTTCTTCAAATTAAGTATCTTTCTGGAACACCTCAATTCAGGGACCAATTCTGAGGTTATCTGTCCAAACATCAGAACGTAGGTCCTGGGCTTCAGTCACGCCTTGCTGTGAGCACTGATGTGAAAGGAGCATCTCCAGTGAATAAGATCTTTCAGGACAGTAGACACCAGGCATGCTCTTTCCTTGGTACTATTCTTAGACTGAAATAGTCATCCTTAAATTGCATCTGTATCTCTAACTGGGTTGCCTGGCTAGCTGACAGACAAATCCGAGTAAAAGACAGACTTGATAAATATGCCAGGAGAAGTACTTGCAGTCTTTTTACACAAAGAAAAAATCAGGAGAAGATTAGGAAAAAAAAGAGAGAAAAAGATAGAAGAAAGTACAAATTGCTCAGCTGCCCTTGCTCAACAGATGCCTTCTGGAAAAGGGCAGTGAGAAAAATGACCATTTATGCCAAACAAGGCCAGGCAAAATATTTATACTATCTTTGCCTGATGTATAAAACCAATCTTCTGGTATCTCGTAGATCTAAGCGGGAGAAAGACTACTGCCAGGCTTGCTTGCGCTGAAGCTGTAGGAAGGACCCTCCCAAGCCCCATACGCCACGTTGAAGCTGGGATGTGCCATCACTATTCTGCAGTTCAGAGCTCAGGTGAAGGCTTGCAAACAGCGAGCCAAAAGATCGCAGACAACAACAAAAAAAGCATTGATGTTTCTTTCTATTTGTCTCAGAGTCTGAGCCTGAGGTTGTAACTTGAATCAAGTTTTCTCTACAACGCGTGAACAAGAAAGATGCTTTCAACGAAAACTTGATGTTCTTCTGTAATCACATGCTTCACAGCAGAGTTTCAAAAAGCTCTGGGATGTTCAGGGTAAGCTGATGAGAGCTGCAAGGCAATCTAAATTCAGGCTACCTGAACAAGCCGAACGAGCTGCTCCAGGCTCCCTCCGCAATGCGCGGGACAGACACCAACCAGAGCCACGAGGGCTGTCAGCAGGGAGGGCTGAGTCACCCCCCAGATGATCCTGTCTACCTCTGCTGACTAAAGAAGTAAAGTAAAATTAGATGGGGTGGATCCAAAGCCATCTTTGTAACGTTATGAGTATCAGAAGGGTTGGGGATTTTCTTTCGGGGTGGGACCTGGACACGCGACAGTCATCGTGTTGTCCTTCCGCACCTCCCATCTCCTGGCAGGGTGCCTTCAAGGGCAAAGCATGCTCAGAAAGCTTTTCCACCAAGTCGCGTTTCTCCAGGTCCAAGCCCACAGATAAGCGAAGCTGTCACTCTTAATAGCTTTGGCCAACTCATTCACCAAAACGTGAGTGAGCCAGAAAAGCCAGGACTGTGTCTGATGTGTCTTTGACAGGGATAAGCAGCAGCTGTGGGAGTCAAAGAGATGGCGACAGCTCCTTCCGGGTATAAACCTAACGCCCCAGAACAGATTGTCCCCACCGATCTATTTCTTTTTTAAAATCCATGCCAACATGTACGCGACTGTAAAAATATTCTCCGGTTTTAACACACATTACACGCAGGCGAGTCCCTTATCACAGCCAGCCCCCTGCAAACCATACCTTCCCACCAGGCTGTTCAGGAACGGCTACAACCGAGGTCCTCACCGCAGCGCCCCAGCGCCTTGCACTGAGCTGTTCTGCCGAAGCTGCCAACCCAAGTGAGGAACCCCGAACGTACCAGCCACGCCTACTGTCTCACTGGGGTTCCTGCTGTGTTGGTCTACAGGGTCCGTTGTCCTGAAGGGCTCTTCGCGGGTTCCCTTGCCAGCAGCCTGCCAACTGTGAGATAGTGCCTGTGACTTGCGGGTCGATTAATATTGATAATCTTTGAGAAGAGACTTACTGATATCAAAGAGTGGCCTTTCCCGAAATACGGGCCTGTGCACGTCCAACAAAACAGCGTTCTGCCCCATCAAGGTGCACATCCCTAGTGTCCAAAACGTGCCTGTTAACTTGGTGCAGAAGGTGACTGGGGAGGCGGCAGGAAAAGAAAAACGCAAATCCTGCCCCAGCAGATCACACAAGGACACAATGGAGTTAATGAGCATCTGCCTTCTAACTTAATGGTGTATTTTATCAGGCCCTGAAGACAAATACAGCATTTATCAGACCATGGGTTAAGACCCCTTGGGGGCTATGGAAGGGCTGTTTGAAAACTCTGCTCTGCCAGCTCAGGGGAGATGCTCAGGGGAGGGGGAGGCAGGTCCAAGCACAGGCTGCACATTTTCCCTCAGCAGCCACTGAGTGCCTGCAAGAGCTCCCACGAGCCCCGCTCCTCCGGTGCGGAGACAGGACGGTTTATGCCCACAGCCAGGTATCAGCATCCTGCTCCTGCGGGGCTGAGCTGTCATGAATGCAGGGCCTGACGATAAATGAGGCCAAGTAGTTTGTCAGTGGTAAAGGACATGCAAAGCCCTGATCTCTTGCAGGCTGTGCAGTGACAGAAGAAACCCTGTTTCCTTGGACAAACGTTTTAAGCTACTTCCTGAAGTCAGCGATGCTCTATCATGTCTATGCCTACAAAGCATTCTGGGCTAACGTGCTCAAAGCACGTCCCCAAACCCTTGGATGCCTCTGACCTTGAAAGGATGACAGCCCAAGTTCAAAGGGTGCTGATCCTCAGCACCCACTAGTCGCAGTGGGATTTGCAGCTGCCCAGCAGCTCCCTGGCCAGGGGCACGGGAGACGACGTGCTAACGTCAGACCAGGTTCTCAGCCACGAACATGCAGTAAACTTTCCTCAGCTTCCAGTAGCTAAGGGTACAACCTGTTTTGCTNGGATGCCTCTGACCTTGAAAGGATGACAGCCCAAGTTCAAAGGGTGCTGATCCTCAGCACCCACTAGTCGCAGTGGGATTTGCAGCTGCCCAGCAGCTCCCTGGCCAGGGGCACGGGAGACAACATGCTAACGTCAGACCAGGTTCTCAGCCACGAACACACAGTAAGCTTTCCTCAGCTTCCAGTAGCTAAGGGTACAACCTGTTTTGCTGTTGTATGATGGTTCCCCAGCTCAGCAACTCACTGAAAATCTTCACGCGACAGATTAGTTGCCATATGCTGACTCTGAAGCTCTCCAAGACGACCTCCAGTCTGTTTGTCCTCATACAGTCACCCTCCTCTCCTCCCTGTCTTACACTAAGCAGATGGACGAGTTAAATCTGAGCTTGCTCATACTCCATGTCTTACAAGATGTTTTATCTGCCTCACTTGATGCACTAACAACACTGAAAGCATTTTAGATGTTCGTGATACACATTGCAGAGCAGAATGGTGCGCTAGGCCCACGTGCTGAGTCTGCATAACTGAAAGGGAAATCTCTCATGCCCAGGGATATTTCTTCCAGCTCCCCATTGGTTTCTGCTTCTTCCTGACCCAGAGAAACCCTCAGGAGTAAGCTTCAGCCAGGCTGCTCCCCTGCTCTCTCAAAGGAGACCTCTACTGCAAGAGGATCATTATCCTATCGTCTGCACCCTGCGGGTGCTTCATCAAGCAGCGTGACAGGCGTCCATCAACGCGCTGGTTCGCAACAGCAGATGAACCTGGCAGTGGCGATTCCCCGACTGCTCCAGGGCGGCACGATGCCCCTCGCCCAGCAGTGACAGGGCACACGCAGTGGGAGCACACAGAGAGAGGCAGTCCTCCCGCCTCACCCGCATCACAGAGCATCTTGACTTGGATTTCTGTCTTCTGTGTTCAAAATTAGTATTGCTGCAATCCATTGCTTTCCACAGGCCTCTGCGTTCAAAAGCAACAGCGTATAAAAAAGATGCACAGAAGCACTGCTTACAACTTTGCATTCAACTGCCATTAATTCTACGTTCAGTTCACATTAATTTTAATGAGTAGATTTGTGCAAATATTACAAAACCAGAAGATATCCATTTATCAAGGATCCTTCTGTGAAGGATCGCTAAATGCTCAGAACAGGCCATTAGAAGCAGTANCCCGCATCACAGAGCATCTTGACTTGGATTTCTGTCTTCTGTGTTCAAAATTAGTATTGCTGCAATCCATTGCTTTCCACAGGCCTCTGCGTTCAAAAGCAACAGCGTATGAAAAAGATGCACAGAAGCACTGCTTACAACTTTGCATTCAACTGCCATTAATTCTACGTTCAGTTCACATTAATTTTAATGAGTAGATTTGTGCAAATATTACAAAACCAGAAGATATCCATTTATCAAGGATCCTTCTATGAAGGATCGCTAAATGCTCAGCACAGGCCATTAGAAGCAGTCAGGACAAAACGCGCTACCAGGGAATAGGAGAAAGAAATCAGGTAAAATAAGACTTAGGAACAAAAGAAGGGAGTAACTGACAGCGGAGATAACGCAACTGAGCGGCAAAACCAGCCAGCCCTATTAGCCCTTCTCATGCACAAGAGCTGAGCCACCAGCTAAAAATCCAAGCAGAACGCACCACCACTAATGGCAAATATCTGTGTCAGCATCTTCTGTAGGACTGTACAGGAAGAAGTCACAAATTAGAGGGCTGACAACCAAGGCAGCCGTTCCTGTGACGTAACCCTGACGGAGTGCAGAAAGTGAACGCCGAGAACCTTTTCCTCCCAACCCAGACCCCGCGGGAGCAGCCTCAGAGCCGGGAAAGCCAGGCAAAGCAGCCTCAGCTGCGCCCACTCTGCCTCCGTGGAGAGGCCGGAGTCTCCATCACCAAGCCTTTTGCTCCAGCACCCTCAGTCAGCAAGGCTCCCTGCAGTCCTTGCATCCTGGAAGGTTCATGAAGCGCCCATATTTATATTTCGTCTGACTTTCGAGGAAGATGCATTTGCACTTGACAACGACTGGCTTTTAGCAAAGCTGTTTCAATAAAACGCGAGGCAGCTTTAAAGCCTTATTGAGACTAATGAGGAATACAAAAAAGGGAGGGGAAAGAAGAAGTTGTCGGTCAGCATCAATGCCACTTGACTTCCTTTTAGTCACCACGAACATCTTGCGTATGAAAAGGAGTGCATCCCTCACGCACTATTAAAATTGTGAAATTATGGCTACCCTTCACCCAGCCACAAGCCTGCTCCTGAGCAAAACAGCACTAGGTATTAAAGACAAAGTGCAACAAAAGAAACCTACAGGGGAGACTCAAATTCAGTTTAATTCATTTAATGTGAAATAAGAGTACTTCATTGCAGGTGGCCACCAAGATCAGACTGAAAATGAGAGGGAAGCCCTAAGAGAGACGAGGGAGGCGGGGACGCATCCTGCAGTGAGCAGCAGCCTCTTGATCCCTGCAGGCACAAGAGGAACTGTGGTACTGGTTTGCTTCAGCACATTCTCATTATTATGAAGTTTAAAACAAATCTATTCCACACTGCAGCCAAGTGCTACCCCTTGGCCATGTCTTATCTGAGGACTACCAAAGTGCTTTCAGAGGGAAACAAGCATCTTGGCTTTCATTTTGGCATGACAAGAACGCACTATCATGAGGTCCTATAACACCCATGCGTTTAAGGGAACAGGTGAGCTGGGTAGCTGCTCTAGCCTTTTCACCAACTTTGGGGAGCCAAGATAAGCTATGTACGCCTGGAAGCTGCGAGAGGTGCTCGCTGTGCACCTGCTCACCCCAGTGAAGCCTGTGCACAGTCAAACGCCGGCGCTCCTTCGCAGCAGGCCGTTACTGCACAAAAGCAGGAAAACATCTTTCTGGGAGTAAAGGACATCCCGTGCCCTGGCAGCCCAGAAAGGAGACGCTTGGATCCCACCGGGCTCTGCTGATCAACACCAAACTGGACAGAGCCCCAAGCCCCACCTGTAACCAAGCGCCTGCAGCTGGCCGGCGCAGCCACCCTCGCCTACGCCAGCCACAGCCCTGATTGTTGCACACCTCTGCTCAAAATCTCTCATAGCATGTAAAATCCAATTCACAGCACATAAAATCCCAGTTTTCAGTGGAAAAACAAATTCCTTAATTTACAAATAGTCAAGAGGCTTTAATGCAGCAGATAGGAGGATTGCTCGTTAATATTTCATATTATTATCACATCTAAATATTATTTCCCACTTTGCCTACATGGAGGGCTTTAATCTTTGAATTAAATACTTCTCTTTAAAAATTCAGCAGAACACACGTGGTACATGATATTTTACGACTTTGGTCCATTCACCAGCGCTGGCAGAAGACGTGAAACGCCCCTCCACGCCGCACCCCGTCACGCCCCGCAGAGGGACCAAGAGCCAGCTCTTTCTCGGGTTTCCCTTGCACTGACGCAGCCCCTCCGCACTCAGCCAGAGCCGGTTGTTACCAGCGCCAGGGAACCACGGAGCATGGCCCAGCGCCTTTCCAGGCACCTTCCAGCCTTGGGAACCGCCCTGGTCAGGCTCCAGGGTGGGAAGTGTCTCCATGCTGAAGCAAAACACCCTCAACAGGGCTAAGCTTTACAGGGAGGCAATGTGGAGGGAGATGTTTCCATGAAACAAACATGTTTTAAGAGGAGAGAAGGTTCAGTGAATACATAATTTTGACTGAATTTTTTTTAACCACAACTAATTAGAATGTATTTTAATAACTGATGGACTTTTACGCAAAAATAAATTAAGGCCTGCTGAACAATATTTCCACTAACACATGTACAGTGAGCGATGCTGCCCTGTGGCAGACAATCAGAAACGGAAATTCATTTAGCACCTCATTGATTCATCACCATGCCACAGCTCTTTAACAAAATGGAATTAAAAGGAACCATGTAATATTGTTACACAAGTTTGCTTGTGGGGAGTGGAGTGGGACACGTCTTGGCACTTCACATTTTTATTACAATTTTGCTTGTTATTTGGGTTTTACTCCTTTTTAAATTGGTTTCTAGCTTATGTTTTATCCATTGCATTATTGCACTTTCAGTGGCCCGTAGTCAAAGTGAAGTCAGATAATTATGTTCTAGATAAATGCTAGTATCTACACTGAATCCTTTAAACGTCTGGATAACTGCTCAGACCCATAGTCATTCCACTGGGCTCAGATCCCCCACCTCTAGCGAACCTGCGCAGCCTCGCTCGGCAGGCGAAGAGCAGCCCTGGCACCGCAAGCGCCATTGCCCACGGGCCTGAACCCCGCTCCTGTGGAGGGAGCGCAGCACCCCGCTGCTCTCCCGCCTGGCAGATCACCAAGCGGCCGCGGGCGCCCATGCACGGGACCACAGGTTACCCTCCCGCAGCAGGGCAACCCCCCGCCACCGACCCCAGCCCACGCTCGGCCGCCTCACCCGCAGGGCAGAGAGGGTTGGCCCTTCCTCGCTCCCCTACCACAGCGAAGCTGGCCACTGCCCAAAAGCAGTGAGAGGTGGAAGAAGGTTGGTGTGAATACAGTCTCGCCAGCAGAGCAGGGGAGGCAGCAGGAGAAAGATAGTCGCGTGTTTCGGGATATTTCACCTCCCAGGAACCGGCCCACAAGGATGGGCACACAGCCAGGCCGTCAGCAAACCACTCCGCTCTCTCCGGGAAGGATGGAGCCAAACTTCACCTCGGCTTCGTCTGCGGAAGAGGTTAAGGCTCTCCACAAGGCAGTTGGTGAAGGCAACTCCTCCACAGAAAAGTCTTTTCACGTATTATTCAGGATGGTATTTGTGTTAATCAAGAATTTGTAGGTCAATGACTACGAAAACCTTTGGGCTATAATTAAGTGTCTGAAATTCACATGAGAACCAACGTGGAAATTGAAGCCAATTACATTGCAAAATAACACTTACTGTGCCCTTCCACAGCACCAAAAATCATCTCTTGAAAGAATTAATCCACGTTACCAGGGACTAAAAAAAATAAGCTAGGATGCCTTCTGCACAGTATTTCAAAGCTTGCAAAGGGCTATTGAAATATGGGCCACTGTTTTCAAACATGGAACATCTACACCTTCAGATATCACAATTTGGCAAATATCTTCTGTATTTTCATAGAGTAAGTTTACTTGGAGTGCTTGCTATTTTGCTCATAATATTTTTCCTGATACTGGACAGTCAGAAACATCTGCGCAGCCTCCAAGGAGGCTGGGTTTATCTGTCAGCTGCACTAACAGCAGTGGTTTCACTCCTATGTCATCAGTGACAACACAGGAATATTCCTCTTACCAAATTCAAGTTCATCCTGTAACACATACCCAATGTTAAGTCCTATTTTGAACTATTTGTACTACATCTGTCTGTGAATTTTGCATGTGAAAATTATCTTTGTATCACCTATTTTAATTAAGGATGATATTTTAGCAAGATATTCTTACCATATATTTAAATTTAATGAGATTAGTCCCACTGAATGTTGTAGGCTATGAAGTCAGGTGTGTGTCTGGCTGAATTCAGGAGAACAGTCACACAGGGCACCTGGTTATTTCTATTGTCATATTTGGGTAAAAAGCAAATAGGAAATAGGAAAATGAGGTGCACTGAAATGGCCTCTTTTTTCTTGGAGGGGGAGGGGAGGCAAAGGCGAACTTCATTTTAGCAGCCAGAAAAAAGTACCGTCAAATTTCTACCCTACTAATTACAAAGTAAAGTTTTTATTTTACCCTCTTGGCTCTAAATTGGAGCCAGCAGGTGAAATATTCTCTGCTAATAAAAATGAACGCAAGCCTGAACACGCTGGAATTCAAGGAGAAAATTGTACGTATACAAAACTCACAATAAATCCTTTCCCAAATTACACTGAGGTGAATTACAGGCATTTGAAAATTTGTTCATCGTATTCCTGTTCAAGTTTATAAAATGGTGTTCCCAAGTCATTTCCATGTTTTGTGGTCCACAGCATCGCTCCTGAGCAGCCCGCAACTCCCTATAGTGCTCCAGGTGCTACCAGCCCTTAGTCACGAGCCTTTAAGACAAAGCATTTCAGAGCAGTGTTCACCTTTTGTGGTGAACAGACATTACCTTGAGGCTGGCTTGGGTTCATTTCCCCAGGGGCCCCTTGCCCATGGTGGGGTCAGGCTCACGGCTGTGGCTCGCACCAGGGACGAGCCAGCACCACACTCAGGGTTTTACCTCATTTCTGCAGCAGCCTCAGGCGAGCGGGTTAGTGAGTTACAAACCAAGAGAAGATAAAGCAAGCAGGAAGGCTGAGCCCTCCTCCACGCCAGCCGGAGCTGGCAGATGGCTGCGCAGCCGGCGCCAAGTCCTGCGCCCACTTTGGGACGGGCATGCGCTGCCCCTCGACAGCCCGAGGGCCCGCAGGAAGGCTCGCTCCCACGGGTTCAGGATCAACCTCGGGCAGCTCTGCCAGCCATCGTGCAGACAACACACACGGTGATGTTGGCTGCCGCTCTCCATGAAGCGGTTTTCCTGTAAATCCTGCCATCCGACAGCTTCCCCTCTGATGCAATATTTTAAGGCATCTAGCACAAGAGTTCCATGGCAGCCACTCAGCATAAAAACATACATTTTTCTCCCGTTACACCGCAAATAAATTATGTTCCATTTTCTCAGCAAAGTTTTCCCATTCCATTTCCATTCAAAAGTCTAAAAGTTCACATTGCCAGAGGAGTCCAATCCCATTATGATGCGGTCTATGTCTGAAGCAGTGTTATATGTGCATCTATATGTATATGTATTTACGAAGCTTCAGCTTCTCCCAAGAGGATGCTTTCAAGTAGGAACAATCAGATGCGACACTTCTTATGTAGTGCAAGGCAAAAGCAAAAAGTATCAAGAGTCCCTGCATTTTATTTTTTTGAGAGCTTTTGTCATACACCTTCCTGTTCCCCCAAGGTACTAGAAAATAAGTAACAAGCTTTCTAATATAGCTTTTTATTCCTCAGAGACACGTATTGAGACATAACGCTTGATCAAGAAAACAAATCCTTACTTTATACTATTTGCAGTCAGCCAAACAATTAAGTTTTTATAGCTTCAAAATGCCTCCTGAGACTTCACTTGGTTATTTTGGAACGCAGGTCAGAAGCGAACTAAAAGAAAAACTAAAGACCCTCGTTCACAAACAGCTATGCATTTCCTACCATCCCAGGGAAGCTGATTAATTCTCCCCTGGCTTTATTTATTTTTTTTTTTTTTTACTTTCTTAACGATGCTCTGTCAAATGGTGTTAAAGTTCCAAGGCGCCAACCCCTACTCTGTGCCATTCTTTATTTAAATTGCTGCTGCTTCCCAGCAAGTCAAGTCCACAATAGACAGATTTAGCAAGATAGGAAGGAAGGAAGGAGACTTGTTACGCAAAGCATGGCTAATGGTACCTAACTTGCACACATTTATCACTTGCAATTTCATTCCTGATCTGAGGACTGGTGTGCTCAGGCATGTTTTTATTTACATGGTGGCATCCTAGGAGCAGCTGATGTAGTTTTAAATGTGTTTACCACATCTTCGCAAGCAGCTACTTTCAAGCTTTGGAAAGGCACAGTAGAAAGAACAAGGATGACACATGGCCTCACTAAAATTACATGTTTTCTATTTAGATTGCAAAGAGTATGCAAGAGGAGGTGTACCGCCACTTGAGGGGCAAAGAAAAGCCAGATTTCTCCACTGAGAAAGAAATTCTCTTTCCCCCGCTACCACCTCTAATAAATTAGAATCCCATTTTTGTCAGTCTTTGTGTCTTGGCCCCACGTTACCACAGTGCAATTAAAATCAGGCATGTATAAATAAAAACCAGCCATTTCCGGATAGACTTTTACGACATTCTAACAAACTCAGTGCAAGAAGCAGGGACACACACACACACACCCCCACCTCCGCTCCAACACCGATATGGCTGGTAAAGCCTCTTCTAAGCTTAAAGTGCCGAGTTTAACACCTTTAGCTTGTACTTTAGTCACTGCTAACCGTTGCCAGCAAGCGACGGTACAACAGGGTGCTTTTCCAGCTAAGAGGATGAGGAGATCAGAAGCAGGTGATGTACACAGCACCGAGCGGTGGGTGCCGATGGACCCGCACCCTCACCAGGTCCCCACAGTACCAAGACTTTGCACCAGTGTTGCTCGAAACCGAGGAACTCGAGCGCTCCCCCAGGCACAGATCCCTCCTCAGCAGCTTTTGGATAACACCTGGCATTAAATACACTCTTACAAGCCGCAGCGCACCTGAGCTGCGGAGGAGGTGGTTTACCCTCAGACACACCGGAGGGGCTGACAACAGCAAGGCAGCTGCAGCGATAGGCACCAGGAACAAATCCAGCTCAAGCTAAGCTTGCTAATTACGTCTTTCTCACTTTCTGATACAACAGGAACATAAGAAAAACAATGAACTGTCACTGAAAAAACATGGGATTTTGGCGAGTAAAAGTTTGGAGGTTTATTTTAACTTGTCTTCTGGCTTTGATGCCCTCTGATTACACCCAGCTCATTTTCAGGCTTTTCTGTAGTCAGAAGCACTAGAAACCTGTTCAGCAGAAACGAGATGCTGCATTAGGTGGATGTTTAACCGAACTCCGTGACAATGCTGATGTCTTAAACTTCACAGTTCTCTCCCAATAACCTGATTCCAGGGTTGACATTTAGAAAAAAAAAATCACAAGACTGTTAAAACCCAACAATGTGGAAGAGTGATATGATCCAACGTAGCTCTAAGTACCCGGGAAGAGAAGGTTTTTTGGAAGTTTTTCAATTAAATGCAAATACAAAGATCGAACAGCACAGCTCTTACATTTGCTCCTGGTTAAATTTCCCTCCTATCAGAGGTTTAGTATATTCGCTTCCTCTGGTCAAAACGAAGAGCAGCCTGTTGCATACAAGTATTTAAAGCAATCTGTACATTTCATTTAAAAAATATCCAGAAAATATTAAGACAGTTTTGGGGGCTTTGCACAAAACATCAATTATAAATCCTTTGAGACACTGCAGTTAATACAAGCAGGTTAGTTAATACTGCTTGGAGCACGATGCAAAGGTGCATACCAGATTTGCAGATCCCTTGTTAGCTGATGTCTCAGACGCAGCTGAAGAGGGCACGTCGACTGGGCAGCAAGGAAAGGACTGAGCACCAGATTCACAGCATACGTACACCCACACTTACTGGAGTCAGACCTCCTCATGCACGCTCACTGCCCTCCCCAAGAATTGGGCCTTTACCTTTGCTACTTATTTCCTCCTGCTTATCATGGGAAAATTTACTGAAAGTAGTGCCAAGTCAGGCATTGTTACAGAAGTAAAAACATCTTTTCCATGGCCAACAGGTTCAGAAAACACTAAAAGGAAAGGATTCTTCCTATTCTGCAAACAGATATTCAGACATCAATTTTTTGGTAGGGGAAGGAGTGAATTTGATGAATTCCTGACGATTTCTCATTTAAAGCAGTGGAGAAATTTTAATATACACTCCACCGCATCAAGCGGTTTCATTTCACTTCAGCAGGTGGTGGTGGTGGTAATTTTATTCACAACTAGCAATATGGATTTGCCTTTGTCTCCAGTCTCCCAATGAGATATGAGAAGCACTGATGGGGCGCAGGAGAATGATGCATTTTTTTAAAGTGGTGTGTTTGAAAAGGTGACAAGTATTTCCTCAGTCTGTTGCTTGGATTTTTCCATTATGAATCACTGCAGCTTAGATAAATGAGGTCACTGGGTTTGAAATGCCAGGCTTCATTATCTCTCCACACTCAAGCGGTTCGACTGGCTCCTCTGTCAGTAATTGGTTCACCTGATATTAATAACAAGCTCCCTGCCTGTAGAAACAGTCTATTCGTACAACACTAATGGAAGAAGGAAGAAGAGAAATGAAAACTGTGTGGGTAAACAAATTAGGAGGTTATGCTGCTGTTGCCTATCAAGCACTGAGAGGCCATTTACCGAGGATTCGGGGAACACAGCTCAAGAAACTTTGCTTCTGGTATATAAGGGAGCATAAGAATTGCCCCAAGTTTTAGTGGCCACAAGTAGCCGGTTGCTTTTATTTCAGTGAAAAAGAAACCTTTTCTAATATTCCCATGTGAATATTTTAGAATAATTATCTATTCCAAGATGATAAACAGAGAGGGGTTTACTTTCGGGAAAGAAGCAGAGCCAGAGCACTGAGCAATGATAAATGCTAATTACAGGAAAAAATACTCAGAGGATTGCCTTTTCTATGAAAAATGCAAAGAATAAAAAGCCTTTGCAGTTACCAGCCTAGGTAGCTGAAAGGCAGAAAAAGTGTTTTCAAGTGAAGCTAACTTGATCCCCCTCTGCCCCTCAATACTGCCAGATTGCTTTTTGCATAGCCTTCAGGTAAAAAAAAGAAATATTGAAATAGGTCAGTGTCCTTATTCTGTTCTCTTGAAGCCGGCAGAAAGCTCCCGAAAGGAGTTTCGGCAACAGTGAGAGTTTTTTTTAAAGAGCATTCAACATTGGATTAGCCCTGCTCTCCACGGAATCAATGGGAGTCCCAATGCTAACTTGAGTACAGAGAGAAGTTAAGCCAAAATGAAGCTTCAAATCTTTCAAAAAGCTGCTGTGGATGAGCAAGAGCCAGCACTTTTCAAATGTAGTGTTGAGTTGCTTTGTATTCTCTGTTTAAAGACATATTCACCACGAGAGCCATTTGCACTAAGCAGAATCATCTCACTGTGAAGATGAATGCTTCGCTTGCATACATTAACGCATCAATTTTCCCTTCTACCAGGAAACAGATCCAGGCTCTTTCCATACACACACCCTCAGTTACGTCCAAGAATTACAGCCTCGCACCCGTTAGCGCTAAGCAAGTACGCAGAGATGAGGACATGAACCTGTACGGGACAGCACTGGTGCTAAAAGAAAGTTATCACATGCCAAGACCACTTAATGAACTCGAAGTTAACTGTGCAGATCCTCACTGTTTTCAACAGAAAGGAGTCATTTGCACAATTAAAGTGCACAAATGGGCCTGATGACTACAAAACCACGGGGGCACACAGTGCTTTTCACCTGTGTGTGTACAAGGTGCTCAAGATAATGAGCCTTGGTTGGACCTGCAGCTACAGCTGTTATACAAGTAATAGTGCATTCCCAAGTAGTCTCAGCTGGCTGTTGTCACAGCTAACAATGCCACTCCAGAGACTTGAAAGGAATACACCCAACGGTACAATGAAGTTGCCCCCCCTCCCCACTCCAGCTGCTTAAAGCAATTAGCCTGGCAGTATTTGCATTGTACCTACTGCAACACAGAATACCTCGAGTCAGCACTTTGCAGACATTTCAGCCTGAAGATTAAATACTCGGCGAAAATCTGGTGTGTTAAAGAGACTGCATCAGAATTTAATTTCCTATAATTTTGGGAGCTTGCTGAAACATCAATTTATCCTTTAAGGTTCAACACAAAAATTTGGGGTGGAATCCAAGGCTGGTGACTTCATCACCAAGTCAAATACTATCCCTGCAGGCTGCTGCTCCACTTGGTAAAAGGGTGTCAGATTTTTCACCTGAATAAATAGAAGAAAAATCACCTAGCAAACTACTTACACTTTAAAAAAACAGAAAAAATGTTTTCTGTATGTTGCAGCTTACTGAAGTGAATAGCAACACCTGAAGAAAAATACATTTTCTGATGTAGCTCAGGGAGACATACAGGAACGCTTAGAAATATTTAACCGACTTAAATGCCAAACTCCTAATACAAAATGATTCTCTAAAGGATTTTACTCCGACCTAGTTTTTTCAGATTGGTTTATCCATTTACAACTCAGCATTTGTAAAATTCCTACAACGGAGCAGGCCGCTGTCAGTATTTGCTGTGTCCCAGCTCTGCAAGCCCAGCCTCAGATCAGCTTGCTTCTCAGGGACAGCATCAGAAAAGAGATGCAAAATGTGACCAGTGCTCCCTCAGGACTGGACCCCACTTGCCAGCCCCATCCCAGGTCTCCAATCGTAGGCCCTCCAGACATGTGAACACCTCTCCACCCTCCTCCCTCCGGCCCAGCTGAAACGCTAGTTCAACCCTTATGTCAGGCAGACAAGCAATCCCAGGAAAAACCTGGTTTCCTCCTAGGGTGACCACAAGATGCGTTACTTCTGCTTTCAGCCATTTTAAAATCCAGGAGCCTGTTTCTCTCTGCGCTCCCATTGCTGAGCTTGGGTTATATCTCTTTCTACACTCCTCTGTGGCCACAGCATCCTGAAAGGCTCACACTACAGCACGGTCTCCTATTCCTTCCTGCTGGCCATGCTTCCAGAACTTAATCTTCTCCCTTCACCATACTTCACTTCCTACACAACAGATAAATCTTCTTGGCAATGATGACTAAGAGCCTATCTCCACAATTAATTTGGTGCAGAAAACTATGACCCGCCATCTGTGACACGATGCAGAGGGTGCAAAAACCAACAGCTCACATGCTTGCTTTTCATTTGAAAAAGACGCTGTCTGATCTGGTTACTTTAAAACCAGCATCCACATCCTCTTCTGAACTGGTGCTCCTTTGTGCTGACAGCCTATTTTGTGTCAGGTGTGACCACCATCCCTGGTGAAGCACCTCTCCAGCGGGGTCAGATGTCCGCAGCAGCTCCACCACAGATACTGGCACATCTCACCGTAGAAAGCAAAGTCACATTCTAGGTATGGTTTCCAAGTTTGTCGGTGCTGCCGGGTTTGTAGCTCTCTAATGCACATAGAGAGCACAACTGGGATAATAATTGAGCAGAATAGAGGGCATTGATGTAACATATCTCATGCTAGTCTCCCATGCTATAAGACAGGGGTGTAAGGAAACAGAAAAGCCAAGAAAGCAAACTCCATGAAAGTAGCAGAAAAAGCTGAATAAGCAGACAACATAGTACGAAAATGCAAAGAGCAAAGGAGAAAAACCCAAGATACGTGCTGCCCAGAGCATGGGCTGGACCTGCGAGCAGAGACTTTACCCCTCATTCCATTCCCACCCTGCACGAGCAAGCAGAGGTCTATCGAAGGAGCACTTCGCTCCAAAACCACCCTCTCCTCCCCACCTGCAGCTGGCGTAGGTCAGAAAAGCAGTACATTATGAGCTGATGCTACTAAGGGCAGCCCTGCCTCTGGCTGCAGCACAACCTTCAGGTTTATTTACTGTAACGCCTCAGTTCCTGACTTCATAACAAACACCAAGCCATGAGCAAGATTTCCCTGTGGGTAAAAAAAAAACCCGTCATCCATCACTACCTGAACTATCTTAGAAATCAGACAGACTTGTGAATAAGGATGAGCTGATGCATGGGACCTCGTTTACCCAAGATGCAAGGAGACAACTGCAGTAGAAATGAAGAAGGTATGTTAGCACAAGGAGCTAGAGGACAAAAGTCTGGCAACATGTTTGATGCTAGTTAGCTCTGCATGAGCAGAATGCAGCTGCATGCTACAGAAGCTATTTATGTGATGGTTGAAGGGATGTAAAAACAGCAGGACCTGGAATAAAACTAGAGGGGAAACTGCTCTGAGCCTGAGCATCAGTACCGTCAGGACTGGGCTGTACATCACTAGAGGGGCCCGTCCAGTGCCGTCAGCTTCAGGCTCCTGGCATCAGGAGGTATGCAAGATACCATCTAAGTCAACTGCTGTCAGCCTGTGTTGTTCCTGTGTACACATGTAATCCCTCACGTAATCTGCATCCTCAATGTGGTGTTTGGTTGGGGTTTTTTTCTCAAAACCTCCTCAACTGCCCAGTATCTGGACAGAACACCAACACCTAGTCCTTCTGAGCCTGCACCCAAAATAAATACAACACTGTGGATTACATCTGGTCTGGCTCTCTACGGTCACTCTGCAGAGAAAATTCATTCTTAGTTTGGAGCAAGGATAATTCAAGCTGCATTTCAAACTCAACTCAGAGCTGCAACACTTAACACTCTCTGTACACAGATATAGTAGACAACAGAAAGCAAGAAGAACGAGACTCTTGGTCTTCATTCTATGAATTCCTAGCAGTACTGCTGAGTTAGGATCATGTGCCACACAGCTATGAACTCCAGCAAGAGACAACCTAATGGAGTGAAATTGTTCTAACAGCCTAGTTTCTGTCAGAGTGCTAAAACCACACAACACTGGATGGCTTTACTGAGATTTTTCCTCATCTAAAGCTTAGATCATTCCACGCTTCATGTAACAAGTCAGCGAGGGCTCTGGTGGCAATGTCAGCAAGGCCAGGACATTGCTCCTCAGGGTCCATACACCCAGGGGAACTGGGAAAACAGTGGAGGGTGTTTGCATCTCACCACCTAGAGGTCCGTGCTGCAGACAGAGCAACGCACTTTGTTCTTCACCATAATTTGCAAGAAACCTGCTTTAGGTATGAACAGCACGCGATCTGATTCAAATTCATTTAGAGATACTTACTGTTGCATTGATCCAACATCTACTAGCTACATGATTAAAAACAGATTTTAGGATTTTTTTTTTTAAACTCACCACTTTTAAAATACAGCAGCTACTGTTGAAGAGATGTTAATGAAAGCCCTAAGGTATTCTTAGCTCAAGCACACTCTTCTGTGCTGTTTCAAGGCACATACAGTGATTCATGGAAAGGAACAGAGCTCCAAAGTGGTACTGAATATAGCAATAGCCCTGTAGGTATTACGAGCAGGTACTTTATGAGTCAGTGTAAGTGAGGTCTTTTATNTTCTTAGCTCAAGCACACTCTTCTGTGCTGTTTCAAGGCACATACAGTGATTCATGGAAAGGAACAGAGCTCCAAAGTGGTACTGAATATAGCAATAGCCCTGTAGGTATTACGAGCAGGTACTTTATGAGTCAGTGTAAGCGAGGTCTTTTATCTTTTTAGATGTCCTTCTACTGCCCCAATGTATAAATATACTGCATCTTGGGTCTTTTGTTCCTTTCAGGATGATGTTTTTACCCTTCAGTGGAATGTCATGCTTCTCTGGTAGAAGCACTTCAGCTACATGGATGCTACATAATAGTTTCCTTTTATTCATGATCTCAATACTAATACAAGAGGTATTCAGATTTATATAAAATGCAAGTAGTAAGTTGCTTGACTCCTAATTTGGAGCTCTGTATTGGATCTCCATGGCTCAGCAGAAATTCAGCCAGGCACTATTTACAATATCTATAGCATTGAAAATCTTTAGTCTTTCTAGCCAGAAAGATTTACCAAGGTGCTGCAACTGCAAATGGCTGAAAAGCAGAATGGTGTTCCAGCCATTATTCAGGTATCGCCCACTGTTCCCAGACAGTTTTCATGGAGAGAACTCATTCAGCTAGAGCAAAAAGGAAGATTGCTTTAAAGAGAGCACCGGTTACTATCTTACACAAACATTGACTACACTTGCATTACCTTCTGGAGATATTACCTCTGAAACCACACTAATGATCTGTTCCTGAGAGAAGCAGATTACCTGCAAACCAGTCAGACCAGGTGGTGGGCAAGCGTGGGAAGTGCCTCCAGAAAAAAAAAAACTTGTCTGGTGGGGAAAAGCCAAATACCCCACTCTGCCACAAAAAAAAACCCACACTTAGCAAAGCTGGAAATGGAGCAAATGTCTACAGGAAAAAAATTGCCACTGTTAAACTCACAGAACTGGTAGAAACCACCTTCTGTTTTACTGTGTACCTTCATGCTCCTCATTTCTGTCAGGAAAAAATGATAAAAGTCAAAGCGCTCCTAGAAGTAACTGTTGATGCCCCATCTCTGCTTCAGCTTATCTGTGTTTTGTTGGGGGCCATTGTTGATACCAGCACAGAGCATTACTGTGAGCCTCTCCAGTATCTGCTGAAGTGACACAAAAGAATTCCCCCAAAATTAACCCAAAGTGATCCTCACAAGAACTGGGGAGCATTCCTTGATTCCGCGCTGCCCTATCGTCTACCCGCTGTTTGCAGAGATAATACTCAAAGGCTTCTTCCTCTTTGAATCTTCAAAAGGAGACTGTATCAAACAAAAGGACAGACCGCTAACATCTCTGCCGTGGACTCTGACACCAGAGTGAAGAGAAATGAGTAAGAATCACATCAAACATAGAAAGAGGAACTCCTGACTTTCTCCAGAAAGCTACACGAGACTCTCTAGGCACAGACATCCATGCATCTAAAGAAAACATCAAGCTTGATAAGACAATCAAGATGGGAACATCAGAAAAAGAGTTTAATAAGTTCCTCCATGTGCCAACCATCATGGCCAAGGAGCTTCTAAGGTGCCTTGCAATGAAGTGCACTTTGCTTTCTCAGGCATATCACTGCTTCATTGTGGTCTACTATCAAGCAATATTAGATTCAGCTCAAATAAAGGTGTTAGAATCTGACTCTAAGAGTTAATTTCGGTCCTCACTTCCCAGATTGCTGTGGTTTTACATCACTACTCTTAAGCCGATGACTTTGGACAACAGGCATATGTATTTCCTGCCTTCCCCTGTGTCAGCCTTCTTCCGTGCCAACAGTCCTGCTGAAATAAAGCTTTTTTGGTTTTGTTCTCTTCCAGCCTTCAACAAGAATCCACGACAAACATATCCCTCCTTACTGCCTTTCTGAAAAACAGGTAGTTCTCCTGTAATTTGTCTTTCAGCTTCCCCAGCCACTAGCAACTACCAAAACTCAAGCCCATGCTTTGATGAAAAAAGTTAAATGCTATATACCAGTTAAGAATTAACATGCTAATGAATTTTCCGAAATAATTGAATCTAGCATTACAATCAATGGCACCGATTGTCTCTGGGACAGGAAATTGCAAAAGGACAATTAGAATCACTTCTGCAAACAAAATCCTCTGTTATTAATTAAGGTAAAGATTAACTGCCAGTCATGTTTACTAGAAGCAAGTTCAAGATTTACCTGATAATGGTCCAATATACATTCTCTCAGTGCTGTAACGTGATATTGAGCAGACATCTTCGGGCTGACAGGGTCTAAGCTTTTCTGCCACTTTTGAGGCAATACACAGCAAAAGCCTAATCTTTATCTGACATTGAGAAAACAAGTCATCCCAATTTTGATTGCTCGGTCAATACAAGATGTATAAGGCACTTAAACTCTCTCCTAAACTTACATCTTGAAATATGTCAATTGGCAGGAAACAGACTACCTCACATCCACGTCTTTGTTTGCTGGCCAAAGTCACAATATTCTTAGAGCTGATACCACTCAAAACTAATCTGCAGGTGAGAGTAGGAGAAATTGAGCAAGTCAGAAACACTTTCCATCTGAATGTTATACCCACCTATCTGTCACGAGCAGCCTCATACCCCTGAACGCGCTTCCCGTAACTGCTGCGCGAGGCAGCAAGGGGTTTGTTTGGAAAGCGCACTCAGCGGCTCACAAAGCACCAGAGTCACACTGGAAACCCTCGTGGTAGATAACCTTTCTGGGTCAGATGTTAGCATTGCACTCCTGTTAATTATATCCATGGGAGACTATTAATAGCAGTTCTTACTTCATAACCATTCATTTCAGACCAGGAGCTTCCACTCCAGCAATTTATCTGGCTACCAGCTTTGAATTTGCTATTTATCACAGTCTGGGGCACTACAGATGTCTAACAAGGGGAGGCCCAATACTTCCAATCTCTTTCATAGCAATGCACCTGTTGCCTAGTGCAAAGTCAAATATATTACTGCTGATTACACAGCCTACAATGCAGTGCTTGGTATGTAGGGAGGGCTGGCTACATTCAGTGATATGCTCTGCCCTAGGTAGCCGAGGAAGTTCAGAGCTCCAGTTTGAAAACACAACATGCAAGGCAAGAAAGTCATTCCTGTTACAGTCCGCTTTTTCTCTCTGTCTTGCTAAAAATACAAACACTTGTACTAAGTGATGTTATACCCTTACATTGCTCAGAAGGAGTAACCTGCAATATGCTGCTTTCTGCTGAGATCACCCTCTCAGGGTGGTTTGAAGTCAGCCAACACAGGGAGACTTTAAGCTAGGTGAGGTCCCACTGTCCTAGTTGTGCTATAAGAGCTAGCCCATGCCCGGGACAGCAACACAGCACAGATGAAGGCAGACCATCCTGCCTCCTGTCCTACGTTCAGCAAGCTCAAGAACTGAATGAGGCACTTACAGGAATGAGGCATCTCGCTCAAGGTCACGCACTGATCTGGAGCACAGCCTCTCCAAGACAACCCCCCCCGCCTCTCACACCACATTCCATAAGCACAAGAGCTTGATGTGGCATCAATTTCCAAACATCGGAGAAGAAACGTACATATTAGACTTCAAGTCCCAGCAAGGTGTGAATTATTATCCCACAGCGGCCATCTAAATCTCATAATGGCACACACTAGGCATGATGTGATGATAATACCTACATTGTAGAGCCTTCTTCCAATAATAAAAAGGACATAATGTTCAAATTAGTAGGTATAAGCCATATTATTCTCTCCAATAGTTAGGATTTTCAATTTGAGAAACAAAATGTGTATGGGTATACCCCCCCACTAACCAGCTTCTCAGTGCCGGATTTATTGCTCTGCCTCGTGTTTCCAATTCATGCTATGGACGGAAGAGGCATTTGTTGCTTGGAATACGCACTAATGTGTCTTCTGTCTTCGAATGAGCCTTCTAGGAAACAAGATGCAGCTCTAGGACCTATCCTTACTCAGATTCACCTAATGTGCAGTGTTATGCCAGAAAAAGAAAAGGAATGAAGAATTTTAATGGATGCAAGGATGCAAAGCATAGATGGCTATCAGTGGAAAGAGCTAGTAATTCTCTTGGACAAATATCAACAGCACCACTAAACTGCCTCTGTGACAAAAAGAAACCTAACAGAAGTTCCCCACAAAGCCAAACAGTTTCTCAGAAGAAAATGCCACGCTTTTGATGGAATTATTCAAACACAAATACAGACTTCAGACCATCTGCAGGCTCTGCTGACTTCAGTGAGAGATAAAGATTCATTCATACAAGCGAGGATCAGATCTAAGGATCAGCCAAGTACCCATGCAGGAGACAGACAGTAGAAGCTGCCCTTAGTGCTTGAAATTTTAAAAATCTGAATCAAAGACCAGTGAAATCACTGGAAGTCCATGGACCTCACCGGGCTTTGCTGAGATGTCCAGTTCCATGTAGCTCACTTCACGTAGCTTCTGTTACTGGTTACTGAGTTACTGGTTTCTGTACCCACAGCCCCGTCGCAGACACTCTGCCCTGCCTGCCTTGCGCAAGAGGAATAGGTGAGTGGAACTGTGGGGCAGAAGGCAAGGAAACTCAGCCACAGTGAGTTTCATAAATTCTGCAGTTTACTGCGAATATTAGTATGCAAGAAATTCAGATACTTTCTGTTTACGCTGATAGCAACCTCAAGTCACCAGGTAGTGGCCTGAAACAAAAGCCACAGCAAGGATGGAGCCACCTTAGCATCCCTTGCCACCTCCCCCGCGGAGGGCTCATCTCAAAGCACACTGCAGCCTGCTGCCGTTGACATGGTTTATATGGTCTAAACACGAATGCAAATACCAGCATCGCCTGCTTACACAGACATTCAAATCAAAAACGGTCTTTGCTCTTTGTCAACAACGTGACATCCACCAGTGTCAGACGCTGCGTCCCTCCGCCAGCGATGGCATCAGAAAGCAAGCGGTGTCAGTACCAGTGCGAGTTGTCTTTGCTACAGCTGCATACGCTGGTTCAAGGCCTGTTAAACCAGGAAGAAAGATGTTAAGATTCACAGGGCTTTTTTGCCAATTTTGTTCCCCAGGCCTTCAAAACGTAAAAGGAAAATTGGGATTTCAGAACCACTCAATGCCCAACTGAGACAAAGTCAAGCCATCAAATTTTCAAGTCAATTAACACTGCAGGAGGGCACTGAGTACTTCTGAAAAGGTGTCCCTTACTTAAATGCCTCAGTGAAAACTGAGCTCTCTGAAACAGAGCCTGAACTTCTAAAGTGCCCCCGTTTACTGGCCCTCTACGGGTTATACTTCATACTTAGAAAAAAGTTTGCCATTAGTGAAATGTCATAAAGTACTATCTACCTAAACAACTGGTTCATCCAAATAATTTTCCAAATTCCCATTTTCCGAAAGACCCGAAGCATTCAGAGAGTGACTCCAAGTACAGTCATGCTGCCCAGGCTCTGGTGACACTAGGGAAGAGGAGGAAGGAAACTGCACATCAACTCGTTCACCACTCAGTCTGTGCAGCTTTTTCACACTTTGCTTACCCAAGAGACGTGTTTTGATTTGTTTCTTTCCACAGAGACAAAGCATTTACCATTGATGAAATTAAAAGAAAACAAAAACTGGCAAAAACCACACCAACTCAGGAAATCTTGTTTCAGGAAATCCTGGCCACTTCTTCAGCCAATATAAATTGCATCATGGCAATGAAGAGACAACAATTTGAGCAACATTCTGGCACTTGCAGGATCAAGAAACAAGTAAGTATGAAAAAATCATCACATTAATAAGTAATCATTCATAGCAGTCAGTAAAAGTACCACCACACTATTCTACCCTCGTTCTTCATGCCTTAGCAGCCTTTGCCACTACTAAGAAAAGTCGGGTTGGGAAAGTCCTTTTTAACCCAAAAGCTTCACACGTATGGCAAATCCTTCCAGGAAACCTTCCTCCCTGAAAGGATAAGAGGCAGATCCTGTTAGAAGCTAACTTTAATCCAAATGAAAACATTACTGTTACTGAAGTGTCTGGATTTAGGGCTCAGTGGTGACTACTGAAAGAGCAGGCTCACCACTGCAAATCTCCCTGGCTTCCCAAAGCCCTTGATCACCACCAGAGCTGGAAATCATCTCCCCACTCATGAGTTTCTCGAAGTCACACAGAGAGGCAGAGGACAAAGTAGGGACAGAGCACAGGGAGTCTTGACTCCGCTGCTGCTTGTCAAGAGAGGCACATCAGCAGCAAACAGGTCCTGCAGCCCGTGATCACCACAGGCACTCTGCTCAACCGACCCATTCGTGCCTCTACAGAGACCACAGGCTTTCAGAAGAACTGGGAAGAATCACTAAGCCCACTTCTGTACTGGTCACCAGCGTATTTCCTGCTGTCCTTACCGGGCCCTTTGCACATATCTACAGTCAGCAACAGCTCTGGCTGAGAAACAAAACTGAACATAGGTTTTAGAGCACATTTTAGGATAAAATCCAAATAATTTAGAGCTCCAGCATGTTTTTATAGCAAGAACACTGTACATGATTAACTACTTCATAGGCATAAGATGTAATCAACATTTTGACCACTTGCCTTCATTCAAATTTAAAGAGCAATTAGTTAACCTGTTAAATCAGGAGACTTTAATATATTGCTTGACCTACTCAGAGCTAAAAAAATTAGAGACATAGTCAAAAATAGAATCCAACTTCTTCCATAAACCATAAGGGTAATTACTGTTGCTTCTGCCTGGCTTTATACAAGGGGAATTAAACTGTTTATGAAATTAGACAGCCTACTGTTCTATTTTCCCATGTTTATAGCATTTTAAGGAAATGTACTCCATACCAAAGTTTCATTTTTCAGAGTATTCAACCCAAATCCTCTTTGTCTTAAATTTGTCCTAAAAACGTAACAGACAACTGATGGGTGCTGGACAGGAAACCTCACATGTGTTGTTTCGTTAGGTGCTGTCAATTGGCAGAAAGGGGACGTCTCCAGAGCAGCGGGCGTCATTTTGAGGACAGGATTCTTGCTACTGCTACTGCGAGTTATGTTCCTGCGAATCCATGAGCAGGGCTGATTTCCTAACTTATTGCAATAGGCAGGAAGTGGAAGGACAGAAAGAAAGGCCACAGAGTGTTCCTGCTGGGGAGCCGTTTGACTTCATAGGCCCGAAATCCTAAGCACAGCTGATTACGTGCCTCCAACAGATAAACACATATGCACAGAGAGACTCTAAACACATACACAGACACTGCCATCCTCCAGCTAACCTTCCGTCCATAGAAAGAGAGCAGGACTTTAGCTTTCAGGAATGGAAGAAGCCACAGCCAACTCAGGCATTCCTTCCTCCCTGCCGCTATCTTTTCAGGCAGTATTGCTGACCAAGATGAACGACTCACTACCTCCTTTCTAACGACTGTCTATTCCACAGCTGACATTTGGTTAAACTACAGCAACTGACATATCCTCAGGGACGTTCTAATGATCAATTAAATTCGTAAGCTGTGGCTGCTGAACCACATCCTAGGAAGACTGGCAGAGGACAAGAATCAAGAAAACAAGGAAAGTAAACAAGTTAAAAGCAGCAATCTCATTTTATCCTGGGGAAAAGAGAACTCTGATAGTGCACAATCTCTAAACCATACAAGATTAACATTCAAAATCGACAGATGGATTATCTTTAGTTAGCACCTCCTGGTTTTGGACCCAGCTTGCTTCTTGTATCTGATGACTGTGCTCTAAGAGACCTAGAACGGATGGGTCTAAAAACAGGATTTTTAAATTTTTTTTTAATCAGTCTCAGTACTTTATCAGAAGACAAAGTGTTTGAGCTGAGATAACGTTACCTGGGCTGAAATAATGCTGGCAGTCAAGAGCACAGGAGACTGCCCAATAGCAGAACAGCGGCCAAAAAGTGAGGAAATTTATATGTTCGAGACCATACTCTGGCCCATCGTGCCAAGCAAGAAGTATGTTACTGAAAAGAATTTAATGTTCTTGGTTTGAGTATAGTTTTTGAAGTAAGTTGTCTTAAAGGCAAAATACGGTTACTCATAATGCCACCTGACCCGAACTCAGGATCCATCCATAACAGCCCATTATTCATTCACCGTTCTGATTTGCAGAATTAGACATGACTGATACCTTTAATTACAGAATTAAAGATATTGAAGTAGTAGATCAGCTATTCAATTTACTAAAGCCACTGTCACGTGGTTCAGCTGCTGCTAGTGAGATTTCCAGGGACTGTGCTCCTTTCCGGGATTGGCCTTTTACAAAAGTGCAGTTGAGCACTCAAATCACTTACTCCTTGGATCAGTTGTTTCTGAATGTTGTTTCCTCAGTTCTCTAGGACCAGTTTCCTGCAAGATCTCACAGAAGAACTCCTCAGCATGAACCAGCTTTTCGTGGGAGAAGCATCATTTCTCCCGTGGCACCATTGCACCAGTAATACTGCTAACCAACCATCAGCCTGTGCCCAGACTTCTTCCAGCTCTCTGATGAAATGCTAGCTTCCGCCGCAGTCTGAGGCTTACAGTCTGGCGTATTAAAAACAAAAATCAGTAAGAGCAACCAGCACCAGAAAGCCCTGTTTGCCCAAGATCTGGACATTTCCAAGGGCCGGCACACCTGTTTCTGCACTTCTCGGTAGCAGACCTGCTGCTGTGAGTGCTCACAGGACTGGCACAGACTGCAGCCTGCTGTTCAGAGTCCTGCTGTGACAGCTGTTCAGAACCAGTACATTCCTGCTGTGCAAACAGCTCTGCCTGCACACACGACTGCACTTCCAGAGCGATCGTGGTATCGTTGCATACATTTCATGCAAGCCACACGTGCAGATCCAAATCCCAGACCCAACATCACAAGAGGTGTATCATCTAAAGCAGTCTTACTTAACTTGTCAGACAATCATTCCTTTTGACTAGATTGTGTTTCATCTCGTTTGTTACACTGATGACACTAATACTTGGAAATACCAAATGCCACATAAGAAAATTTGGAATGAGTGGTAGGAAGCTCCCTCAGGCAGGGGTTCATCTTTTCATTGGGGCGTGTGCTGACTGACACAACATAGCCTCATCCTTCTCTGGAGCTCCTAGGTTCTCCTGTACAAATAATATTCAATAATTGTAATAAGTAAAGGTTAAACTAGAAGACATGCAATGAGAAAGTGCAGTACAGAGCCTAAACTCCTTTAAAAGTCAATGGGAAGCAGGCTCCCTAAATCAGTTTTCAACTGTAGTTCTTTGTGCCCAAAGTTTTTCAAAATTCACGATAAATGGATTACATGCCTAGCTCCCAACTGATTGCTCTCAGAAACTGGTATCTAACTCATTAGGAGGCCTGGAAACCCACTAATTACCCAACTGCACCTTAAACCTCGCATACAGCTTTGGAGATCTGGCCTCGCATCCTTCAAGTCTTAGAAAAACCCAGCCCAAACGTTCTTTATAATGTCACTCCTTTGGCGATAAAGTTAGCAGCCAAATCAATACTGAGCTGACACCGGGAGCCGTCTTAGACCTGAACTATGGATTTATTCCACTGAGTTCATGATAGATAGGGTGCAACTTGTGCAGACAGGCATCTTTGGCCTGTATCCATCTATGCCAAAAGGCAGTAAAACCTCAGCTGCTGTCAGATTGTGTGATTACTCTCTACATAGTGCACAGAAAAATGGGGATCCACAGCCTACAAAAATGCTGCTGAACGCTTACCCACAAGGCGCATCATGCCTTGCTCCTGTTCACCCCTTTTCATAGGCAGGGAAAGAAGCATGGAAAATAAAAGAGCTTTCCCCTAGCCCACCCAGACTTTCCAGAACAAAGATGAGAGCGAAAGAGGAAACCTGGAAACATCGGCTCTTTGCAACCACGCTTGGAAAACTGGAAGAATGCTGGCTGGATTGCCGTTTCAGATACTCAGCTATGACACTCACGCACCCCCTCTGCCATTTAAAGTGCAATGGTCCATGCCCAGAACATTATTCCACGGTAGAACAGAGTCCTTGGTGGAGGGAAGAAAGCAGCAATACCCTTAGCTGACAGCGCCACAAGGAAAACGAAAACATTACCATAAAGGTGATATTAGAGCCAAGAGCATCAAGAAAGAAGCCTCCTCTTAGAGTATGATTCATTTTCAGAAACCTCCTCTTTCGATGGACTTCACTTCATGCCCTAGGGGCCCCTAAGGCACTCAGTAACTGCAGCTTCATGGTGCTTATTCAGCGTTCTTGAACTCGCTAACCCTCTGTAGGCTCAGTTCCCCAAAAAAACTGAAAAAAGTCAAGCTGGGATAGCTCCGAAAGTGTCATCACCCAACCAATGATGACAAAACGGTGGTGCCGTTTTGGTGCAAGGTTTTATTATGTAAAGCTTTTTGCAGTGTTGGGAAAAGAATGAAGCGCCTGTTACACTACATTATTAAAAGCAAGGAAGCTGCCATATTATGTTTCCATGATCTGCAAACAGCATTTTTGTAGCAACAAGCAATATTTCAGCACAGCCTTTTCTCTGTGCACTATAACGTAGCCGGAACAGCACTTTGAAGTAGCAGAAATGGATGAGTTTCATTTTGGCATCTTCAGCTGCATTACAGATGTAATGAAATGCATCTGATTAAGCACTGGAAAAAGGACAACTTCGATACTTAACAACAGTGGCAGCCGTGGCAGTCCCTTATTTCTCACTGCCGAGACCTGCCTGCAGTCTTCTCGTACACCTACAGCTGCTCAGAGGTTCTTCCCCAATTCCCAGCACAGTACAGAGTCCAAAGCGTCAGACTGCTCTCTCCACGTGGTGCTGACTCCCACGAAGAGCCGTTTCCAGGCTGAAGAGTCCTGCTGCAGCAGAGCAGCACATCTCGGCCACAGGTTCACTTCCATGCTCCCTCAACCTCCTTTCACTGCTACTGTGGCTACATCTGTGTCGACCTATCTCCAAGCCCACCTACATACAAGAGGACACAGGATACCTGGGGCTTCATGCCATGTGCTTGCAAATACTGATGGCCTATACGCACCCCATACTCTTGTACATAAAGTCAAGGCATCTGGGAATTGTCCCGTGGTCAGCAGGACAAACTACTACGTGCTGATCAAGACTGCCAAGATAAAAGGCAGAGGGTAGAAGTGGTCCAGACAGACCCTTAAGCGCAGCACAGAGCCAAGCTTCCCCCACAACCCCACGTCCTTCCTGCCAGCCCCACTTGAAGTCCTGCCACTGCACGCACAGGACTATCATGCAGCATCTTGTTCTCCCGCTCCATGCCTCAGTGGCGCTCAAAACAGGACACAAGCACTCTTCTCATAAGATAAAGGCATGGAAGCTGAGTGGGGTATATTAACAATTTCTAGTCCTCAGATACGATACTAGTGAAGCAAATATTGGAGAGGTCTTCATCTTGTCGCAGGCGGTTAAGATCACACTTCCGGTGAAGCAGCAGCACGTAACCACTGCGGTGCTATACTGGATGCTTTTAGCAGGTAGCATTATGGTTCACCTTTTCATGGGACTGCAGGTTTGGAATGCAGCTGTAGGCAACAAAGCACAAGGCATAGCGTGGAGCTTCAATACCACCACAGGCAATGACTACGAAACAAATAGAAGCCTTGCTTATGCGTTGTTATGCTAACAAAATTAGCAGACCTACATTTTTTTCCTAGAGAAAGATTTCTTGATACCATCAGACATCCAAGAGAGACACATAGGACAGCCAAGAGTAACAAGCCCAAACCAATCCCTCCCGGCTAGGAAGCTAAACATGAAACCAATTCTAAACAAATTCAGTGCTCAGAAGTGCTGTTCAGAGGATCCCAAAACATGCATTGGTCAAAATAAAAACGATTCAGTTATCTCTGTGCACTACTTGATTTGTTTAGACCTTATCAGCTGATGTATGGTCTTGTTTAATTCTTTGAGGTGTGTTTAAGGGAAACTGTACTAAACCTTTTGCACTTAATAGGCAAATAAACTATAATGTAGTATGTTAAACATTTTAATGAGAGTTTGCATACTTACTTGCAGCTATTCCTTAACAGTTAACATTTGAGCAATGTTTGTGTGTGAAGTTAACGAGCAATTGAATTATACTCTGGAGGTAAATGTAGTGTAGTATTCAAAACTATGTAGATATGTATGGAAGTACGCCTTAGATCTGTGAAGTCCAGAGAAATTAGACAACATACACTAATGCATCAGTGAAAAAACCACTAGAAAAATACACACTATTGTATAAAGTCCACCATAGAACGTGGCAGTTAGTCTGGTAGACATAATTGCTGCTAAACCTCAACAGCAGCAGTGCAGCTAACACAGATTAAAAAAACAAGCCTCTGCCATTTGAACTAACAGCAAAGCCTGTCTTAGCATGCACAGTTCAGACCCCATACAGAGAAAGCAGTCTGCCTATCAAGTGATCCGGAGGAGACCGGGCTTGTATTTAACGCTGGTGCTAACATGCTCACTGACTTCAGGAGAGTCATCTCGCCTCTTTGGATAACAAATAAGAGGGGTAGTACATTTCATCTGCTTCCACCAAAAGTTCTTTCCCACCAAGCTACCCCAATGCGGGGGTGCAGACACATTACCCAGTTCATTGTACTGTGCAGGGTAGGGCCGGACAGCTTGCTCTCCAGAGCCTGTCGATAAAGCTTTTTCAGACTCCGTCCCTGCCATCACTTCAGGCTGCCGTGCTCAGCTCCACATGGCCTTCTCCCTCTTTTCTCTGACAACTGTGACCAACGCTTGCTGATTGCCTCTCCCAGTCCCTGTGCTCACGGAACCCTGTAAAGTCACCGCTAGCGAAGAACCCGGGTTTCACTGGTCAGCCATCACCTACCAGAACAAGTTTTATTCATTGTGCTGCCAATTCATTAACGCAGTAGCTGCACGAGATTTGCTGTTGAATACAATTTAATGTTATATAATAGCCTTTATCCACAGAAGACAAGATAATAATCAGCTGTCTTTTCACTGCCAAGTGCCTCCAACTGCAGAAGCCAGCAAATAGCTAAGAATTCACTCTTCCTTCCTTCCGTGGGGGCAAGGGGCACAGTCGGCCTCCAGCAGCAATATTCTTTGCTCATCGCCAGCCTCCTTGGGCTCAGACTCGCCGGTGTCGCTGCCGTATGCGGCAACACGCACTGCAAACGCTCGCCTAAGCTGTAGCTAAGCCAACGTTCAGCAGAAGCCATAAAAATACCAGCGGCTGTTGGAAAATCTGTATGCTATGAGACGATACATGTATAACCTGTTGATTTAGGGATTGTGCAGCACAAGACAGAGATGCTTGGGCAAATACTTTGTGCTGTCAGCCGGGAGCTGACATTAGACACACGAAGGTATTACCTAGATGAACAGATGCCCATGCCGCAGACTTCGTAGTCTAGATATTAGAAACAGCTGGGGTCTTTATTGTCTATATGGTGCCACACGTCCAGCATACGGTACAGTCTGTAGCTGAGCCACACAAGTATTCACAGCTGAAGAGAATCAAGTTCAAAAACAAACCTTCATATACACACGAGCCCAGTTCTGCAGTCTTGCATTCCAGCTGCAGGGACTCCGCAGTCATCCTTCTGTAAATAAGTTCAGAAAACACCTAGGAGAAAGCCTCAGGTGTTTTAGAAAACCGTCCAATTCCAAGGTAGGAGCCCAAGTTAATCAGCCCATTTCTCAATCAGCTTCATTTATGATTCATTCTGATGCTCCATGCTCCAACACGGACCAAGATTAGGTCAGACAAAAGTGTAAATAAACAAAAAATCTTCCCTAAGGACATTACTATCTAAACTAAAAGGACATTACTATCTAAACTAATGCCATCCACGTGCCAGGATAATATTGTTCCCAAATCCCTCATGTCCCTCCCACCTCTGGGGCTGATTTTGTTGCCCATTACTCCCCACCAGCTGTATGCAGACGCAGATGGTTGCCATCTGCCCTACCACCTCAGAGCACGCAGCAAGGCTGGTGGCTGGCAGCTGGTGGCCAGCTCGCCTTTCCTCCTCCCAGGCACACCAAGCCCCAGCCGGCCACCGCCTGCGCTGCGTCCCTGCCTCCGCAGATCTTCAGAGCCCTGCGGTAGCACAGGTGCAAGCAGCTCCATGAGCAGGCAAATCGTTAAACGTAGGCCGCGGTCCAGGATGAAGATCCGCATCCAAGACATCTGCTCTCCTAATATCCTCTTAGCCTTTCACACCACTCGGCCAGCTTGTTTTCCAGATACAATTGTTTCCTTTCATTTGCTTTTCATTTCTAGCTCTTTTTCCATGCAAATCCTTGTAAAGCCTCCTGTAGAGAACGAGTTTAATTGCATACTCTTTGTCTTTCTGCCTCTGGGGAAGTAAGCGACAGCACTCGCACGAGCTCAGCGGCAAGGGCAACATGAAACATTTCAGGACGCAGGAAAAACCCCACACGGCTTACTTCCAAGCAGCTTTAAAAGACCAAGTGCCAGAAAACTGCTATTTTTCCTGATTTAACATCCCAGTCACGGTTTTCTCACGCTATTTGTTTAAAAGCCTGAGCTCCTCTTAGACTCTTACTACCTGGCTGGATGCTTTGGTTTCAAGAGGAGGGAAGGGGCCAGTTCAGCTGAAGGCACTTCTCTCCATGGCCAGAGTAGCTGCCACAGAGCGCGGATGAGGTTTGGACGAGGTCTGGGCCGGGCTGCGCGAGTGCTCTCAGCCACAAACGCAGCCAGAGCATGAAGTGCAGAGGGCAGTGCCAGCCCCGGCTGCCTCCCGGCCACAGCACCCAGCCGCCAGAAAAGCCTCGGTACCACAGCTGAGAACAGACACGACACCGCTGCGAGAACACGGCAATTTTGTTGTGAAGTTCAGAGGCTGAAATAAGTTACGTGGAGCAATGCTGGCTACTTGGGAATGGGAGTTTCACCATTGTCATCTTAGCTCAACATCTCTTCTTGGCTCTATTACACTAAAAATTATACCAACTGACAGAGCGATGGCATACTTATTTATAAACTGAGGGAGAGAATGCATTCCACCAGTTTTGCTACTTAAACGCCCGAATATTGTGGAATATCTGTTTTAAAACTTGTCTAAATGGCACAGAAGCAGAATTTTGGTGCAAGTAGCAGCAGATCTTAGCATGATATGGCTACACAATTTTCATTTCATTGAGTGTAAATGTTTAATTACATTAGGGATAGCCACAAGAGCTCCTTACACCCACGAAGGCAGCCAAAGGCAATTTAGCACCTGGCTCATAATACAGTATGAAACAGAACCAGACATCTGTGCATAATGAAATAGGCAAAACTAGCAACATTCGATGTCCAATTCACTTTGTGATTATTGACTGAGGCCTAAGCCATAGATTACAATGAAATATCTTCTTTTTGATGAGGAATCTGAGATCTATACCTTTTGGGACTTCTAAATTCAATTACTTTGTCTTATTTATTTTCATTCAGACATTCAAACTTTATGCCATCAATATTAATGCATTGCCGGAGGCCTTATAATTTATTCAAGGAAACAATTTGACTACAGCAGAGCAAATACTGGCTGCAGCTGACTTTGCTGGCCAAGAAACCCCATCATCAATGGCCGTTAATGGTGAAATTCCTTACAGTGCCATAAAGGAAAGGCAAAGACTGCCAGCGCTGTGCAAAGCAGTAACAGGGACTAACGAAATTGATATGTTTTGCATCTATCAGAAAGCACAAATTCTGACTTTTCCAGCATTTTGCTCCCAGCGCACAGCTCTGAGCGTTTCCCCATCCTTCCATCTGCACCGGTAGCAGAGCCTGAGCCCCTGTGAAGCACGGAGAGGTCTCCGCAGGGCAGAGGCTCTTCCCACACCAGAGTGCTCCCATCGCTGGGGGAGCCTGGAAGGGAAGTCCCAAAGAGGAGACAGAGGTGCTGACTTCTGCTTAACTGACCATCCTTATGGGCATGGGCTTGCGCAGCACGACCGATGCTGGGCTGTGTTTCCCCAGACTTTCCACAGCACTTTCTACTCTTCTGCCTTCGGAAAGCCATATAAATATATTTTTATGGCAAAAATCAGTGTTTAAGGGGGCAGCCTCTATGGGTGCAGTTATGTTTCAAACATTTTGAATTTGCTTCCAAAGCCACAGAAGAGACTTTGCCAAGCTCTGTTCTGCAGTGCAGTCGGCGAGGAAAGGGAAAGTACGCCCAGGTGAAGGCACTCGCTCAAGCTCGGGGACAGCACAGGCATGCCAGCACTGCTGACAGCCAGCCAGCCCCTACCAGGGCCAAGGAAGGGAAAGCTCATAACCTCCCTTTCCGTCTACAAAGTCTAAGTTCTCAGGCCAGGAATAGTGACTTCAAACACTAAGTATTAAAACAAAGGTCTGAGAAGAACGCCAACGTCATTCGAATGACCCTCTCCTTCCAGAATGTGACTTAAACGAAGCTGGACTGCCCACAAGGCAGGCTCGGATCTCTGTCGGGACCACAGGCGACTTCCTCGGATTTCTCATCTTCAGGGAAACAGGAACCCCACAGGCAGATGAACTCCAGTGGCCATGTACTGCTCTGGCCTCGACACATAAATCAACCTTTCTAGAAGACAGCTGTGCTCCTCTCCTGTCCCACAGACCCCACTGCTCACTGAGCCAAGGAATCTGATGTCCATACACTGCTGCAGTCCCAGGGCAGCAATTCCAACAGGAATCCCTAGCCAGCACCCAGAGCGCGAATGCAAATCCCTGTTTAAACTCAAAGTAGGAACCCAGGCCTTTAATCTCCCGGATGATCTCTTACACACTGTTTATTTTTCTCTCTATCCTTGCTGAAATTAGGACCTAATTCCCAGTCGTGCCATAGTCCACAGAGTAACTTGTTCTTTTACAGATACTCAGCGCACAGAGGGATGCCAGCCTCCCCGTGGTACTACTGCCACACTCATTTTGCACATGTGAAAACGCTGGGCCAGAGCCAGGGGACCTACACCCCAGCCCCTTTCTTCTGTCCTACTACTGCATCTTCATGTCACCGAAAGCATTTTGCACAGGTAGCAGCGACAGCTTCAGTGGTCCCTCTGCTTGTGACAATTAGCCTACCAGGCAAACAGCAATGCAATTGATTAGCTTTAAAGAAAGTTTGCTTATCGCAGTCAATTCCCTGCAAAAGCTCATGCTGCTACAACCCTAATACACATAGAAATACCTCGTAGCACTTCATTAAGGGAAGCAGCTGGCAAGACTGTTTTCACAGCAAGATTCCAAGCTGCGGGTTTACCCAAAACCAGTCCACTTCTCTGGAGCCAGAAAAGTAAAGCTGCTTCCTAAAAGGCAAATCACAAATCTTGGTTTCTGCCTCCACGAAGGTTGTCATAGGGATGCTGTGATACGAGAGAAGTGGTGTTTCACTGCCCCTGACTTCGTACAATAACCGTACACAGAGTAGCACAGTCGGATTGCTTACTGCCATTAAACACAGCAAAGCAGCAATAACGCAGATGGCAGGAGTGCATTATGCACCATTAATTTATTTATTTATTTCTAAGCGGCTTCATTGATATGCATGATGCTATATGCAGGACGTATATCCTGGGCCTACATTATTCTGCTTTGCGAGCTTGGGGAGATTTGTAACAATGAACTCTGCATCACAATGAGATTTTTTGTCTGCTTACCTGTGAATCAAAACCAAACATCAGTTATCCCAGAGAAAGGAACTGAAGGGATATATGCAATTCAGTCATACTAGATACTACAACTTCCATTTACAACATGGAAATTACCCTCAGTGCTATGCCAGCTGCAGTAGGATGGCTTCAAACCAGACATTACTGTGGCACTCAACTTCCTTGTGTCTTTTGCCAACATTCCTGCTGGCTCCCATTTGACTTTTGCAGGACCACAATATCCTGTTTTCTCAGATTTCTCTGTGATTCATAACACTCAGGTTTTCCAACTCTTTCTAGCCCTCAGCACCTCATTCACTGCAGTGTTACCGGTCCGTAAGTACACGATCTTGTGATTTGCACTCTAAAGTCCATGTCTTCCGCGTTCTCTCGCTCCGAGAGTGCCACCCAGGTATCCCAGTGCAGTATCTTTGCCCTGTGCTCACAACTCCACCTGACCTCCCTTCATGCAGAGGCAAGGAATGAAACCCTTCATAGGGTTAGCCCAGGCTGACCTTTAAATGCTTGCTCCAACTAAGTCACTCCAGCACAAAACGGCTGCAATTCGTAGCCATTTTATAACTTGTTCTCCATGTGTCCTGTTTTGGATGCCATATTAAGTGTCTTAGCGAAAGCCACACGGATGAAAACTGCTACATTTCCTTCGTCTAAGAAAAGCAAACGCACAGGGTTACTCCAGCACACTTTCTGATAAATCTGCATTGACTTTTTTCCATTTGCATCCCATCTTTCATGATTTTTTCTCCCCTCTAAAATATGTTCTAAAGTATAACATACTACAGAAGTTAAAGTGTCAGCTTAGTTTAAATCACTAAGGATCAATTTGAGTTAAATTCACATAACCCCCTTTAAAACCAAATTAATAATGTCTAGGCAGAGTTATAAACTAATTTAAGGAAACTTAAGATTAAACTGATAGAATTTTCAACATTAGCAGCATCAGGACACACTTATCATATGCAGGAACTGGTGTCAGTGAAGACCTCTCCAAGTGCATTAGAGAAGTCTACGATAAGGAGAAGAATATGTCAGTGTCTCAACAGCTCACCGGTCTCCGTTTTAGCTGCAAGTTTCCATCTCAGCAAGGCAGGAAGAAGCCACTGCGCGACGGCACACGACAGGCCAGCGTTCCAGTGGCTCAGCAGGGAGCCCGTAGTCACCAGCAGGCAGTGGCAGCAATGTCGTGGACCAGCTTAATTTACTAATCCTACTGATTAGTAATCCTACTGATGCCGTTTACCCCAGGGCTACTCCAACAGCCACGTGTGTACCAGCAGTTCGGGGAACACAGCAGCATCCCAGCCCCTGCCTCAAGGCCACCGCGTGTGCAGAAGCCCTCTGGCCCACTGCCATCCTGTTATTGCCCATGACACCAGTGCATCTTGTGCAAACGATATAGGATTTCATATACTTTACAGACGAAAAAGTCATTTTGTAGCTAGAACAAGCCAATATATAACCTGCAGGGATTGCGACCGGTTTTGTTTCTTTCGGTTTTCATTGCCAGAAAAATCTTACCTGTACCTTGAAAAACAGAACAATGTACTAATGGTGTAATTTGAATTCAGTAGTACTTAACATAACAAGAGAAGAAAAATTAACAAGGTGTTGTTTTCCTCCTGGGAAACTTTTATAAAGGCAGAAGTAAGAAGTTTCTCCTGTCACTTGAAACCATGAGTCACAATTTAGGCTTTTAGCAGATAAACAGATTTGGAAAGCATTAGTAATACGTTTGAGTTACTCTTAGCACTGAATGAGAGATTTCTTTGCTGAGAAACTGAATATGTGGCTCTCCCCTTCAGACACCAAAATATGCCCTGCTCACTACAGTTTAAGATTAGCTTTAGGCTGAGTTTAAGCCAATTGAATTCAACTCAGCCAGGAAGGAGTTTGACCTCGGCTGAAAAACTACTTCTAAACTGAGCTAAGAAACCCTCTTTCAATGTTTCCTCTGCTTTAATGGCACCATTACCTTCTTCAGAAACACGATTCAAGTGAACAGAGTCGTTTAACTTTTATCCCTAACGACTAAAACCACAAAAGCAATCTATGGAGTAAGAGGTGCATACCATCATTAAGAGTTTGTGGAAAGACAGTTAAGGATTAATTTTCACAGGATTACTCCTACTTGCTGCAATAATCAATCACAAACACCGCGGTAAGGGAATTAGGAAGCTAAGGTTTCTCGGAAAATCCCTCCCTTCCAGTTGCAATTTGAAGGCTTTTTTGGCAAATTTCTTTGTTAAAGGAAGGGTTGAGGTAGGAATTATACTTGCTGTAGTCCAGTACTTGTACAATTAAGTGCAAGACAATTTATTTCATTGTCAGTGAGAAAAAAATAGCCGTGGGAAAACAGTTTGTGCCAGCCAGCCATGAACAGAAAGCACCCTCCAATCATTGCCCTGCCCAAGCTCACTGTTTCAGCCAGGAAAAAGCCATGCGGAGACTTCCTTTAAAATCAGTCATTAGCATCATAGAAGCAATCATTGTATCTGTTCATCAATTTGCCTGTGTTAACGTGCAACATAGGACGGAATATTAGCGTATGAAAGCCACTACGACACCTGTATTCCTCACCACTGACTTCAGTAGCCATTGGCACACATTGCAGATTTGGTAATCAGTTTACAGCCCCAGTTCCTCAAGTCCTGCGAATACAAGAAAACCTCGACTTGCCAGTGACAAACACAGTGCAATTGTAGGCCCAGTAGTTAATACAAAAAAAGCCTGGAAACGAGAAAAATTAAAGGGCAAATACAAAAACTGAAAACATCCATTTTAAATCCTGAGACATTCAAGGGCTCTGTCCCATTATCCTTTTTCACGTGTGGGCTTAAAGGCATTGGACACAGATCCCATATAAATTCACCACTACATGGCAAAACAGCCCTCTTGTTCACCGCAGTGAAGGGCAAGGTTGGAAACGCAAGCCTGGAAAGGTTTTGGGTCATGATTTCTTATACACAAAGCTTTTTTTACTTTGTCTTCCAGACACTGCTGCCTTTTGGGATGGAGTATTGCACAGGACGAAATTTTACGTGGCCTCGTGGACTTTTGGGTTATCCCTGTTCCTCCCAGCCAAGCACCCACTGCCACCAGCACTCACAGGCGGCACAGAGCAGCCCTGAGCTCCTGGAAACTCCCTATGCCCTTAACGCTGGGAAGCAAGGCAGGGCGCAGCAGTGTACGCAGTCACACGCAGCAGTGATGCTGAGCTCAGTTACAAGACATGACTTGGGCACCACAATGAGAGCTCTGTGCAAAGCCCATACGAAGGTGTTTCTGATAGAGCTAAGGTGTCAAAGCACTCAGGTTTCAAAGAAACTTTATAAATAGGTAACACAAAAAAGCATGAAGTGTCAATCCCAGAAGGGCTCATTAAGCAGGTGTGATGATAAAGGGGGAAAAGTGATTCTGAAGTGTTATCCGGTTGCTAGGTTACTCCATGCTGGTCAAAGGTTTTGCTGGTTTCCCTACTAACTTCATCCTAGAAAGCACACAAAACACATGTTGAGCCGCTACAGGAACCCACCCTAAACCTACCAAAGCCAAATCACAGTCTGTAACAGCTCTGTGATTACTAGAGCAACTGTGGCTTGCCCACTGAAGCTAGCTCTCTTGAGTCCTGTCAACTGTGTACACACAGACACAGGGCATTTCACATGGACAACAGTTTGTTAAACATCCTGTTCATTCAGCTGAAACTCATCAAGCATTTTGCCTGCGCTGAGGTAATACTAGCATTATCTAATTTTAAACTTCGACACATCTGTATGCCAGTGCTGCAAGATAGTCCGCAGCTGAAAGCTCAGCCTTGCAAGCAATCTTTTGGTGAGCACGGAAGTGCTGAATACAAAGGATACCCTGCCTAGTGTTTCTTTGCTTTTGAGGATCAAAATCAAAGCCACCCACTAACATTCAGCCGCTGCTATTTTAGGAGCGGTACTCTTCCCTCCTCTTTGAGGAGACCAATTCACAAGAAGGAAGAGGCAAAGTTGCATCATCTGGCGTGGTACAAACAGGGTGTCTGGGAAAATCAGACCTCAAAAGTAACTGAATTCTTCTCTGTTGGTAACCAGGAGATGCAGAATTGTAGCCCCAAAATTCAATGCGCCAGCAATGATCAACATAACTTCCACTGTCATTAGCCTCTCTATACTTTATCCAAGTCACAGAAAGGAACGGGCAGGAGCTATAGAAAATCTTGCTTGTTATTCTCAAGGGATCTTTTTAAGACATGGATAATTGACACCACAAAACCCAGTCATGCTGTGTGCTGGATGTGTGACCAAGACAGTGCTGATAACACAGGGGTGCTCCAGCTATTGCTGAACAGTGCTTGCACACCATCAAGGCCTTTTCTGCTTCTCAGGTTGTCCCCCCAGCCAGTCAATAGGAAAAAGGCAGGAATAATCAGCTGTACAAATACCAGGTGAGAAACAACTGCCTGTGCAGCAGTCACACAGGAAGGCATCTGGCGATTACAGCGGTGATAGATGGAACACGAGTCAGCAACACGATGTTGCTGCAAAACAACAACTGGAAAGAATCCAAAGGCAACTGATCTCAGGTCTCGAAAAATTTGTTAGGAAAAACAGGTGAAAGAACAATTTAGTGTAAAGAAGGTAAGACTAAGGAGGTCAGGTACGGATGAAAAGGTGGGAAAAGCAGCTAACATTAAGATTAAAGGGCTCATTTTGAAGGCATTCAGGCATGCTAAGTATCAAACTGTGTCAAGAGTATGCTCCGAGACAGTCGATCTACTACCAAAAATAAACGCATGTCTTAAATTATGTCTAAATGCTCATACAAGAAAATGGCTTCTCCTAGAAACTCTGAAGCATCATCTCAGTAGAAGCAAGCGTCTGCTCTTTGAAAGAGTTAAAGAACATTGTATTCTACCACATACTCCCCTATTAAAAAAATCTGTTAAACTACTGAAGCACTCCATTTACTGAAAAATAAATGTGATTACCTTCCTCTGAGAAATTCCCCAGTGGATCATTCAATTAATTCAGAAAATATTAACCTTCAAGGGTCAAACTTCCTGTATCTAATCTCAACACACCATTATTTTGTTGATCAGTTAAAAAAATTCAGAAACACGTGGGGATGTCTATATATCAAGTGCACATTTATACACTCTTTGGTAACAGAAGTTACATATGGTAATTAAGAGGATCATAGGAAAACAGGTTTATATTTCAGCTTTAAGACCTGCAATTGTTCAATCTTACCCATCCACACAAATGTGCTGTACCAACCGCCAGTCATTTTAACAGCACATATTTACTGATAACACTTCAGTATGTGCTAAGAATTCTGTCTTCTCCAAACCATTAACAACAATTCACAACCTCAAACTCCCAGAAGAACATCAACAGGTGTACAAGCAGTTATCCTGGTGAGAGACTGCACCTTTTACCTGCTGATGCAGTTGCCACAAATCTCCTCCACAAGTTCACGAGCAGGAATGAGAGCTGTAACAAACACCGAGGTCCACCCAGGGACTCTTCCATCAACCAAAATGTTTTGCATCAAGTCCCTTTTGGAGTGGGCACTTCAAACCTGACTTCAAAACACCAGTGACACAAACCCACAGGCAAGCCAGTTAGCTCAACTTGCTTTCTAATCAATGGTGTAATTAGAAACAGGCACACCAGAGCACAAATCATTTGACCAATTTAAAGGTCTACCTTAGGATGCAATGAGCTGCAGGACAGACAGTGCATTTCTCTTAGTAGACATTAAAAATTCAGTGAATCAATACATCAGGCTCAGGTCTGGGATTTCTACACTATTGATCTCTGACATCTGGTGACATATCCCATTCCTGATGCCTGCTAGAGTGGTTTTTGTTAATTCAGAAGTGCCACCTTTGAGCAAATGATCCCTTTCTGCACCATTTCAGTAAACGTCAATATTCCAGGCTGGCTACTATTTTGTTCAATGTGTTTGATATCTACAAAGTTATTGCTTAATATTATACAGGCCTGCGTGAGATGTTGTTTCTGGTGGCTGACCACCTCTAAAACAGAATCATGAAGGTACTGATGTCAAAGAACCTGAAGTACCCAGCAGAAAGAACAGCAACAGAGCATCCTGACGCGTCAGGCTGGGCTGGATAACACGCTGCAGCGTAGTGCCTGAGCACGTGAGCCATGCATTGACAGGAACGGAGATTGCTCGCTGCCCATCAAGTCGCTTTAAGGTCAGTCTCATTTTCTCACATGTCTGAGACACCAAGCAGTGAATTAGCATTCTGTGCAGTTATTTTCACCTAATAATCAGAATAACTCTATTTCCTAGAGAAGTACAGGAGACCTTGTATTGGCCTTGGGAATTTGGCATTAAGCACTCGGACTCACAATAATTTGGGTAAAAGAAAAGTAGGGAATTACCTCTGGTTCTACGTACACATTTCCAGCCTTTGGAGAAGGGAATGACTTTAAAATAATGGTAGACTTTTCAGCATTATTTATCTTCCCCAATTTTCCTAATTTCAGTTCATATTTTCTTCTCTAATCTAGAAAAGAGTTTTTCCACAACTCCAAACTGATCACGTTTCTTTCCAACACAACATTTGAAGGAAGAAAAATAACATCCTTAGCCATACTCAGAGCGGGATATCTATACACCTCATTCTTTGAGCAGGTCTGAAAGTCAGAAACACTGCTGAGAAGTCCAGTTCCATGAAAACCTCTAACGCACTGCAAATGTGTCATGCTTTTATTGAAATTAGTTTAGGAAAAAACCCAGAAGTGCTCCAAAAGTAGTATGGTTTAACATTTTCCTAACTAAATGTTAAAAACATCTTCATTTTACTATGTATTATAATAAACAAATTAAGTAACACTTAAATCAAATCCGAACAGGTCAAGAGATTTTTTTTTTTCCTAACAAGAGTTTCCTAGGCCAGATGAAAAGCAAAATATCAAAAATCTGAAAGTCCCACACAAATGAGAATTTGCATACCCCGCTGAGAGCTACTAATATGCAGCAAATTGTATTTTTAAATGAAGTGTACAATTTAAGGTTACTTACCATACAAATCAGTAAAGCATCTCAAAAAGCCTCATTCTTTACTATCAGTTACAGAGCATGTTTCTTTCACTTAAATACTACATTGTAAAAGCTAAGAAGATTGCTCCCCTGGTAATTATGTGGCACGCTCCATACTGGATCACACTCTTACCGAATGTAGCAGGAAGATGTCATTTACCTCACACAGAGTTGCAGCAAGGCTCTAATTCATGAGATGGAAATTGAAATGGAGCTACATACATGTATTTATTTTAGATGTGTTGGAATTGTTAATTTAGAATATATCATTATAATCATTCTGTAAACAATTTTCTGTCCTAGTCTGACGAGCTTTTAATTCAATCCTCCACTCAATCTCTTTATGTTTGTAAATAAAGTAATTGCATTCCAAAACTCAAATAGCCATCAGTGTTTAATTGCACAATCCAAACAGAGACATTCAAAGCGGACACCACGAACACTGGTGCAACAGCAGCACGACACGACCTAACTCGGTATCTGACTCCACAGCCCGTGGTCGTAAGCGGCATCGTTTCTCAGGGTGCAAGAAACACATGATGGGCAAGAAAATATATTTTTATAAAAGGCACACTTCGGGAAAACATACTTTCAAGTAGTTGAGCCACTTCTGGTTACAAACGGGACCCACAAAACTCAAATGCAGTTTACTGTGCTTAAATTCACTGCGTTAGTCAGATCATTTGGGAGAAAGGGCATTATGGAGAACGGCAATGAGCAGAGGGCTACTAGCTGGAGGAGAGGTGATGAGGTTAAACAATACCACAGGACAGAGAACATGGTACTCAGGCAGTAGCACAGGACAAAGCATTCCCAGCCTTCTCTTAAAAGATTTGCTGCCTCTGCTTCATACCCCAAACCTTCTCAGTCCTTTTGGGCTAGTCCAGCCCACAGATGAAGAGACACTTTTCCCTACAAGTTTTAGTTCACCTACATTTAAGCCCTTGCATTTCAACACAAAACTACTATTAAATAAAGAAATCAGTCATGGATTATTTTATCCTGCATTTGCTCAAATATTTAGGAACAGCAGCAAGGAAAAAACAGCTAGCAGCAACAGTGGCAATGCTTACCACTTCAAAAAATTTTCATCGCTAATGGTGTTTACTACTGTAGCGCTTAACAGTCACAGATTGGCATCCCTTTGGTCCCAACCACAGACATGGAACAGAAATAAAAGATAATGGTTCAAGCTCACTGAGATGTCATTAAATGATCGTTTCCTCATTCATTCAGAGACAGCAGGTGCTTTGACCAAAAGCTGCTCAAAGTGGATCTCTGAACACTCGGGTGTTCAGATGCACGGCTGCAGTAGTCCAGGGATTTTGTTAGTCAGGCTTCAGCATCCTTCCTCCAGCCCTCTTAAACTTTATTTTTCCTCCACTGCAGGCGCGTATTTCTTCGTAATTGCCTTTCCCTGTCCTGCTGCTCACCAGGGAAGCTCGTGCTGCATCCATCCCTCACTGCTCTGCAGTGAGGAACAGCAAGGGTCCCTTTTTCGCTCGGCCCCAATAAATAGTTGCACAGTGTCCGTTTTTACAGCTTCCTACTAGAAACACGTAGTGACACGTATTTATGTGCTACCCATTTAAGAAGGTGACACCATCAGAGCAGGAGATAGGTTAACCCCCTACCACTGAGGGTGTAAGTGTTCTTGCCATCAGCAGCTCATTTAGAAGATTACTTTTCTTTAAAAGCTCTAATTAAGATATTTGTCAGGTGATTTGAGGGATACACTTCAGCTATTAGTTTGCTTCATAATCAGCAGACTCAGATGTTTCCAGCTGGGTGAGCTGCAGGACACAGAATTTATTTCTAGTTCACGAAGTTTTGTCAAGTTATGTGTATTCCTGAATCCACCACACACACACAGCCTTTCGCCCGCAACACTCTGGGTACTAGAAATCCTGCTGGAATATAAAAAGGAGATAGAAACATCCCGCAGCTGAAGTGGGAGCGATAAGGAAATCCGTGGCACACAGGAAAAGACATCCTGGATGAAAGACTCGGTGGCTGGTTGTCCAAGCTGCTGCCCAGTTTACAGGTCGTACTGGTTTCAGGCAGAAAGCCTGGAAGGATACAGGTTTTCTGGTAGTTAGTGTGGCACTCCACACTGATCTTGAATAAAGATACCTTTATTCAGACTGCACAGATTCTTAAAACTGTTAGAAGTCAGCAAGAATGTCCTTGCTTTCAGAAGTACTTGTAACTGGCAGCTTTCCTGTCAAGTAAACTAACACTGCATGGCTACACAAAGGGTCGGCGGTACCTGCTGCAGCACAGACAATACAGAACGGTTTGTTCTAAACGGGTTAAAACAGAGGAGAGGCATCCAGGGCTTTGCAAACAACTAGTCCCACCAAGGAACTGTGCTGCTAATTAATGAGACTGTGAAAGGTCTTCCCGTCCTTCCTCCAAGAGTAGCCCTAGGGAGGGCGACACATTCAGACCACCATCAAGCACACAGAACACTTATTTCTGTGTAAACGGACCTAAATTCAAATTACTCTTCAGGATCTTAACTCCAATTCAAGCTATGTCTATGCAAATGAATAGCAGGACTGCCTCGTTTCATATAAATGGGAACAATCATGCCCACGTGCAGCAAGAGGCCAGTCTCATTATACATTCAACATCAAGTACCTCTTAACAATTTACTGGAACACAATGGTTGATAATGTGAGCAAGCAGCTGTCAAGAAATTTGTCATTCTAATACTGTTCTAGGTATGAAAGTCAAACGTTAATAGACCTACTGGCAGTGTAGAGGAGCAAGAAGTCTCAGACCCTTCAGCTCAAAGGAACTGGGAGCCCAAAGCCCTTCTGATGGGGTAAGGACCTGCAAGCCTGTACTTATTCATCCATTCTGCCAATTCCCAATATATTCAAGCAAGCAAAAAAACCAACAAAAACCACCTCATGACAAGCAAGTTGGCACCACCGATGGTCATAGGACAGCTGTAAAAAGAGTACACAGCTCTGGTAAGTTTATAGTGACGCTTTCACAATACGTTCTTGGGACCTCCACTCTGCCACTTGGGCTTTTCGAGTGAGACATTTTTGCATTTCTCAGACTACGATGATTCTGTTCTGTGACTGTCAAAACAGTTTTTGAACCCACTTACAGTCTTAAGTTGTTAAATCACAGATGGTGCAACAGACATGGAAACCAAGTTGCACAAATAGTGAATACAAGAGAAACTCTTCAGCTTCACGCTCGCAAAGAGCGTGGAACAAGAGATAAGGCAGACACAGACTGCATACAAAAGTATCTCCCTCACATTGTGTACTGCACCTATATGTCTGCCTTCACACCAGGCTGAGTCTTTACAGATACCAATTTCTAGCCTGTTAAAGTGTCACCTCAGCTTTTTCTACTCTATTATTAGGGGATTTTCCTTATAAAGCCCTTCAGCCCTCAAGACTGATGGCCCGGTATGTATTTTACCCCTGACAGCATGCTTCTAGCATGCCCAGCAACTGTTGTGGTTTATATTTTCCTGAATTCTTGAAAGGATTTGATAGCAAAGTGTGTTAGAAATAAGCATAAATAGTGAATCTATAAATAGAAACATGCAGCATTAAGTCAGTCACTGGAAAATGTTCCCCGACGTGATACTTGGTTCACAATCGTTCTGAGAATTGGAAGTTGAAGATAAACTATTACAGCAGGAGATTGCGGTATTTCAGAAAAGTCAGTTGATGAAAAATATTATAGGAACTGATTATTTCAGGAAGCCTCCCCTATCTGGCAGCACTTCATTTTTTCCTAAAAATGCCTGAAGGTTGACTTTTGTCAGATAAAATTATTCCAGCAAAAAGGGTTCACATACAGAAGATTATACCGTTTTCCTAACACAAGCTGTCATAGGGCGTCACAGTATTTTGTCTGTGTAGCCAGCAATAACTTAATAGTCTGATCCTTTGCAATGCTGATGCTTGCTTTGACAGATACCTGGAAAACCGCTCGGCTCTTCCTGAAGTTTATGGGAAACAAGCTTCCTGTTACACAAATTCCAATTCCACCTGCGCTGAAGGTTTTGTGACCCCACCATCCTAATTTTGACACAGCATGGGAAGCAGAGTGGGGCCCCTGCCTGCCCGGACAGGCACGGCGCATCTCTGCCTCTTCTGGAGCACAGAGGCTGTTACCACAAGCTGCTGCTCACCACCAGCTTCCCATCAACATCCTCCAAATTCACCCGTGTTCAGCTGCAAAGCTTCACATCACACACACAGGTTGGAAAGCTAGGTCTTCAGCTGCAATGTCCACAAATGGAAGAGTAAGCAAGCCTTCTGCAAAAGCTATTGGCAAATAAAGCTGCAGGCCTCACCCTCGATTGTCTCAGAGAAGGAAGTTCTGAGCATCTCTGCTCAAAGCTGATGCTCTAAGTTACTTCACCAGCAGAGACAGCCTCAGCTGAGTTCAAGAATCTGTATAAAGAATTTCCAGCCACCCCCACCTTCAGAGTTCAGCACCATTCCTTTGAGTACGTAAGTAATTGTTTGGATTAACACAAATAAAACTCTCAGCTGTTAATTTACTAAACCTGAGAGAACCTTTCCTGAAAAACTACCAGATTTATTACTCCTGTGTCTCACTTCTGATGAGATTTTGCCCTTCCCCCTACATCATGATTTCTCATCCAGTTGCCCCTTGCCACATGCCCTGGAAAGAAGAAAGGTGTGCAGCACCGCACTCGGCACAAACCACCCCTATGCATGGGGAGGGAACAGGTCCGATGCAGCAGGCTTACCCAGCAAGGCTCAGGTCCGCTGCGCTTCTGGGGGAGGAGGTAAGCCAAGAACAAGGTCAGGACAGCCACTCGCTCGTTTTTGAGAGAGGGGAGTGTGGGCAGGCACCGCGTACTCGTGTCTGTCCTTGCAAGACTGATCAAGCATTGTTAAGTTGCAGAGAGAGCAGCAAGTCCTGAAAGAACAAGTCACATGCACCTGAAGCCTGGAATTAAAAGCATCTCCTGAAGTATCGACCGTAACGTTCACGCCCAGCACTCACCCGCTCCGACCCAAGAGGCTCTCTGGTCAGGTCTCAGCCATCCCCACCCCAGCCATTGCTTTCAGAGACAGCCGTGCTGGGTGCCATCTGGGTCGCCAGATCCACACCGTGCTTCAGCAAGAGGAGAGCAAGTCCTGAAGTGCAAGCCCCCAGAGAACAGCTACAGCCACCCTGTTTGCACATTCACCAGCGCCAGACCACGCGGTGCCCAGCGGAAGCAGGGGCAGGTCTGTGCTGTGGGCAACGATGCATTCTACTGACCCGTGTTATCCCCAGCCCTTGCCCAAGCCCAGCTCCCAGAGTTGGGCCTGGCCACCCCAAGCCCTTCACCCTCCCCAGCCGGCCCATCCTACGCAGTGGTGCTGCTCCCTGGTGCCGACAGAAAGCACACGAAATGCAAGCAACTAATTTTTATCCAGATCTCTGACCCCAAAGTCAGCAACATAGCCTTTACCACTGTCACCGCCCTCTTCACCCAGCAATGCTTAGCCACATGTAAAATGCCATCACGCGCTAGAAGGGTTAATCAGCGTACATTCAGTTTGCAGACAGCGTAAATCAGGAATCATGTACTGTCGCAATGACACACAAGATGCAAACAAAGCAAGAGCTGCAAGGGAGAGGGGCCCACTGAGACACCTGAAAAAGTGTTTGCAGAGCCAAAAATCTGTTTTGCTGCAGGTGCTAGGCAGCAAGCACGCTCCCCACGGTGAGCCCTCCTCATAAAAACAGAAGCTGAAACTTCACAGGAAAAGGGTGCAAGGGCTGGGGGGTTGATCAACGAAACTAAAATTAATACTGAAAAACGTCTAAGGGGAAGCCCAGCCCTCGTAGCTGGTTGGCCATGTAAAGGGCATCACACCAGCTTTCTAGACCTGTGCTACTAAGCCTCCAGCACAGGATTTTACAAGTTACTTTGAGACAGAACCTCCCAGTGCCACTATGGTCAGGGGAAGCGTTAGCCAGTACAGGACAAATCAGCAGTAGGAGACCCAAGTGACTCACCAGGCTTCCGTGGCAAACCGCCAGCCGGGCAGGCAATGCCCTGGTGATGCCCACGGCCAGGCTGGGCTGGAGCCGGGACTCCCGCACCCGCAGCACACACAAAGAAGTAGGTGGGCCCTCGTGCTGAGCCTAAATAGCATTACGGGGCCACGCAGTGCCTGGGGGTTTCCAGGTGGGGCTGGTTGGGGCCAGCTGGCCCAGCAGCACCCCCAGGGCCAGGACACCTGTGGGGTCTCCTCAGGAGGGCTCCTCCCCAGCTCTTGGGCTCCTGACCGCCTCGGGGCTAAATAACGCATTTCAGAGTAATGACACAGATTTCTTTTTTTCTCAATGNTTTCCAGGTGGGGCTGGTTGGGGCCAGCTGGCCCAGCAGCACCCCCAGGGCCAGGACACCTGTGGGGTCTCCTCAGGAGGGCTCCTCCCCAGCTCTTGGGCTCCTGACCGCCTCGGGGCTAAATAACGCATTTCAGAGTAATGACACAGATTTCTTTTGTTCTCAGTGTTTCAGTTAGACCGGATCCCAAAACTGGTGGAATCAAGGGGAATCTTTCTACCGATCTCTGGGGTGCTTTGAGCTAGGCTCTTACGGAGCTATTTGTGGCATTTGGGTTTTCTTCTGCATTACAGAGTGAACCTGTTGTTAAAGCACTGGTGACGCTGTCAGAAAGACAATGTGACATTTCCATGCTGTTCTACCAGTTTAAACAATACTCCATGAAGAAGTTGACCTTTTCTCAGTCGAATTATAAATGCCAAAATTGCAGGAATCTATCTTTCAATTACTGTCACCTTGAAAGTGAAAAATGCTGGAGGCATTACACTTAAAACATTACCAAGCCCAGACATATTTCAAATGCAATCTCCCCTTTCAGGATGGATTCTTCATTCCTGAAATGCAATGAATCTTATGCAACTTTTCCACACAATGGTGACAATACTGCAAATTAAGCCTAGCTTTAAAGAGAGGAGGACTGTGAGCATGTTGGGGAACAGCAGGAGCACAGCGGCCACAGGAGGGAGGAGAAGCCAGGAGCCGAGGGTACCCAGGGCACAGGCTGGGCGGTGGCTGCACCTGCAGGACACAGTCCCACAGCACCTGAGATGGCAACAGTCACAGGTCCCACTGACAGCCCAGGCATCACCAGACCACACAAGGTGACAAGTCGGAGCCAAGGACAACCTGAGAAGTCCAGTCAGGGAATCTCGATGAGCAGGGGACACGGCTAGACATGGCTGTACCTGTGGCACAGCTTCGGCAAGGACCAAGGAGTGGCCTGACTGCGCGTAGGTCTCTTGACCACGGGCAGAGGTTGCAGAGCAGGCTGGCTGGGGCAACTAATGCTCCTTGGTCTGGCAGAGAGAGACCAGAACTAAGGGTTAAATGGGAACTCCCAACTACATTAGCAGGATCTTTCTAGCTTAATAACACAAGAAAAGATGTGCGTTTTGGTCTAATCCTGCAGCTGGCAATTCTAGTTCTGACTTCTGCTTCTTTGTGGAAGCCATCTGAATTTAGGGCTTATTCACGACAAAATGCCCAAACTTGAGGTTCAGGTGTTCCTCAGAGCCTTGCGTAATGGTGCCTTGCTCCAAAGATCGCTTTGGGTAGGGAGGGCAGTATTCTGCATTACCTGCCTCCCCTTGCTTCCGGCAATGCCTTTGCCTGCTAAGCTTTACCATGCCAGGAGGCTTTCTGCCTCAGCTCTCCCACCCCTCAGAAGCTCTTTCCAGGCCTGCAGGAAAGGACCAACGGGCTATAACCTGGAGCAATGGCTCTTTCCTTTTCTCTGCTCCCAGAGCAGGAGCCAGCGCTCAAGCACAGGGAGCCCAGGTACAGCAGTAGCCAGCACAGAGCCCAGCCCCATGATGTGGTGACTGTGTGTGTGGGGACACAGGAGCTCCAGGAGAACCTGCTGACGGGGGTGCTGCCCGGGCTCTAGTCTGGCACAACAGGCTTCGGAACCGAGCCCTCTCCATTTCCCGGCTTGATGCCCCCTGCAGTTTGTTAGGTTCACACCTTCTACATGTGGATAACTGATGATATACAGCTTTGGGTCCTCCCACTCCTTCTGTAGCCTTGAAGCTCTTAGGAAATCATATACAACTTTTTTACATAGAGAAAAATGCATTGAAAAGTGCCTCCGTTCTTTGAGTTTTAGCTTTATTTTTCCTGACAGAAGCAGTTGTACTAATGTACAGATAAAGGGCCCATGACTTGGGGCAGCGAGAGGAAAAAGCAATTAGAAATGTGCCTGCGAATGCAATGATGTATTATTTATCTCAGGATTCCACTGAATTAGCAACTGCGTACAAGTGCAAGGTATTTTTTTTCAAAGTTGCCCCTAACAAATACCTGTAACAGTGTTTCTAACTTTGCATATAATTAGGGTGGGTTATTGGATCCTGCTCAGTTCGCGCAGACCCCATGCAATCAGTACAACCATACGGTCACCACCAACATGTGCAGACATGATTAACTCCAGCTCTGAAACTGCTTTGTCCAAGGGCCCAAACGAGCCCTCTGGCTTGAGACAAACAACTGTTGGTAGGAGGTTTACCTGGGCAGCAGCACGCTGTCAGTATTTTTGGCTTAAACATGCATTTGCATCCTTGGATGCGCGTGGCATCTGTGCGTCCCGTGGCCTGGAGGACGCCCGTCCATCTCGCCCAGCAGCAGGGCTGGCGCCTGCCCCGGCTGCCCAGGAGCCCTGCGGGAATACGGGGAGGTGCTGGGGCACAGGCGCTGCCCTGCCTCGTGCTGCTCCTGCCCGGCCCTGACAGGTGGACAGGATTCTCATTTTTGTTTTAGCCTCATTCCTGTAAAGCCTAGTTAAAAAATTTCACTTTCGTTTGTTTGCATCCTGAAAGAAATCTGACAGCCTCTGCAGGAGCTCCGGCAGCCCGTCCTGCCTCAAGGCAGGGCCCAGGCAACGTCCACGCCACATCGGGAGGTGGAGATGGAGGGTCCTCCCTGAACGGCGTCAGCTAGGCGAAAGGCACCGCTCCAGGTTGCACGGTCCTCGCTGTGTCAGACACACACCTGAAACCACTGGCTGGTCTGGAAGGGTGGGGTTTGTTATTATTATTGCTGTCCAACAGGGATTCATGCGTTGCTTTCTACGGCCAGCGCTGCTGGGGAGGCTGTCAGCTGCGGGCAGGCTGAGCCCCAGCTTGCAACTGCCAGGGTGTTTCTTTTTTTTTCCTCGGTATTTCTTTTCTATACTGCTGCTCAGCTGGGAAGAAATACCACTCCTCAAATACCAACACCGCTATTAGTTTCTGTGTCCCAGAAACACACGAGGGACCCTGCAAAGAGGGAGCTTCTTAGCCCCACTCGAGCACATGTGTGGAAATGAGCATTGCAGAGACCTTACGGCAAATCAAGACGGAGAGGATAAAAGTGCGGAAATTACTGGCATGCTGCCTGCGGTGCCCAGGCGAGCTCTGTGCCGGGGGAAGCAGCTGGTGCCTGGAGGTGCTCGTTTCCCTCTGGCAGCAGCCAGCTTCCCCTGCGGGAGAGGGGTGGAAGGCACGGGCACCGGCGGCAGGGAAGAAGGGTTCCCCTGATTCCTGGGGAACAAGCGTCTTTCTAACCCTCTTCTTTATCTGAGGGTCCCACTTTTGCCAGAAGACTTGCCTCCAAATGTGCTGCCTAGGAAGCAGAAAATAAAGTGCAGGATCAATTTTAAAAACTCAGCCTGAAACATCCACAGAAAAGTTCTATTTAAGGGGAAATGCTGCAAGGAATAAACGATCCAGAGTTCCTGTAAAAACAAGTTGCATTTTTCCTTTTGCTTTCTCTGTCCTTTGAAAAGAATGAGACTGCAAGTCCAACTTGTCAAAAAAGTAGCAAATATTTCTGTTCAAAGCAACTATCACACCAGGGCTGACATTTCACACAGGCTCTACTTCTATTTCAGTTCCGTTTTATATTTCAAACCAGGATCTTTCTCTGCAGAGGTGAATGTCAAGTGTTTAATCCGTCCATCTGTGTCACTGCACATCTCTCCCACCATCCACGCACCCATGAAGCTATACAATGTTCACAATCATAATATCTGAGCACCTGCTCTTTGGGAAAAGGCTTGCTGCTTTTAACAGAGAGTTTTGGCTCGAAGAAGAAAGAAAGAATATACACCAAAGAGTCTGTGAAGACCCCTAAGTTCCAGTTATTGTTTTCCACTTCCCAAAGAAGGTACACACTGCAGTGCTAGGTGACGGCATAAAGCCCTTGGATAGATGCACAACCATTTATTAATTACCTTTAAGGCAGCCAGAAGCCGTTGGACATTCAGACACCCTACCATGACTTCCCTGGACTGGTCTACAAGTTTATTGAAAAGACTACCGCAGATTAAGAAACATCTGGTTTTCCTCTTCCTGTTCTTGCTCATTTTATCCTATCTTTTTCATTCTTACTCTTTCCTCTCACAGTAGCAATGCTGAATACTAACAAGAGACATGCATTTAACCGTGCTCAGTCATTTCCATGCTAATTAATTCAGGCTCCAATATCTGCATTTTGTGCAGGTTTGGTAAATCCCCCTTAAATTGGTCATTTCAGCCCAAATCTTCTCCCATGGCAGAGAGAATATTTCAGCTCTTACCCATCTCTGCCTACAGCGTCAGTGCAGAGATTACTTTAATCAAAATGCTAGGTGAGACAATCATTAGAAAGATAACAAACAGGCCAGATCACCCATTACCCGTGGCTGGTATATGTATGGGATTCTAATCCAATTTATGAAGCTTTCAAGCCAGTAAAACAATTAATTTTAAAATGCATTTCAGTCAAGATGAAAAACTACTTTGTTGTGTTTCTTCGTTTTTAAGGTGCAGGATGAATAAGCCACAGAAGACAACAGAAAAGCATTTTCTTCTTGTTTTCATTTATTAATGACACAAATGCAGTGATTACTCCTCAGTGAAATTCATCAGAAGTCTCCTGGCTGTTTATATACCACTTTAGCACTAGTTGAAATACTTCAAATACTTTGACGGCAATGTTAGAAGACAGAGTTTTTCTACTGTTAATTGCTTTCACTCAAATACCTCCCACATTAAGCCATCAGCCACAGAGGAACGCGTCATCATCCTGCTGTATTCAGCATTGTGCTGCACTGTGTGCAGTGCTGGGCCCCACCGTTAGAGAAGGACATGAGGGTCCTTGAACAGGTCCAGAGGAAGGCAACGAAGCTGGCGACGGGGCTGGAAGGCAAGCTCTCCGAGGAGCGGCTGAGGACTGGGCCTACCTCCTTAGGAGAGAAGGAGGCTGAGCGGCGACCTCATCGTGCCCTGCAGCTTCCTCGTGCGGGCATGTGGACGGAGAGGGAGGTGCTGAGCTCTTCTCCCTGGGATCCAGGGACAGGACACCTGGGAATGGCTCACAGCTGCATCAGGGGAGGCTCAGACTGGACGTGCGGAGGCTTTTCCTTACCCAGAGGGTGGTCATACCCTGGAACAGGCTTCCGGAGAGGGGAAGGGGATTAGAGCCGTCTGCGCCGGAGTCTCAAACTGCAGAATTCAGGACGCCACTCACCGTTCTCCAGAACGAAACCAAGGTGGTTACAAACAGCATTTAACAATACACAGGTACATTTTACAGTTCCACTACTTAATCACTTAGATTTGCAGCCCAGCAAGATGAATGTGTCAAAATCTGTTTATTCTGACTCGTATGCTACAGCCAGATAGTCTTACACTGTGAGTCCAGAGTAAGCGGGACAGAAGTTCAAATCACATCTGGTTCTGAACCTGGTTTAAGGACTTCAAATCGTACTGCATTGGACAAGCGTGCGGTGACAGCCGTACGTGACAAAGCAAGACTGCCCAAAGAAGATTCTGCTGCCCTGGAATATTCTGTTCTTCCCATGTGCAGGTGCTAGGCAGCTCTTAAAGCCTTCAACAGAATATTAACTATTCAATAAATGTTATTGAAATTATTAGATATGGGGTCACTATGAAAGCACACAAAATTTCGTTACGTTATGTATTTCACTGAGCTCAAAACTGTAATTATTCTGTTGGGTTATGTTACTATTTAAAAAAAGGTAGTAGGAAAATCAGAGTGATGCAGCAAAAAAGCTCTTTACTCTACAGTATTAAGTGAAAGTATTGGAAAACTGGATAGTGTGTAATTAGACATAAAATGTACCCAACAGATATTTACAGTCTTCATTACAATGCAGGCCTTTGAAGGCAAAAGTATGCTCCAAATACAATAAAAGTCACCATCAATTTTGCATGCCAGAGGAACCTTTAAAATGAACAGGAAAAGATGATTTCTTTTGCAAATAAACTTCACCAAAAAATGGCTCTTCAGCTGCGATGTATTCCATTCTTTTGAGCAACTTTTTCCCATTTTTTCAGTTTACTTTTTGGCAGGGAGAACAAAAAGGGGAGAAGGCAGTAAAATGGGAATGAAAAACCCAGATTTCTGTCTCACCCGGCATCAAATGTATTTCACGGCAAAAGCAATCAAGAGAAGAAAAAAAAAAAAGCCCTATTTTTATGCCAAAGCTATAGCACAAAAATAATAGTTTAAGAACTCACTGTATTCGTAACCTCAGTTTCAGTACAAATGCTGTATTCATTAAAAAGAAATACAGGGTGGCAGGGCTGGATTTATCACTGGAATTTGCACGCTGCCGTAAAGAATGTCCTCTATTAATGGCAACAGCTGTTAGTTTAATAACCCTAGAAAAGATCATTAAATTCCTTCACATTTCCCAGAAACAGATGGAAGAAATGTAAAAGTGTTAAAACATATGGGACAACATATTGAAATCCAGCAGCCTCCTAGAGCAGCTAGGAATCCTAATGCCACAATCTCCCAGTTTACGCTGGTCTCCTCGCGGGTGCCCAAGGTGTGTGTGTTGTGGAGATCACGTAAATACTGAAGAGGAGAGAAGAGGCTCGACGTGCCGTAGGCGGCGCTTGCTCTGACAGTTTACCATCACTTACGCTGTGATGTTTGCAGGCACAGATTTCCTTTCCCCTCTGTTTCCTTGTTAGCTCCTTTGCACCTAGAACTTCGAAATGTAAAGAATCTCCACGCACAGAGGAATGCTTTCATCAAAGAACTGATAACAACCCTGCGAAAGCAGGTCAACTTCTGCGCTTCCTTGAACAAGAGGAAGATTCATTCCAGGAAATGGGAATTTCCCAACAGCTTGAAATAGAAATCACAGCAGGTCCCAAACGCAATTTTTTCTGTGAACAGAGACACTGTGGCATTCACACGTTGACACTGAATTTATGCACAGGCCTTACACACTGCACAAGAACACCGAGGGACGTTTGGCTGGAGTATTGTTGGTATTGCTCCTGGTACAGGCCAACAATGGTGGCAGAGCCCGAAGCAAGGAAACTAAATCTGGAGGAAACTAAAATGGGAGTCCAGCCATTTCCACCCGGTGTTCGCGGTACGCGTACTCCCTCTCTCCCTTCCTTTTTCCCTGTTTCCCGTTCATTCTGGCTTTCCCTGGGACGTGGCAGAGCTCTCCAATGAAGAAGGCCGGCAAGGCCAGCCCGGGCTCAGCTCGCTTGTGGAGCCAGTCGAGTTCAGCACCGTGCAACCTTCCACAAGGGCAGCGGGGAGCAGGATTGTCCTGACAGAAAAAAATGTAACCTGGAGCTGGATGCTTACTGGGGAAAAAAAGTCTCCTGTATAAATGAGCTGCTGGCGTGCACAGGGAGAGAGGTGCAGCTGCATGCTCTTTGGTTTTCCTCTAGAAGACTATTCAGCCGCCCATGCAGCTAGTAACACTGAAAACAAACCACAAAACACCCCAAACCCCCATGAATGCAGAACAGGTACAGCTCTTCAGCTTTTGAAAATAGCAGTGATTTAGGCCAGCCGGGAATCTGTCCCCAGACGTGCGTATCCAAGAAAAATTCCTTGCCAACAAATTCTTGGACAAATCACTGACAATTAAGAACTGAAACCCCCTGGAAATGGCGGTGGCTCGGTTCTGCAGTCCACACGATGAAACTGCTGCTCTTAAATGCAGGGAAAGAAATCCCCCAACATGAAATTCAGGTTTGCAGGCTCCTGTCCTCGTCAAAGGTGCTTAAAACGATTTAAAAAAAAAAAAAAAGGCAAGATGTTTTTTCTACCAGAATTTCAATAGGATTTTTGATGAGCTTTGTTTGCAACTGATTTAAACGCAAAGACCAGAGCTCTTCATAAGAGGTTAGAACAGGACTCAAGAGGTCTGGGACTAATTGCTATATGATTTTTGAGGCAACACATGCATTTCCTCTACACAGAGGCCAACAGAGCAAGGGCAGCTCTCCCGCTCTGATCACCTCTAAAGGTGGTAAACAAAACAGAGACTCTCTCTGCAAAGGTCACATGCTTCTTTTTATGAAAAAAATTGTTGCTGCACTGATTAGGTATTGAGATATGGGATGCTATCTTGGGTGTTCTTGCCAGGTTAATAAAGTTTGAGAGAAGAAAGGGAATCTTTGATAGCACAGGTGGAGGTATTAAGTGGCAAACTGTGCAAATTAAGTGCTTGGAAGGCACGTAGGGTGAAAAATGCAATAAATCTATCAGTACTAGTTCTTTGCTATTATCAGATTACTCTGTCTGCAAACGGCTAGTGATGACTAAATAACACTGATTTGCATTGATGTGTGCCTCAAGCTCCCCAAAGTGAATTCTAACTTATAACTCAATTAGCCAGTTAGAACAAACATGATTACAGACATACAGTGCTGTCCTCTTTTCCTGTTACGACTTCCCTTTCTTCTGATTTAAGTTGCTTTAACAGCATCCTAATGTTTTATAACGTTCCAGCAAAAAAAAGTTTTTCCTGCGTTCTCTAATCTAACCCTTTGTTGTCATTTTTTCTGTGAGTCGTAATCAGCAACTGTACCCTGCTTGCTACAAGCCATCCCTGCCCTCTTATTACATCTATCAGGTGTTGAATACGTGGATAACCTAAATGAATGATGGTTTATTTATTGCTGAATCCTCCAACGGATGAGAATGAGCACCCATAATCCTCTCCTTGCTGGAAATCTTGTAAAAATCTTTGTGCATTTCTAACGGCTCTCTCCGACTCTATCCTATCTTGATTGTGCCTTGTCCAGGGCAGAGTTTTAAACCCACTGCCCAGCAATTTCCTAGGTTGCCTCCATTTGTCACATTGTCTGTAGGGAAAGATCATTCCTCACTTGCCTTTCTCCACCCTGTGCGCAGCTTTACACACCTCCAGCCCTTTCTTCCCGGCTTCTCTCCCACCTGCAAGAGCTGCAGTCCCTTCTGCTCCCTTCCAGGCAGAAGCTGGTCTGGGGTCCTGGTGATCGTCCCCACGATCACAGGCTGCGGGTTTCCTCGTGGCCCTTCACCCCTCCCGAGCTGGAGGGACCGCCGTGCAGTCCTCAGCCAATGGTACAGAAGCACAGCTCTAAATCAACTATCCTTATGTACCTATAACTAGAGTTATTTCTTCCCCAGTGCGTATACAGACATTGAATTTCATTTGACATTTTCCCGGTCAGACATTTACTGAACAGCTGCAGAAAATCTTTCTGTCTTCTTTATTTATAGCTGGAAAAAATACACTTACCATTTTATTGGCCCCTTTTCCAGGGAAATGGTGACCAGGTAAAGAAGCAGGTACTTCATAGCTCTATTTGGTCTCGCTTACTATTGCCCCATTACAAAAATTACTAATGCAAGTCCTGTCCAGTTGTTTAACGGGACAGTAATCATCAGGAAGACCCTCATTCTGTAATAGAATATGATAGGATGAAGAAAAGAACTTATTTTTCTAATAATTTCACCTGATTTGAATGGTTATAGCCGTAGCTATTGGCGTAGCCATCAGTGCTTTTCATAAGACCATAACAGGTATAAATTATATTTCAAGTCACAAAAGGCATTTTTAAAAGCCCACATCACAGACCTCTCATATTCACAGAAATGATAAATGACCCTGTCAATCTGCCAGCGTAAGTCACATTTGGGTCCCTACCGAGCATCCCAGCTGCTTTATGATTAAAGTATGATCCAGAAGAGCACAGGAGACTTTGGATCACACCGGATCCCTGACCACCGTCTCCGCTTGCACCACTTCATGCTGTGCTACTCGTAGGGCTCCCAGAGCCCACACCCTTCAGTCATTAGTTCTGTCAGGAAATACAAACCGCCTGCCTGGACTTGAAATTAAGCATTTGCCTACTTCCTTCCATGTCTTCAGCCTGTGACCTTTTTCATTGTTTTCTGTATCCCTTTGGAAGACCCGGACAGCGCAGTAAGTAGAACCCTAATCAACATAGTAATTTCTTTTGAAAGTACAATCAGAGGCATTTTGAGAAGGTCTGATTGTCCTACAAAATTGCTGGCAGAATTGCTTTCATTTTTCTCAAATTCATCATTTAAAAGAAGAAAAATCCACTAGAGAGATTTATACTGGGCCAAATTGCCCAGAGGCCGTGTTGATTTAATTGAACCTGCAGCAGGAATCAGCTTTTTCCTTTATGTTTTCAGCTTTGTTTCTAGATTCAACTGGATGCTATTTAAGCACTTGAGTGAAAAACTAAACAATGAACTTCGATATTTCTTGACCTATATGCAAATTATCTCCGCTCTCTCTGCTCAAAAATGCCAAGTGTTTTTATCTCCTCTACAATTATCTGCCTTATGAAATGTCAAAGCAAAGCTATAAGAAGAACTGGGGTCCTTAATGTATTAGTTCCCTTTTTTTTCCCTTTTTTCTTTTTTTTTTTAAAGTTTTATTGCGTTTTCTGGGCAAAGAAGACAAAGAATGCTAAAACACTGAGAGCCAGGTCTTCAGCTGAGGCTAGCGAATCAAGGCTCACTGAGATCAATTTGCATCAGTTGCACAGACGGCCAAAAGCTTTCAAAATGTAGTCCGCTGTTTTTTTGCACTCCTCTACCTTCCGTGCTTTCTCTCCGATCGCAAAGGGTGGTTTTAGAACTGCATCATACAACACTGCGCCACAGCCACACAAGCAAGGCTGATGCTGCACGGCCTCGTTCCCAAGCATCGCAGCGGTTCTGCTGACCGCGTGGGAGCAGCACGAGCAACCAGCTCACGATGTGACAGGAGCACAAGTCGGGATTGGGCTGAAAAGCTCTCCCAGCCATGGCTCACCTGTGGCTGAGGAAGATGGGATTTTTGTAGTGAAACCCCAAGAACCACCGGAGGTTAAGGAGTTACTGCAAGACTTCAGAAGTAACCCGACTCACAAATCTCTAGAAGACAAAAGTTTTTGGTGTAGGTACCACCCAGCTGCAGCAGCGCGTTCACTAATGGAAAGGCGCTCAGCATTTCAGCTCCCACCATCAGTGACATCTTGAAGGCATCACACAACGACATACATCTGCAGGCTGTCAAGGACGGGCATTAAAAGAACGGCGATGATCACTCACTGGTGTGCAAAACTTAACAATAAAAATCAGCAACATACCTGGAACCTGTGCAAGGGTTGCACACCAGCCTTGTTGAATTCTGTTTATCAGCTGCCAAAAAAGGAGACTAGTTTAGGAAAATACAAGCATAAACCCCCTCATAAATTATCCTAGCTTGAGCTAAGGTCTTTGAGTGATTTCTTAAAATCTCCCACAGAGAACAAAATGAATACATGGAGGAAAGAAAGACTTCACTGGGCTTGTAGCTCTGCCCTCAAACTGGGAAGTTGAAAGGGATGCCCAAGTCTGTCCAACACCTAAAAGAGAAGGAACGAAACAACGGTATTTGTCAGTGCAAGAGCACAGCGTAACAGCACTGTCCCCATATTGCACCTGCTGAAACGTTACAGCAGACATCAAGATGTCTCTCACACAAGGGGAAACTGTCTTGCAGGGTAGACCTTAGACCCCGATGACAGATCTTATTTACAATAACCACAGAGCCTGCATGTATTTCCATTCCCTTTTTTTTTGGGGGGGGGGAGGGGAGCTTGTTTTCCAGCTAATTTGAAGATTACAGTTTGCAACTTTGCAGGGAGCCAGTTGGCAGAAGAAAATGAAACACAGACTGAAAAACAGCCAGACAGAGCCTCAGCCGTTTTTTCTTTCAAGCATAGTCTGGAATACATATGTAGGCCAGCAATCTCAGAAGGGATCGGAGTTTTCTTTCCCTGCTCTGCTCGTACAGGCTCTGACCATGGTAAGGCAAACAGAAAAGTTTTCCTTGGAGCATGAGAGGCAAGCTTCAATTTCCCTGCTGCTGACAGCAGTGTGACTGAGAATTAAGAGCTGATTTCGTCATATTTATCTCAAGGTATGATCAGTGAATTTTAATGCAAGAGGTGACGTTAAGATCTGATTAAGCCTGATTAAAAGAAGTTCCCCCACCCACAATGGTCTATGTCTGGGACAGTAACTCTAAGGGCTCGAAAGAAAGGCAAGTACCGAATCCAATTACTTCTCAGAGGCACAGCTGTGCACTGGAGTGCAACTCGTGCTTGTAAAATAGCCACTTTCTCTGCTAAAGATCAGCCTGAAGTCAGAGAAATCTGTGGAAACATAAGAACGTTTAGTTCTGTTTCCCTTACTGCATGATGTGGTGAAACCTTATATCTCACAACGTGCTGTTCTTTTATATTGCTTTCCGCTTATACATCCCTAAGCTCTAAACGGTCTCAATATCGCTGTTCTGCAGCTGGGGAAGCTGGGGAATGAGCAGGAAAATGTTTTGCCCAAAGTAACCCAGCAGATAGCGATGGAGAGCACATTAGAAATCCAAACCATAAACATGCTACAGTCCGCACAGATGGAGATGGGGATTTCTTACCTTTTCAGTTTTTCTGAATAAATGTACCGAAGCTATGGAACAACTACAGAGTGCCTTCCTTTTTCTCTGTTGCACATCTGCAACAAAACTGTCATTGCTAGCCAGTAATGAGCTTTCCTGTACTTCTTCACTGGCAAGTTAGAGGCACTAATTTTAATTCCAATGGAAGGCAAAATTGAAACCTGAACTATCACGGGATATGTGGGCTGAACCGCAACACAGTAAGACAGAGCATGTAGCATACACCTTCAGCTGGCATTATTTTGCTGTTCCGGCAGGGACTTTATCCAGGGCCAGCCTTCTCAGACTTCTTTGCAGAGGGGAGAAGTCCGTCCTCTGCCTTTCGGGGCAGCTGGAACTTCCTGGAGACATTTTGCTGGCGTGCTCAAGAAAGCAGTGCTACCCCTGAGCTGTGTTGGGCTCTGGAGGCTGGGGGCCAGAGCACCAGTCAGTAGAAATGGGCAGGTTCAAGGGTGCCGAAAAAGTTTTAAAGGACTTCAGAACTGAGCATGGAGGATGTGCAGAGCTGTGCTCCCAGAGGAGAGCTCCTCATGCCTCCAAAGCGGTGCTGTCAACAGCCTTGAAGTAATAACCAGATGGCACTATGAGTCCCAAACAGCTCAGACGAGGAGTCCGGCACAGTCTCTCCCGGCCGCACTGTCTCCCCACAAGCATCTCCATGCCTTGCACACGTGCTCCTGCATCCTGCCCAGGTGGGAGCACGGGTCCCTGCAGGTATCTCCTTCCCTCCTGCAGTGGGGACCACTGCACGGGGCCAGCACCAGCATCACCAGTGCAGCCATAGCAGCTGAGCCACCACCAGGAAGAGCCCAGAAGCCAAATAACAGCACACAAGTGTCACTGTCTTTCTGTGTTTTCTCAGCTTTTGACAAGATTGGAGAGGTCTGGCTCCTTTTCATTGCTCTCTCGGCAGAGAAATCCTGTTTCTGCTTAACAGCCGTTCTCGGTATCACCTGGCTGCTGTTCTCCTCTTCCTCATTGCCCACCCTTTCTATCTAACACAGACAGAAAGGAAAATGACTACTTTTGACAGTATTTTCTACCACTCAAGGAAATGCTTTCAAGCAGCAGCTGAATTTTATTTACTATTTTCTTCCAGTCATTTCCCCAAAGGCCCAATTTGCCTCCTACTTTCCGGTATCTTCCCTTTCCGTGGGCTGCCACACAGAGACCTGAAGGCCTGCTCAGCGCTTACCCTGCCCACTCCAGCCCAGCCCAAGGGCCCTCAGCTCATCCACGCCACACCAACCACTGAGGTACCTCCGTCTCTGGGGTGGCCACTGGCACCTGCAAGAGGAAGACGCGTTGGCAGTCGGGGCACGCGCACCTGACCCAAAACCCAGGGACAGTGAGACCGTACTCACATTTTACTGGACTTGGACAGCAAAAGAGGTGAGGGCCTGAGCAGCAGAAGATGACATGCAACAGGACTGGCCAGATCCTTCTTGTTGAAAACACGTCACAGAGCCGGCCCTGGGGATGTTGTCCTTGCCCTAGACCGGTCCAAATGGCACCGTTTCACATCATCTGTAATGGGGGCAAATCGGCGATGTCAGCCTTCAGAGGAACATGCGCATAACAGCAGCATTTTCATTTTGAGGGGCAAGAAAGTACCGAAACTCATGAAACAGACCTTCTATTTGAGGAAGAAAACACTAACAGTAAGATAGAGGGAGAGAATTCACAAAGGCATTTCCCTCCCTCTGTGTTCCCCGGTAGGTCTAATATCAGTACGCCTCAGCCCTCCCAAATGATTCATTTAACCTTCACAGTTTAATCATAACAATAATATTTGTCCTTTTCTCACAGCATCTGATGATTGCTGTATTCATTACACTAGAGCCGTACATCCTCTGAAAGGAAGCACTCAGATGCTAGTCAACCACAAGGCATATATTTTCTCCCCGGGTGCTAGCCAAGTGTTTGGAAATAACCTTTGTAATATACAGTAACCACTAGACTGTAATAGCTTTTGTTCAGCTGCCAAGAAAGGTTATAAAGTTTTGCAGGGATTTGCTCTGAGCAGATTCCCTCCCAGTCTTAAAGGACATTTCCAAAGTCCTTTGTGCTGGCTCTTCCCTCCCTGGCAATGACGAGCACCATCAAGTGCTCAGCACCCAGCTGTGTGTGAGAACTGCGTCTGGTACGGGTCCGTCCTCCTGCAGGCACCCCTCAGACACGGTGAAGGTGTCCCAGGTGCTTGTGAGGCGGCCCAGATCCCACTGTCCCCCAGCCCCGGAAGCACATCACTTGGGTCCTTGTAGGCAAGAAAGGGAAGGTTGCTTTCGGCCCGTGACTCAGCTGGATTAGGTTCAACATCTAACCCAGCGTGGGATCAACCTCCCACTGGACTCTCATGCCTATACTGACCACACTGCCCGAAGCGGGCGGGTTCGCTTCGGCGCAGCAAACGTGAACGTGCCGTCAGCCAAATGCCAGCGGTCCCAGAGCAGCCACCACGGTCCCCTGTCCTGCTCAGCCCTCCTCTCCAACACATCACTTGCTCTGACATTAGCAGCCTTTAGGAAACACGATGCTTTTGAAAAACCTATTTGGCAAGTCTCTGTGGACTGAAAGCCTTCAAAATACTGTAAGACCTGACTGCAAGAAAAGCGTCTCATCATAGAGGAGAGTAAGAGCTGAAGCCAGACCCTGTACCCATCCAGCAGGTCCCCAGCACATCCACAGGCTCCAGCGAGGAGCCCAGGTGCTTCATGCCACACTGGATCAACACCCCAAAGCAGCTGCTCAGTCGTTCCCACCCACGGGGATGTGGAGGCTCCATTTTTCACATCCACAAAGTCCTCCCGAAAGAGTGCAAACAACGTGCGAGGCCACTCAGCAAGACCTCTTTCCTAAGGGGCAGCAACAGGTGACGGAAGATGGGAACCAGATGAAACTGATGCATGACGCACCACCCTCTGCAAGTACCATGAATAACAGCCTCCCTAAAGATGGCATAATCCTAAGAAAAATGTGGGCGACGGGGTGACTCAGAGGACCAGACCACGAAGCTGCAAGCAGCTGCACCAACAGAGGCCATGCAATTGCTAACGATGCTCGGGGTCTTGCTCCCTGCGACAGCCCTGGCCCAGGGGGTGGCTGCACTGGAGAGCCCTGGTCCTCAGGCAGTCTTGGCAGGGCTGCCACCATGCCAGGCAACACATGGCCATGGCAGATGCCCAACCGATGCCGTGCAGCCGCAGAGCAACTTGANGTGACTCAGCTGGATTAGGTTCAACATCTAACCCAGCGTGGGATCAACCTCCCACTGGACTCTCATGCCTATACTGACCACACTGCCCGAAGCGGGCGGGTTCGCTTCGGCGCAGCAAACGTGAACGTGCCGTCAGCCAAATGCCAGCGGTCCCAGAGCAGCCACCACGGTCCCCTGTCCTGCTCAGCCCTCCTCTCCAACACATCACTTGCTCTGACATTAGCAGCCTTTAGGAAACACGATGCTTTTGAAAAACCTATTTGGCAAGTCTCTGTGGACTGAAAGCCTTCAAAATACTGTAAGACCTGACTGCAAGAAAAGCGTCTCATCATAGAGGAGAGTAAGAGCTGAAGCCAGACCCTGTACCCATCCAGCAGGTCCCCAGCACATCCACAGGCTCCAGCGAGGAGCCCAGGTGCTTCATGCCACACTGGATCAACACCCCAAAGCAGCTGCTCAGTCGTTCCCACCCACGGGGATGTGGAGGCTCCATTTTTCACATCCACAAAGTCCTCCCGAAAGAGTACAAACAACGTGCGAGGCCACTCAGCAAGACCTCTTTCCTAAGGGGCAGCAACAGGTGACGGAAGATGGGAACCAGATGAAACTGATGCATGACGCACCACCCTCTGCAAGTACCATGAATAACAGCCTCCCTAAAGATGGCATAATCCTAAGAAAAATGTGGGCGACGGGGTGACTCAGAGGACCAGACCACGAAGCTGCAAGCAGCTGCACCAACAGAGGCCATGCAATTGCTAACGATGCTCGGGGTCTTGCTCCCTGCGACAGCCCTGGCCCAGGGGGTGGCTGCACTGGAGAGCCCTGGTCCTCAGGCAGTCTTGGCAGGGCTGCCACCATGCCAGGCAACACATGGCCATGGCAGATGCCCAACCGATGCCGTGCAGCCGCAGAGCAACTTGAGCATCAGAACGGGGACGGGACAGCACCAGCGACAGTCCCACTCTGGTGGCTGAGGTGGTCCCCAGCTGCTTCGTACACCGAAACACCCTCTTCAGTGTCAGCCACCCACTCTGTTGCATCCCTGCATGAATTACAGATGCCCAGGGAGCACGTGTACACACACACATGCCTGAAAACAGTCCACATAGTGCTGCTGCAGCTCCCGGAAACCAGAGGATGAGTTAGTACAAAAGCAGGTAAATTCTCAATTTCTGTGTGGCTTTGAGGCACAGCACAGAACCGAGCCCTAACACACCACAGAAAATATCACGTATAGGCACCTATGTACAAAGCATCATTCATACGATGAACATGTGACTAATCCGCCAAATTACAAATGTCTCAAATTCACCTGACATCAGCATCAATTTCAGGACCTTTGCACCCTTGAAATCCTACCTTTACAATCACAACCGTCTAGCCGCTGCACTCCCAGCAGCCAGCCCACGGTTATACAGCTTCCAGCAGATCCTCACGTTATCCACCCTGAAGTTAAGATGCAGCACACCTTCTCATTACCGCCATTTACAAATTACCTGTTCCGAAACACCACCCTCCCATGAAAGCAGGGGCAGGATTTTTATTACAGAGCACACTTTTAATTGCAAATTATGCCCTTATTAAAATTCATAAAGGATAAATTTAAAGGAGAAAGATGAATTAAGAAGTAGAGCCTAAGTCACAGATTACAGCCTATTTGTCAGGTTCTTCCTGTCTTAGCTCCCCGCTAGGCTGTAATTGCACAGATATCCATGGAGGAGGATTTAAAGGCTTGTGACAGGACAGCATGCATTGGACACTACCTCCTTCTGCTGTGTTACAAAATAAGATCACTTTTTCAGTTCAGGAAAATGAACAGCATGTATTACTTGCTGAGTTTAGAAAAAAGCAGCCCCATACCAGCATAGGCCATGGGACAACTAGTACCCCTTCTCCTAACATAATCCCTCCACAGTAATACAAATATTGAGCCAAATATTTGCCCCATGTAAGTCAATGGAACTTTACTGACTTCCTCTGAACAACACCCATTTGTATTAGTTCATGATCCAGGCTGTTAATATTAATTATTTTCCTCTACCCTGCAGACAATGATGTTTGTGCGTCGCAGACTGTGCTGGCTGCACAGCTTAGGAAGCTGTAATCATCGGCCGCTCATTACCACCCAGAGAGGAACCCATCCTCACTGTCAGCGTAGCATGGTCCTGCTGAAGGTCTCTGTCCCGAGAGACCCCAAACCTCACAGCGAGATGCGGTACCCGAGCACACAGCATTCCTTGTCCGTATTAACGCCAGCAAGTGCTGCACCTTGTTACCAGCACTGTACTTCCACAGTGCTCCCGCCACCAGGTACCACATCCCACGCTGCAGAGGGACTTATTGTCAGCTGAGGTTGCAACAGCCTTATATAGCTACAGAGAAGGGAAAAAAAAACCAGACACAAAAACCCAAAACAGAAAGCCCAAAAAACCCCCACCCAACCAACAAAACCGTAACACAGACACAGCCCCCGTCCCCAGGGACATCAGTTCCACAGCATCTCTCTCTCACACAGTCCGGGTGACTGAAATCTCCGCAACATCATTTGGCCAAAGATGGAAGGCTTGGTGCGGTATCAGCAAGGTTGTAGCCAGATGCCTTAACTATGGTATTAAACATACAATAGACCAACATGAGTCAAGCTTAAAAATCTGCATGGCTCCAAATTTCTGTTTTCCGTTGCCCATCTGCAGTGTCCTATATGTTGCACCTCGGCAGATTTTAAAAAAATAATCTAATACCTTCTATACAAGGGAAGAGGTTAACTACAAATTTTTTGCTTCAAGGTAATTTCAACAACTCTTAAAAGTTGTTTTCATTTTCTCCTAACTGTATTCAAACAGTACCATCTGTTTATCTAATGCAGTCTTTTGAATGCATGCTCCAGGAAAGTGATAGATGCAATAGATTCATCAGGTCAGTAATCACTGATGAATTGCCTTAAAAAGAAATATTAATCTTTGTTTGGGAATTTTATTTTTCTGTTCTGATAGTGGATTAAAAATCTGCCTAGATAGTAATGTTGCAAATAATGTAGGGTTTGATTAAGTCAAAAAAAAATCCATTAGATTCAAAAAGGCAGTCTCATAAAATGTTTTCATTATAAGATGTATACATCATGATTTAAACATTTAATTAAATATCTCTCTGCGAGTCCAAGAGATACCTTCCTTCTAGATACTTAAGATAGCTCAATAGATGAAAAGTGGAGTTTATGCAGCTATAACTGAGAGGATTAATACCGTTGCCTTGTAAGACCAACTGCCATCTAGTTACGCCAACCCTTATGTCTCTGCTGCTGCCATCCCAACTCACCGGAAACCAGCAGTCTCACTGGCCTCAGCAAGGCCTTACTGTGGCTGAACATCTGCTCCCCAGATGAACGGAGGCATCAAAGCTGGCACCCCATAGGACAGGGTGTCCTTTGTGCAGGCCCTTGCATTTAACACAAGACAAATAAAACCCTTCTTCATCAGCCGGACTGCAACTTACTGCACACTGCCAGGCCAGCAAAGCAGGGGCGCCGAGTCTCGAGACCTTGCCTCAGTGCGCGCAGGCATGTGGCTGCACACAGAAGCCTTTACAAATTTTTGCGATGGATTTTGTTAAGTTTTTTGTCTCTCAGTAAGCTTGGCATTGAGGGCAGTTCCCACGTGAACAGGCTGACGGGCAGTTCATGCGCCGTCTACAATACTGCACCTTCCTTGCGTACACAAATAATTATAAGTTCACTGTTTCAAAAGACTTCTTTTTCCTCAGCAAAACCCAATTACAATATTAAGCCATAAATCTAGGTCTTGTCTCATTGTTTATTTATGGTAATTTGCACAAACAAATGGTTCCCGTCTTCTCTAAATTGATAGCACAAAATGAGCAAGTTTATCAAAGTCATCCCGAACTATGTATAAAGTAATCGCGTTTTCATAAATCCAACTCAGGTATGTAATTATCACAAATAATATCTCCGGCATTACTCACTTGAGCAGAACGGCATTTCAGTGAGATTTTGGCTAGTAATTGATTGTTTTGAAAAAACATCACTGCAATTCACAAGGATATATGCAAGTTTATACGTTTTATTTATATGCACACAGTTCTATACTATTTATATACTTACACGCCCCTTCCCATACACGTCTACCGTAGTGCATCACCGCCAAACCTGGAAATTTAACCCCTACAGCTCTGTATTCCATCCCAAAGGAATTCTATAGGTTGAAAGGGTTAACTTCCTACACCTTTTTTTTGGCTTTTGTTTTGCTAATTCAGTAATAAACTGTTATTGATATTATGTAACTTTGCTTCTGAACATGTATATCAGCATAAAATTAATTTTTCATTCATGATTCCTCGTAAGGAAAACCTTGCAGTTGTGCACACTCTTTGAGAAAGTCTTGGGAAGATACATCAGCAAGGGAAAATTCGTTGGTTAATTCTTTGTTCTGTGGAAATGGTCTTTCATTCTAGGGCTCGAGTAAATACTCTTTAGTACCTCGGTACACTAGGCTACTGTCATTATTATTATTACTATTATCCTCCCAATCCAGCTCTCTGAAGTCAACGAGATCCCACAATAGCAGCCCTGGTGGTTGAAGTTCTTTGTTATGCAGAGACACCTTCGCACACGCGCGAACACTGTAAGGTCCTCATAAGCATCCGTAGCATGAAGTACCCACCTTCCGAGGATGAGAAGACAGCAAATATTCTCCTTCTTTCTCTTACAATGACATGCTGCAGCTCCATTGCATGCTGCATTTTGAAACATGTGACTCTTCATTGTCAAAAAACTCAAAGACTGATAGCACATTTAAGGCTATTAATCTTGGTTGCAGTCAAATTGGTAAACTACTTAGGAGCAACTCAAGCATCTTTTGCAGGATAATGATGAAAGACTCACCCAAATGGTCCATCGTACAAGCCTTAAGTCACAGTTATGACGGGCTCAAAGAGCTACCAACTGGCACAGGCCTTGGTGAGGAAGGAAACAGAACCTCCAAGATCTACATGAAAAAACCCATCATGTGGAAAAGTCCAGCCAGAAACAGCCATCCTCTTTTTTGAGACAGAGCCCAGTACACAAGCCACCAGCCCGTACTGCCTTCTCCTCCCACCTTTTGCATCCCCCTGAGGTCTTCAGCCCCGTTTCCCGTTGTAGTGGTGAATTCAGATTTGAAAACCAGTTTATCATCAAAGTAAATTGCTTATGCGTTGTCACAGAGCACGCTTGCAGTACAATGATAACATGTACTGGTGAGTTACAGGCAGTTTTAGAAGGGAAATTAAGGTTCCCTTAATTGTGAGAAGCAGAATAGATTTGTATATTGCAATGAGGAAGCACAACGTTTTATTATTGGCATCTAATAGCATAACAGGTTATTTCCCTACATATCTGATCTGTACTTACTAATGCCAGTCTGTTATGGTGCATAATGTAGTTATTAATGCAGTCCAAGTTCTGTTCATTCTCACAGCTATCAGTTTCAAATTCATGGTATGCTTCTGTGTTTAAACCATCACTCTGAAGCTACAATCACCAAATATTAATCAGCTAGCCTCTTCTAGAGCTTCCTTCTCAAGCTGCCAGGTATTTTACACTTTAATGGAAATAAAAGTATTCTGCAAGCACCTTAACGGCGGTATGCAAATTCCCTCCCCCTTCCTGTTCAATAAACGGGAGTGACCCATCATTGCTGCTGGAAGGTAGATGGAGATTGGGGAATTCAAAGCTTTTGCATCCCGTCCAGGAAATCTCAGTTCAGTCAAATCAACTGAATAAATGTGTAGGAGCCTACCGAGGGGAGAACTGCTCCTCAACACCCATTTTTAGCAACTTGGAGGTTGGGGATTTCAACTGCTCTCACCCTTCCAGAACGAGTGCGTCTCTGACACGGCCAGGCACAACATCATCAAGGTTTCTCTGCAAATCAAGGCCAGCTTCCTGAAGACGGGCACCTCCTGCACTGACAGGGCAGGGCAGGTAAGGCCTGGCACGTCTCCCGCAGGCAAGCCGCCCTCCCCAGACACGCAGCGCGCGCGGCTCCCGCAATGCCTCAGCTCCCACCACAGCAGGCTTTCTCACAGAAAGCATTGCAGTCGTCATAGCTTCCACATGGTAAATATTTGATCAATTTGCAGATCTTCATTAGCATATGTGACTCGCTATTGATTTCCTGTTTATTTTTAGACAGCTGCAGCACACTTGATATGCCACTGCCAAGACCTCCTGTCTTCCGCACACAGCGACAGCTTGCCTTTGCAGCACTCACCAGGTGCTAAAAGATCACAAGTGTGCTAGCCGGAAAGAGGGAGCTCATAGCACCTGTGACAAACTTTCTGTGCTAGCCGCAAAAAAACGTGGCCCTAAAGGCGAGAGCAACAAGACAAGGCAGAGCCAAGGTGAAGATGTAGGCATGTCTCTCATCCATTTCACCTGAAATTCTGGGGCTAAATTCCTGGCTTGGCTTCTTGCTGGAAGTCCTCCTCTCTGCAGGAAGGTGACTGCAGACAGGCTTTGCGTTCTCCCTTTGCAGCACTTCCAGCCCGTTCCCAGATCCCTGCATCTGGACACTTTGCAGGGCAATGATTTTCCCTCCTGCCCGTTTTCCAAATCTTACCTGGATCCGCGACACGCTCTGAGCGCTTCGAGCTCTTTGCCATCCTCTTGTACCTTTCCTCCGAAACCCCCTACCCTCTTTTTCTGAAGCCGCCACAGAACTGGAAAGCACTGGGTGAGGACCACCCTGCCCCAGGCCACCGAACAGGCGAGGAAGCGGCTGGTGGAGCACAGCACCCAGGTGAGTCCATCAGGGAGCCCCCACCACTGGGCACCACTCCCCCAGAGCACCAGCAGCAACCGGCTGCTTCTTCAAGGCGGCCTCAGCAGCCTTATTGCTTCCAGCCGGGACAACCGCCCCTCTCAAGGCGGCACCACCCCCCGGGGGGAGAGCATGGCTCCCCAGGACACCGCAGCAGCCCTGGGGCTGAGGGTGTCTGTGTCTGGAAGACACTCCAGAGGTGCTTCCTTGCCAGGTGTGTCTTCCCCGCTGGCCTAACAGGCTGCGTCCCTGCTGCGGCTCCAAGCCTCAACAGCACCTCGAGCCTGCTGCCCGCTGATCCGTTCCCGAGTCTGTCTTTACATGCAGCGATCAAGCCATAAAACTTTATAATTACACGCTGGTATTTTGCAAGTTGTACACCTCAAGAGAAAAACTAAAATGCGATGAACGACAAGTAAAATACGCTGTTTGCATCATATTAACTCCCGTGGTGGGAAGAAATTTGTTTGGGGCAGGTCTTAAATGCATGTTAACAGAATATTTTTTCTAAATGTGTTTCCATATCAAGTACTGATTTCCTCTTTGGTAATAACTTTGTGCTTTGTAATAAAATGTCGTGGCTCCAGAGATAGTTGCAGTCTCGCTTAAGCTCACCTTTCCCACTGGAGGGACAGTCCCACACTGTCTAAACTAAGTTTGCTAATCCTTAAAACAACGTCACTTTCAGAGTTGTTTAAACGTCCTGGAGTAACTGTCCCGGACACCTTGATTTACCGCTAGTCTAAACCAACACAGATTTTTTTCCACCAGTGGAGCTAATTGCCGCCAGCAGCTCCGCTCCGCTCCTGGGGTCCCTCATTCAGTTGCAGAGCTGCACGTGGCCTCCTGGCTTGTGTGGCGAGAACGAACGTGAGCCTGCACCCTGGGAGAGGAGCGTCGTGTTGGTCGGGGTACGTCACACACTGGCACTGACAAGGGCCAACCAGAACCAGCTTCAGCTGGTGCGGTACGGGCAGCTGTCCCCCAGGAGCTGCCCTGAGAACCGCAGCGTGCAGAAGCCACCAACGTGTCATTAACTTGTAGGAGTATTCACACGGGTGGAAACGAGGCCCTTTGCTCCTGCTGTGCCTCTAGGCCACCGAGACCCTAAGCACGGGGCCAGCCAGGAAGCCAGACACAAATCATTAAAAAATGTGAAATTGGTGCACAAGGTCCTTGTCTGAAGGCCCTCTTTCAGAAACGGCCCTAAACTGCCGTACCTTAATCCTCGACAGCAGCTGAAAGCTGATTTATCTTTGTATGAAAAAGTCTGCAGGAGAGCTAATGTGTTTTGAAATATGCATAGCAACCTCACATTTTTAGCTGGCTATGCCTCAACTTTCCTGAGAGCTAACGTAGAGATCAGCTGCAATGCAGGGATCGGGTCTGCAACACGAGCCACTGGAACCTTTGGTGCAGGGCTGTGGTGCAGGAGATGGAGACGAGCCATCAGGGACAGCCAAGACCTGCTGAGCGGACATCCTCCTTGTAGACAAAAACATCGCTGCCTCCTACGCTCTTTTATTCAGTTATCCAAAGATACAGTTTTTGTACGGGCTTATTTCTGCAGAATTTTAGAAGGAAGCTGGTCCCAAATAGGGCCCTTGAGCTGCCGGCCTGTGCTGAGGCCCAGGACGTCTGGCCCTCGCAGCGGTTCTCCTGCAGAGATGGCGTAAATCCTCGTGTGCCTCTGTGAGCCACGGCTTCACTTGTAACAGAGCCAGATGCCAAATCTCTAATCCCTGCTTCCTGCTGACAAAGAACATAAAGGCACATTGAGGTTTTACTGGGTTATGCGTCAATCTTTATTACAAAGTTTATCAATTATTGAATAATATTTATTTGAATTATTCATCAATCTTCTTTTATTTAAACAGGCATTTGGTAGCAGGGAAACTGGAACAAACCATTTCAATCCATAGCTCTATAAATAGATAGGCTTAGCAGAAATAAAAGTCTCATTTCACAGTTAAAATTCATTTGCCGGACTCGTTTCATCTTCTAAATGCGTTGCCGCTCCTCAGGAATGGCATCGAGTGGAATGAAAAGGCACCTTTCTGTGCCCGATGCTTCCGGGGAGCGCAACGCAGTCCCCAGCACACTGCAGCCCCCGCAAAGGCGTAGCAGACGGTGACGGCAGAAGCGGACAACGGGCACCCAGGCGCCTCGCCAGCGCTGCGGGGAGGGCAGCGAATTCTGCCTGGCTCGGGTACGGTCGGGACTTACCCCTGCCATTTGCAAAGCAGAGGCTTGGGGGGGGAAAGCGCTCGTTCATCTGAGCCGGAGTCTGAGCCTGTAAACCACGATTCTCTTCTCACTTGCCAACAGGTGTAGTGCTATTGAACTGAAGCAGCACGTACAGTTGTGCTTTTCAGCTTGAAAGGCAAACATTTCTACTACTACAACTTTGATCTTGCAGATGCCTGATCCTCCGTGTTAAGCACAGGGCCCACCCCACTCACGCGTGCAGGATGACTCACACAGTGAAATTTGAACGCTGCAGATAAGCCTTGAGAGGATTGTGACCAAAGGCATTCTGTCCTCCCAGCCAATATTTAAACTTCAGCAAATGAGTTTCCTTAGGGACCTTGCTAACAGAACTCCCCTTTGAAAGGCTGGTGTGTGTCTCCCCCAACTCGCTGAAAGCGCTGCAGCAGGCGCGGGGTTTCTCGGGCCGCTGGGCTGTACTGCGGGGTGTCTTTCTCGACTGTCATCCTCGGGATGACACTGCAACGTGTGCGTAGGGCCAGTCTCACCTTATGCACAAAGCGATCAAACCTTTTTGGTTACCTCAATGCTGTTTACGCACAGCAATAAAACAGACCTGTTAAAGCTGAATCATTAATCATTTGAGCTAAATCAATAAATAATTACATGTGCTGTACCACTGTGCGCATAAACAGAACCTTCCAGACCTAGACATGCTGGAAATAAACAATAACCACACATGCATGTGCAAGAAAGAGGGAAAACAGCTGTTCCTCAGAAAAATTAATTTTTTTCCTAAGTGCTTATACTGAGATTTGCAAAGTTCCTGAGCTGTAAACTGGGAAGTTCTTCCTAAAACCACTACGGGCTTTTGAAAATGTTCTTACATCAATAGTAGATTCTTAATTACCTCACCTGGTATATACTTGTGCACCATAATTTTAAACACTGATTGGACACGCACGAGGGCACACAAACCTCAGCAAAGCGATCGCTATATGCCAAATTGTAGCGACGCGGGTCTTGACCTGTTTAGGAGTTTCATGTAACAGCTGTCCTGCAATAATCTAAAAGTTGTGAGAGAAGGAGGAACAAAATGTCAACATCCAGTCACCGTCAAACTCCATTTTAATACCCGTGACATCTTGGAGAAATGCCTATTTAATTATCTCCTAATTAAGAGTCCTCCCCGCTCCCTCACCTCTCAGCTCTATTCCCGCTGTTCAGAGGAAGCCACAAGACAGCCCTTTCTGGGTTATGTGATGAGCTACACAAGCAGTAACAAAGCCCTCAAGCCATCTTTCTTTTCTGCTCAGGCAAGAGAGTCACCAGGCACGAGCCCCTTGGCGCCGCTGCCCGAACCCACGCCAGAGGTGGCAGCCAGGATTGGCCTTTGCTGAGTAACACTGGCAAGGAGCTTTGCCATCTCAGCCTCGAGCCAGTCGCATCCTCCAGATGGTCGCCGCCTTCCCAAGCGGCCACAGCGTCAGCGAGGCAGATGGCCGCAGGGCCAGCGCGGTGCCGGCGGCAGCCCCGAGCACGCTCAGGTGACGCCGAGAATGACGCGCAGCGAGGATGGTGAGGACTGGTGATTGGAAGGACCTGCCCTCACGGCACACATCCCTGGCTGCTCTCGTCTCCCAGCAGACAGGTAAATTGCAGCTAATTGCACCACGGAGCTTCCACACACAGGCTTAGACAGCGGGGAACATACCCCGCGGTCCTGACGGGCAGGGAGTCAGGGATTGGAATACTTCTATTCTGCCATGCGTTTTCATGGGTTCTAATACACTATATGAAGACAAATGGAAAAATGTGGAATAACGACTTGGACGTGGGCTTATTACTGCTGTCTCTGAGGCTTTCTGCAAAAGGTCAGGGGTAGTCTCTGAACTTGTAAAAGACTGAGCGTGTCTCAGTGCTGGGAACTACTTACAGAGAAGTAACTGTCATTTCCAAGGTCACAAAACGTATTATTTCAGTAATTATGGAGATTCATTTCAGCTGGGGATATAGTGAATGTTGTGAATTCACCAGGGCGGGGACACTTGTTCTGACTCGCGGGGCTGTCTCGCCACTGCCCAGGAACAGCACATTCCCACCTCTCCAACTGCAAGCCAGGGCTAAGCCGAAGCCACCCAGCTCAGCAGCGATGCAGCACCGACGCGTTCACGCATCCGCTGCGGGGTGACAGCAGGCACCAAGGCCAGGGGACCCACCAACAAAAGCTGAGAGCCCGTCACACGCCAAAGCAAGCACTGGGGCTCAGACCACAGTCTGATGCTAAACTATCCTGTGGACCACGCAGTCTCACCTTCCCTGTTTTTATCACGCATAGGTTCTGACAGCTTTCTGAAAACAAATACCCGTTTTAGAAACCAGGACGGGTTAGCAGCCTCTGCTCCAGCTTCAGAGGTGTGAGCTGGTGGGCCCGAGTTAGGGTTCATCAGACACCTCTCAGGAGCTTCCCAGAAATGTTTCTGACACGCATGCCTGGCTTCCCACTGTCCTTCAGCCTCCTAACGCTCACAGGCTCAGAGGAAGACGAGCAGCTCTGGGCTCTCCGTCAGCTTGCCCACCGCAAAAAAACAGGCTAATCACACACAACAGAGCAAGGCACCCATATACAGTCCGAGGAGACCACTCAGTGCCCGTTATGGCCAGGGCAGGTTATGGCGCACCAGCGCAGGCACTGCCAGCCCCTCCGTCAGGGATGCGGTCCTGCGCCATCGGCCGCTGCAAGCTGAGTGCTCTCAGATGCCTCCTTGAGAGCTCGTGCAGCCTGATCCTCACAAGAGTAAGCATTGCTCCACTGAGATCTGTGCCCAAACTAAGCCCAGGCTTTTTCAGAGCGAGCACGTGCCTGGGTCCCTGAACAAAGGGCCAAATGCTGACGGTCTGAGCATGTCAGAAGCACTCTGGTTATCAAGCACTTTCAGAGGCCTCGGGATAGTGTCAAATGATACCATGAGTTACGACCATGCAGGATCTACCGCCAAAGCAGATTAAAAAGCAGAAGCTGGGAGGAAGCAATAGGTTTGCATTCTTTTTCAATTTAATCAATTGTTTAAGGCTGAAAAATTTATAGGTTTGAGATTTCCTTGAAAGACTTGACACAGCATCAGGAAAAGGAATGAGGAAAAGTCTCAGATAGCTCTGGGAGCTGGAGCTTCAAGAAGAAACACCAAGTATTGCATCCTTCGCCATGGTGCTTACCCTGAGATGGGGAGTCACAACCAGGTGCCAGCACCCCAGCTCCTATAAGTTACTGCTGTGTTTTACCTGTTTCAGTCTCCTCAGAGACAGAAGTCTTCCTTTCAAGAGGAACCTTGGTCTATTTTCAGCATACGTTTCCAGGACTTGCACAGGATTCTTGCACAGGTTTGGGGAAAAAAAAAAACAGGGTAAAAAAAATGCTCCTCTAACAAAGCCTACACAAGATAATACAATTTTTATAGTGCATGAAAATAACAATAACAAATCTCCTATTTCAAAAGCTTTTGTGCAAACAGTATTTCCTTGAACTAATACAATACACTGAACTGAAAATTTTAACTTTAGTATAATTGCATCGATAGAGCAGTCACATTCTTCCAAACTGCTACTCTGAAGATGAGATTTTAAAGCATGGTTCATAAATATAGGAACAGAGAACAAAATAGCTTCTTTTTTGATAATTAAACAGTTAGCAGCTGAATTGCATTGTAATTGATTGGAAAATTGCTTTTTTAATGAGATTTAGTCACTAGGAAATGGCTTCTTTCTTCAATATGCCCAATGTGCATTGGGTCATTTAAACAGCAAATTGCCTTACCGGCCTCCTATTTAGACAGTCTAGATTCAACTTACTGTAAGAAAAGACGCACCGCCCAACAGACAAGTCTCAGCCTTCCCAGGGCCTGGAGACACCAGCCCCAGTGACTCTGCTGTGTCTGGGCATCAGACACGCGAAGATGGGCAGCCACAGGTCCACCTTGCCTGCTGTGGCTGCCCATCGCTGATCCACCAGGGGCACTGGACGGACTCATGTGCCCACTTTATCTCTCCTCTATTGTTCTCAACTTCTTCAAAGCTCAGCAGGTGACGTTCAAAATCAGAAACTGGCACTACAGTTTATTAACGTTGTAGCTCGTAGAAGTTCCTTTATGCAAGCCTTTGCATAAAATAAAGGCAATCCTTCCTCAAAAAACCCGTATTATCTAAATAGACAAGACAAAGTATGGGAGGAAGTACTGAATTATCTTTTTTAAAGATGCATTATTTTAGACCTAAGATACTCCTACTATTAGTACAAGGTTAAAAAAAAAAAAAAAGTAGCCTTTCTTCAAAACTAGAAGGGCTATTAAAATAATTGTTTTCAAGGATATACTCAGGAAACAGTGCAAAAGAAATATTGTCCAGCTGTGTGAAGAGCACTGGGTAAGTATGTATTGAAAATAAATTATCATTTGACAACCCTTTAGTTAAGGGAATTTTCCAAACACTTCAGGAACAAAAGATTTTGATGAATCTTGATCATTGTGAATGACATATTAGGTACAACAACAAATGCAGTATACAGTTAAGTCAGATTCTTATTGTTTAGTTTCCAAGATCTCTATTGATGTGACTTGGATTGCAACATAAACAGCAGTGATTGCAATCATTTGTTAGTACCATAGCAACAGACAAAATTAAAAGGGCAAACTACAAAGCTGAAGTGGCATCATAGTTGTAGCATCTAACTGCATGACAGTAAAATGATGTGTACAGGATGGCACCAGTACTTGCAGATCTCTGTGAAGCAGGCTTGCTTGCAGACATCAAAGCCATTTAGGTCAGGTTCTGAAATCAAGGACCAGCACCAGCTCTGTGTGTGTCCCCGTCTCTACAGTTTTAAGTACCTGGGGGATGGGGGTAGACTTAAACACAAGACTTCAAAGCAATCTTATGGAGATTCAGGACATTTCTCCATCCTCCAGGTGTCAAATTTGGAACTCAGCCGTGACTATTATTCACCAGTTTTGTTATGGATCTTAGAAAGTGGCAGAGAATAGACTGGGTTTTTTCCCCTCCAAAAAAACAAAACGGAAAAAACACGCTGTCATGCCCTAATCTTGTGGCATAAGATGCAAATACACTCAAATAAAACCCACTGCCAGAGTTTTCATCCAAAAGCATGACAGGCTAGTTCCTGTAAATGCTCTGAGTAAGGTCGTATTTGAAGTGCGTTTTCATCCTGCTTTCTGGCTTTGGCATAAAAGAGATGAGCTGAAAGCCTGGATCTGCTGGCTTCTCCAACCGGCCTCAGAAAATGCACGTGAGATCGGCGTCTCTCAGCTCCAGGTCTCTACAAGTAGAAAAAAAGTTTTCCCTCTTCCTACCTTTTCCCTGCCTTGTGTACTTGGATAAGCTCTTCAAAGCGTCGCTCTCCTCCTGTGTTTACACATTCGTGAACATGATGGGGCCATCAGCGCAGCTGGGGGGAAGGCATAATGCTCTTACAAATAATAAAAAGAAACAAAAATTCACCATCTTCAATCAGGCTTCCAGTAGAACAGAGACGTGGGCTTCAAGGAGCCAGTTACACCACTTATACACACAGAGATAATGTTGGCAAGGAGTAAAAGGGGAGAAGCAGTTCGCATGTTGAGCTTATTTCACCAAAGTGTTCAATCAAGCTAACAGAAGAGTGTCTTTGAAAACTGGGTGCTGGAAGCACAGGCCGGAGGTGGAGCTTAGATCTTCAGGCACACCTGTGATCGGGCATCAAAACTATTTAACGTTTCCAGTACTAGACAGGGCGGAAAATGTGTATTAGCAGCACATACAAAGACGTTTAATGATACATTATTGACCTCTGGTGAGTGTCAAGCTGTGGAAATCCAAAGACATTCTCTGTGCTATAAAGGGCAACTATAAAGCGAACTTTTAAACTTCAGTTAATTTAATGGCAATTTCCTTTATCAGCTGTCTGCTGGAGAAGAAATGAGGGCCAAAGGCTGAGCTGGCCTATTCTGATGGATCATCTGCTTTTGCAGGAGGACAAGGCACTTAGCCACGTTAAGTGCCAGAAAGCTGAATCCGAGTCCCTAATTAATTGTCACACTCGTCTAGCTCTCAAGAACTGGCCAGGGGACCTTCAGGTCTGTGAGTTCGTCACTTTCAAGAAAACCTGACCTGCAAACACGCATTAGTAAACCTTCGTAGGTAAATTCTTAGCTCATATGGGTAGGCACAGCTTTGTCTCAGAGATAAATGGAAGTGCTCTCAAACACTTAAAAAGCAACTTTAAGTGGCCACAAAAAAAGTTCCGCTTTACCTGCGCACCAAAAGAGCGTGTTGCTTCAATCCAGGCACAGAAAATGTCAAAGCAGCAGTAGCGGCCCCACGGCCAGTGTGACGGCACTCCTGCCGCTGACAGGGACTAACCCGCCGAGTGCAGGCCGCTCCTCCACAAAAGCTTGGCACAGGTGGACATCAGGGCTTTTGCCGGCCAATGCACCCGTGCCCAGCGCCCGGAGCGCCATTTCTGCAAGTGCTGGGGCAGGACACCCACCTGCCCAGGTGCTGCTGCACTGAGCTTCCGATTCTGATCTGAACGAACAAATAATGTCTTCTGAAATTAAACTGCAGGGCCTCTAACTTCAGCCCTTTCCTTTTTATTAGCCCTTTGTTAGAATGACAACAGGAGGAAAATAATACTGCCTAAAGCTACCCCAGCCATGAGTGACAGCAGACACAGTAATGTTCATAATTATAACATTCATAAGTAAATTTTCATTATAATTAACAAAGACAACTGTCTTCTTTTGTTCTGATTACCTAAAGATATGTTAAAAGTAGGTTTGCATAGTTAATTACTGAATGTAAGGTGCCTTACAAATCCTTGGAGGTTATTTCAGGCAGCTCGTTCAAAGAAGTCATCTCCATAATCAACATTATCTGTCACTTCCGAGCTTATAAATTAAGTATGGTGACGTAAAGAGAAATACAGCTGGAGCATCAAGCAGAAGATAAAGCCCAGAAAATACTACTAGCAGTGCAAAAGCAAACTTACAGGAAGGTGAGAAGCCTCTTCGCCAGTTCAGAGGACTTCTGCAAGGCTACGTGGCAGTTGGCCCAGGAGCCGCAGGCAGCTCAGGCAGCATTTGGCCGTGCAGCAGAGGGAACGCGTTTGGACCAAAGCCCTTTTCGACAGTCCTTGGTGCAAGCTAAACTGCACGTGCAGCCAGCCCGACTCCCCTGCCCTCGGGGGCCATCGCCTGTGCCCAAGTGATGGGCAGCCCATCGCTGCCCAGGACCTGCACGCCGAGCCTTCCAGACTGTCTCTGGTCAGATCCAGTGCCACACGGGAACAGCTCTTCCAAAACACATCCTCAGACCTCGGTCACCTCTCACTCAAGGCCCAGCAGGAGTGCCTCCACCCCTGAGAGTCGAGCAGCACCTCGATGCCTCTGCTCAGACCGCTGCAATAACACGAATGTAAGCTCCTGCCCATCAGCTGGAAGCTGGAAAAGCCGACAGACAGAACACGCACCTGCTCTGAAGGGTGTTCGACTGAAAAGACCTGCAGAAGCACCTTTGCCAAAAGCAGAGACATAGCCTGCAGCCCAGGAGAACCAGGCTCTTTTCAACCCTGTCACTGAGCAAGTGACTTTTTCCAAGGCTTTTTTTCTCCTCCTGGCTTCCCTCTGCCTTCTCTGTTAGATTTGGGCATAATTTATTTTTATAAGTGAATAAAACTAATATAAGCACAAAGAACATATACAAATATTTTTTAAAAGAATAAAAATATTAAATATAAACCAGACCAACTGACGTTTATGGACAAATACTTGAAGTTTACAAAATAAAATCCATTAGTAATACTAGAATAAAATCTGTAATCTCCGGGAACTTACACAAAGGGTTTTTGTTAAATCTAATCTGCACATGGCTCTATATGAATACAACACAATAGTCACCTGTCCTTTCTTTCCTGGGGAAATCATAACTCCGCACAAATGATTATTTTGAACTTCTGGACAGAGCTCTGGGGCTGCTTCTGTCTCTCCAGACTCTCAGACATTTTGTAAATGCTGATGCCTCGACAGCTTCCTCTATGACAAGATTTCTGTAGCATCTCTTAGGTTAGGACTCATTTACTTCTCCCTGGCTCATAATCCACAGCCCAGCTTGAGCTAGCATTGCTCTGCAGATCACCGCAGTGCGCTCAGGAACTACACGCGATCCAGTGATGTGAGGCTAATATTAAACCAAATAGATTATTTCACAGAGAGACAAAGTGGCAAGACTCATCTAAGGCAAAACAGAAATGGGTGTGAAGTTTCTTTTCACAAATCAACTGATTAGGAAGCGCTAGCATTTTATACCTCTATTACAAGTGGAAGTGGGGAGAGCGGCGAAATAATCTCCACCGACAGTGTGAGAGGACAAACTAGTTACCTTTACATTTCAAATTATAATTAAAGGAACAAAAGCAGAAGAGACGGCCTCTTTCATCTGCCTTACACCTGCACAGGCTCCTGCATAAAACAGAGGAAGAGATTTTCTCTTTTTTCACCCCACTGACTCAAAATATAACCTACAAACATAAATAAACTCTTTGGAACTACTTGCAACTGGAATACTAAAAGCTAACAAGCCGGCAAGCTATCCCACCCATCTCACTTCCAGCTAGGGGAGTTTGACGCTGAAAGACGGTAAGTAGGTGCTCTGGGAAGTGGCCGCAGCACGGCAGGAAGAACTCACCAGGCGAAAGGAACTAAACACCCACCCGCACACACGCTGTTCATCGCTGCGCTGCGGTGACTCCCTGCATCCTCCCCCATCCATCCGACGACACCGGAGCACTGCTGGCATACAGCTGCTTTCCCAGCTGTTGGCACTTCCCAAGCAAGGTCTCAGCCCGCAGCAGGGAGGAGCAAGCCCAGGGGGGCCACTGCCCTGGCGGAGGCAGCTCCGTGGCCCCACAGACACCACGGTGGCTTCTGAAAATTCAGGCAGCAATGGGACAAGAGTCCGATTTTTTAAACTAGAAGTAGTCCGTAATAAACAGTTTAAACTCCTGCTGCAGAGATTAAAAGTTTATTTAATACAAGGTTCTACTTACCACAGTTTACACTATTTGACTTTTTAAATACAACTTTAAAGAAAAATATATAAAGAAGATCCAATTACACATCTTATAATAAAACATGCATGCATAAAGGTTTGTCATAAAGGCAACATAAAGCAGATTTATCCCAACATTTTAAAAGTTCAAGCTCTCAATAGGGAAATATAGGGAAAGCTCGCACTTTGGAAGAAGTAAATCTAATTCCAGTGTTTCTACCAGCTATGTTACATGTGCTTTAATAATGCCCACAACACTGAAGCACAAAATCTCCACGAACGATGAGCAATTTGATATTGTTCATTTTACCTTAATGTCTCTATGAAGCTTTTTGCATACTTCCATATATTTTTCTATTTGTTAATGCCATAAAAATAGATGCTTAAATAAAAATATATTTGCCATTCATCAATTTTTAGTGCAGTTTATTGCTTCTCCAACAAAACATTCAATATGGGATTCATTTTTATGTGTTATGATGTGTGTTTACATTTATCTGTTTGGTATTGCAAGGAAAAGAAAAGTGTAGTCAGCTCGGTTTAAAATCCGGTTTTGTCGCGTTTCATTGCCCTCTCCAGACTGGAGATACATGCCGAAAGGTCTCGATATCTCAGGAAATATGCTTATATACATTGTATATTTTCACCATGCATCAGTGATTGAGAAAGCCATTCCAGGAAGCCTAACCGGCACTTAAAATAAAGAGTCTTCTGCAACAGATTTTGGAATAATGTCCTACACACCCTCCCTCAGTAAAAGTTGGGAAAATACTTCTGATTAAAGAGAATGATTTTCGCCCTTTAATTCACAGCTACCCTGTCTGAAAAAACTGAGATTAACCCATCCTCTCGTTATGCTATGTTGTTGCCATCTCAGTGAACCAGTTCGAACACCTTGCTTGTCTTGATGCGTACGTAGCACAGCAAGCAGTGTAATGTAAAACCCCCTTCCGAGGTTTCCAACGAAGCACAGACCCAGCATCATCCTCAGGTACACGCTCTCCGCCAGTTAAACACTCCTCACACGGAGCAGCTGAACCTTTCACCAAAACATGGACAAGCAGATAGACGGAAACACACCAGCTTTTGCCAGCGTGGCTGCAGGAGTGGGAATGGGTCCCACCACACACCCCCGCCATCCTCACTGCCTGAGGCCGCACCACAGCGAAACCAGCTCCCCGCTCCCATGCCTCGCGCAGAGCGCGGCAGCTCCGCAGGCACTAAAATGTGGATGCCACTGGTATCACATCATCACTCTCCCATACCTCTAGTCAGAGAGGTACCAGCAAAACCACCCCATTTCTGCCCTGAAGGGAATACAACCTGTGCAAAGGAAATCCTTCACCATCATTCAGAAAGTCTCACTGTAAATGGCGTCTATCTTAGCAGTCACAGAAAGCTCTTAATGCTCCCTAGAAATAAAACACCTTGGTCTCTGAAAAACACTGCCGTCGCTCACCGGAGCTGGGACATTCACACTGGAAATACGCCACTCAGCACACCATCACCTGGTTACTGCTTGTGCTATGGGACACAGCAAAACCAACTCTCCACTGAGGCTTGGGAATCTCAAAGAACTGGAGGGCAAACGTGGAAAAAAACTTTCACAGCTTTTGCAGTGACCATTTAAAGCCTACTCCTCCACCCATAAGGCTCCTGCACAGTGGACAATGTTTTCTCCCTCAGGCCTAGAGATCAGTGTGTCGCAGAGCACTCCACCAAGTCCTCCCCACTGATTTTCTTCAATTTGCGTTAACTCTCCCCCTCCACCCACGACAAGGCTTCCTGCACAAAACCTAGGCACGTCGCAAGAATGTGCTAGTGTCACAAGTAATTTCAGGAATAAGCAATTGTTAGGATTCCTCTTGGCCTACATCTTAGGGCTTTTTTTTTTTTTAATTCATTCGTTCTGTGATGCTTTTCTAAGTAGCAATGGGAAAAAAAGCAGTCTACTCTTTACGTTAAAAACAGCTTTTCAACCAAATTAACACGTCACAAAAAGGCATAACAGGCTCTCCATTCAAAAATGACGGCAGAGAAAACTTACGCAGCACACAGTTTGAATTCAAGCAAGCACTGAAAATCTTTTCTGTAACAGCTCTTACGAGCAAATCCCACTCCACTCTATGGGTATTCTTCTCCAGGCCTGCAGAACAGCACAGCTCAGTACCGCAGACCAACAAAGGGCGCTCTGACAAGCACAGAAAGCGTGTATTCTCAATGCCCGGTGTCAGCACCCAATTACAGAAGCTGCTTCCCCAATCAGGAACACGTCCTTGCAAGACGGCCCAGCCGGAAAACTCAATTTTCACCTAAACAGACATTGTGCTCAGAGACCTGTTTTTCACAGCCATTTTCTATTACACACTGAAGTAGTTCTCAAACTGGCAAAACCAGCTTTATCATCAACTAAAAAAACCCCCCCATCTTTTTTTTACGTGTTGGCTGGAAAGTCAAGCCTTCTGCACAAAAATACAGCGCTCGGTTGAGCGGCAGCCTCTAATCCGAGTAAGGGGTTTTCCCTCCTCGCCCACGCTGACCAGCTCAGTAATTAGTGGGAACAAAGGGCGCTGCTAAGGTTCTCTGAGCTAACAACGGTTGTTAAATAGAGCACATCTACGCGCATCGTGGTGTTGTATGTCGACCAAGAGACAGCCCTGGTGCGAACCCTTTTTGTCCAGGGCCTCCAAAAACGATTCCACCCGACGCCCCTCAGTGGGAAGGGAAGGCCCGGGAGCAGCGTGCAAGGAGCCGAGATGAGCAACGCCCGGAGGAGACCAGGGAGGGCGGACGCACAACGGCCGCAGTAACGTCCTGCCTGCTCGCGCACCGGGTCACAAAGCCAGCGGAGCCCCCTGCAACGGTGCCGAGCCGTCCCGCTGTACCAGGACAAATGCACCACACGGCCCAGCCCTGCCTGGCCCCAAACCAGCCCCCGCTCCCCAGGCACGCGTGCAGGGCGCACAGGGAGCCATCCCGCCAACTCGGAGCGAGGCACGAGGCGCCCAGCGGCGCGCGCCCCACCAGCCCTCTCCGCGGAGCGGCCCACACGTGCGCAGCGCCGCGAAGGGACTGGCGTCTCACGCCGCACGTGCCTGGTTTCGCACGCGGGTGGCGGCCCCGCCCTTGCGCAGCGGCAGCGGGAGGTGTGCACGCAGCGGCGCAGATGGCGCTGGGCACCGTGCACACCCAGGGCTCCCGCCGCCGCCATCGTGGCCGTCGCGGCCATCGCGGGCGGCTCCCGCAGCGGCCGGCACCGGGGCGAAGCCGGCCCATGGGGTCGCT
>VZSC01005425.1:275947-296502 GCA_013398225.1 Steatornis caripensis | reverse complement strand
GTCGGGGGCGAAGCCGGCCCATGGGGTCGCTCGGCGGAGGCCGCCCCGGGGCCGCGACACTGACACGGCGGCCAGGGGAGTATCCTGCACGCCCAGTGCTCGGGGCGCTCTGTGAGGGCTGTCACCTCAGGGCCGTGCCACGCTGCCGGTGAGCAGGCGCGGCGTTACCCACGGCTGTGCTTTGTAACGTGTTTTAAGAAAGAAGGAGCCGAAGAAAAGCGCTTCTTCCAGCGTTGCTCCAGCCCAGGATGAGAACCAGCCCACGACCAGTCCGCGTGCCACCGCTCTCGCTCACCATTGCAAGCGACTTCTTTTCGAAGAGCGATTTTCACTCCTCGCCTTCACCTCCACGCAGTGTTTCCGCTAACGAACACCCGTGCCAGCCCTTCACGTTTGCAAGTCATTATGAAAAGTACATTCCCTGCTCCTGAAAAGCATCGCTAATACGCTGGTGGTGCTGGCACTGAGCTCCCAGCTCTGCGCAACAGGCCGGTTACTTCTGTGGAAAATTCCCTACGGCGTAGTGTAAGCTGACCTGTTATGGTGACAATCAAAATCAGCTTTCGAGTTGGAGCCTTAGGGATAAGTAACTTCTGGCTGGTAAAGGCAGAACAAACTAACAGTCAAGAAGAGACATGAAAGTTTCATTGCGTTTGGTAGAAAAAGTTATTTTTGGCACAGCAAATGGACTACTAGAAACAAGTTCATCCACCACCACCCTCCTCTGAGGAGATGTCTAGAGGTATGAGAGGGAGCTGTGCCCCAGTCAGAATTTGATACAGCAGTTCATGATGTTATAATCTCATCCTTCCCCTCTGTGATCTCTGACTGTAACACGAAGCTTAAAATCTCATTTCCTCGCACTGCCTCCAGTCATGGCAAACCAGTTTTTGATGCTTTGTGCAGACCTGTGGGAGTAGCAGCGTCCATTTCGCAGACAGAAAAAAGTGACACTTTTCTGTCGAAAGAACAGAGAAGAGCAGAAAGACCCCCACACGGTACCTGCCGGCACAAACCTTGCCGTTTCTTGCGTGTGATGCCGCTGGCCCAGACGCGTGGCTTGTTAGGATTTTACACAGTTGCAGGATACGGATTTCTACAGCCCACGGCTGGATTTCCTTCTGCTCTGCTGCCTCTGAAGGGTTTGCCACCACTGCAGGGAGACCCCTGCCTACCTTAGTCCACTCATTTTTATGGCAGTCATGAAAGCATTTTTACTGCCTTTCTTTCTGAATTGCTGGGAAAAATGTTCATTTACCATAGGCGATGACCAGTCCCAGTCATCAAGCTAATAGTTTGTTTTGGTTTTGTGAGTTTTTTCTAAATAATCAAAAAAGTAGTTGGGCAGGACTTGAACTTGAGTTCCTGCCAAGTTTCATCCCACTGTGATTCAATTCAAGCAACCCAGAAAGCCCTTCGACAGCAAAAGAAGAGCTGTCAATCACGAGGTACTATGCAAGTTACATAGTTGAATATGTTTTGTAAAAAATATGCCGCTTGTTTTTTCTTTAAACATGTTGAAGTGGTATGGAGGCTTTGAGTTGGCTCTTAACAGACGACTTTTGCCCTCCGGACTATTGAAAATCTACATCCCATAGAAGACAGCAGTAAGTACTGAGATCCTGCATTGTCCTTAGCAACAGAACCACTGAGAAGCAGCAATGAGCAAATCCAAAAATAGGTCATTCCGCTTCTTCCCATCAGCTCACTTCAGGGTATATTGTCAGTTTAATTTCTTCATTTAGTTCCTTCTGCTTCCCATAACACTGCTTTCAAATCACAACAGTATATGGGACTAGGATATGCCAGCTGTCTTCACAATTTTTTGTACACACAAAACTCCTGCCTTCAGACGAGATTAACCTTTGAGCAAAATTAAGATACACACAGCACACAGTGTAGTGCAGGAGAAGCCATCGGCATACAGCACCTAGGAAATGGAGAAATACAAGGTGTGCTTCACTGGTATCTCACAGATTTGTATTGAAGTTTTCACTATGACAAAAGATTGTTTAAAAAAAAACGTATGGAGAGGCATGTAGGTAAGCTGTTACTGGAGAAGGAGGGTCGTACAGAAACGGATGCCCTCCAGCCACTGCTAAAGAATAAAAATGTGTCTTAACGGGTCTTTCAGGGTGAAACGCTGAAATCCCCGTGTATTTGAAACATCAGCAGTGTTTCAGGAGTACGATGCCATATTCTCTGCGTACCTGTCCTGGTGAGGCTGAGCTTCCTTTTACTCAGAATTGTACTTTTAATCTGGTAATTTTATGCTTGGTAAATATAGCCTATCTAATTTTTTTCAAGAAACAGACAATAACAAAACAAACCTTCATTACCAAGCAGAATGATTGCATGCTGATTTTCATGGTCTCTCTGGTATGTTCCAGTCCTTTCTCCCAGGGCAAATCTAGGCCAAGCTCTTAGGAACTTTCCCTGCGAACAGGGAAAAGCACATTGATTCTTTATTGCCATCTAGTGACCGATGCTATTTCCACTTTCACACCAAACTGGATTACAGATCTGGGGAATTTTGAAACCAATGAGAGCAAAAGAGAGAGGAAGCCTTCTTCTCACCCTTAACCTTGTGCTACCCTGTCCATATCTCTCACGGACCTCAGATCTGCAGTGAGCGTAGGCCACTGCTGCTTTCATACAGCCCTTTGTCTCTGCAAACAAGCAGGTCCTTCACCGTCCCTCTAGAGCTCAGCAATTTAGGAAGAGGTTGTTCTGCAAAAATGAATAGCCTTGTTTTGTCCCCAAGGAGCTCACAGAGTTTGGGAACAAGGATCACCTTGCTGGACAGGGTAAGCACCTCCAGCACCAGGGTAACATTTGATGAAGCTGTAACAGCCATTTCCCCACCTCGGGAGAAAGCAGCAGTCAGATTGTTTTCAGGTGTTTTCAGGATCCTTCAGAGAGATATTTTCATTTGGCTCATATTTTCGGGGGGCTCACAAGCGGCTCTTTTCTTGCTGAGACAAACTCCTAGCAGCTAGCTCTCATATCGGCGCACAGGGCACCAAAGCATGCCACAGGAAGACTTTCAGAGTGCTCCAGTCCTTGGACACTTGGCTCGCTTGGTCTCTTTATCCAGATGCTGTTCTCTTTAACCTAGCTGGGAGCCTGAAGTTATTGATTACCGAATGGTAACAGTGCCAAAGCCTGTGTAGCCTTGGACCGACAAAGCGAGAAGTGCTGCTGCACAGCCTGGGCGCAGGACGGACACACTGGCGAGGCAGCACCTGGTTCTCCTCCTCCCTCCAAGGCCCAGGTTTTCAGGCAGCACGCGGTTTAGCTCATGCCAGTACCACCAAGAGCCACACGATGACACTGCGGCATAGACTGCTGAAATAAGCCCTGCATGCTTTTTAGAGGAGAGGAAATACCGCATCTTTAATAAGCTAGGCCTTCTCCCCACCCCTCCCCCCCCAAAAAAGAGTTGTAAGCATAAAGCTGGCCTTGTGCTCTAATGTAAGTTTTGTGACATTTTTCAGACACAGCCGCTTTGGTTCCTGTCTCGTAGCACAAGATGTGACCCCATGGCTGCCCTGTGCTGTCAGGCTAACTCATGACGAAGCGTGGCCTCCATCTGCAGCTGCCCTGTGATAACAGGGCTGGGGTGAGCACCCTCCTCCCCTCACCTGCCTGTTCCTGCCCATTTGTTGGCCTGTCTGGTAAATTGGGCTGTTTCTAGGTGCAAAGCAACTTCCTTTGCATTTGGGCAGCAAAGCTTTCAAAGTTCCTTTTCAAAACGGATGAAAGTGTTTCCATGTTTCTCTGTATAAAGATTTAGATTGTGGACCACGAGCTGCCCACCTAATTTGTCTCCAGACTTGTTTCACTCATTTACTGTGGAATCTCCTAAAACCGTCTTGTTTACCACCCTTCTTCAAACAGACTTTGAAGAACAATAAAGCGTGAGTTCCTCCGAGGCCTGCTAAGTCTGGCTTTGCTGCAACCTGTACAGACCCCAGAATACAAAACAGAGAGTGAGAGAATTTATGCCTGTGTGGAGGTCCATCAAGTCCATTGCTGCAATGTGTATCAAAGAATAATAATACTACTAAACTATGTGCAACTCTAATGACTGCAGAATAAAAGAGGATAAATTTATGCATAGAGTGATACAGCTTTAATGTACATGCTTTCACAGTCCTTTCCTCTGCCCCTAAATAAAGAAAATTGTTTCATAGCACCATGTTCAGTGTTAGACCTGCTCACCAAAAGTTCAGAACAATTTTTTAAACGCCTAAAATAAACCTCAGTGAGAGCACTGTCTTAGTCTGCCTTTGAAAATCCCCTCTTAAATATGGTCAGAGTACTGCTGCAAGCTTTCAAATGCAATTCACTAGACACTGATCGGCAAAACATCTGGGCCAGACAGGGAGTGAAGGTATGCACTCTTGGCCTTCCAGTAGCCAAGTTTCCGTGTTCCTTCCAGAGTTCCAGATTCCGATTAATGAGGTCTGAATGCATGTAGGAAAAGCTGCTGATTGATTGTTACAAACAGTCTCTATGCTGCAAAGGGTAAGGGAGCCTCTGAAGTCCCGAACGCCTGTCAGGCCACATGGCCAGCCACTGTCCCACTCACAATGCTGGCACTAGCCCAGGTTACACGGCTGGAAGTACCTACTCTTGGAATGTCCATTGGTGCATTTCAGCTCAGTCCTGCCCATACAGATATGCCTACGATATGCAAAAATGAGCCCGGGCCCTTGCTGAATCACTGAGAGAGTTTATGAACTCAGCCTGACTTTGCCTTCCATGTGTGCTTGTGCGTACGTGATGCAGGGATCAACAAGTTTGGATCCGAGAAGTAAGACGTTACTCAAATTATAGGTCAGCATATGTACACTAGTTCCAGCCATCAGCTTGTGAGATTGAACACTGCTAAAGGTGGATGAGTGGAAAATGGCACCTTGTAGTAAATCCATTCTGTTAACATGTTTTAGTGTTCACTGATGTAACATGCCAAGCAGCAAAGGCTGCTTCACCACAAATGTTCACAGACTTAAAGCGTCCACTCACTCTTCACGTTTACTTTTCCACCATTGGGCTCTCTATCAGTTTCCATTTGTGTATCAGAAGATGAACACCCTCAGTTATCCATAGATGTGCCTGCAATCTCCCAAAACTAAGCTGTTTCTGCTAGCCCTAGGTTCAGCATTCACTGAAGTGAAGGACAGCAGGATTTAATTTTAATTTCACTGGGCCATGCCCTACAAAGCACTGAGGTCTCAGCTCTGAGTGAGGGCACGGGGGTGAATTGGTGGCGCTCAACATGAAAAGGAATTCTGAATTCCTAGCTTCCTTCTCTCCCTCAGAACAAACCTTTTCAGCTAAGCTGCTCTCCTTCCTGAAGCAGGTGGAAAAAGTACATTCCTGAGGCAAGCTTACAGAGAAATATTTGAAATGGCAACAGCTGTTGAGCCTCCATCACTTTCACAGTTTTCAGGTGAAACCTTTTTAATGCCTCTGTTGATAAGGAATAAAAATCTGAGTCACACTTTGTTCTTGATCCAGAGTAGCAAGCCACTTTTATTTCTCGATTTGCTAAAACTGAGCTGAAGCTTCAACCTGAAGACGTGCCTCTATGCCTGGATTTAGTCATGAGTGCTGTAGAAAGTCTCTGTAAAACAAACAAAGCCCAGTTACGAGTGTTATTAAAGTTTCAGTTTTACAGCCTTTGCATGTCATCACTGAGTTGAACAATATAAAAAAACACAGTGCAAGTCAAATAATCCATGTAATTACCGTGTACTTACTTTTATTTCAAGACTAGAGTCCTGTAATTCAAAACTAGACAAACCCCCTATTTCTCACTTTGGTGCTTTCTCTCTTTAATTTACCATAAGAAAGTTTTACAGGGAGAAGTAATACCTCATTTACTGAGCCAAGCAGAAAGAGGACAGACTGAGAACAACTGCTTTCAGTTTCACTTACTTAATTGGACTGAGAGGAAATGATACTGCTTACGAATTGAAAAGCAGAAGGGGGTGTTAGCAAAGAGAGAAGTGTTAAGATTCACAGCCTGTCTGGGACAAGGTGAGGAAAGCCACTTACTGCCTATGGATCAGTGCGAGCTCAACTGGAGCTGTTGTCTCACGTAATTGTATCAATGCTTCCACTGAATATGCATTTTTTTACTATGGGGAAAAGATAATTTTACTTCTTGTCTTCTGAAACTATTCTCCATCAGTGTGGGAGCAGACAGACCTGGGGCAGAACATCTGTTCTGCTAAATCTTTCGCACTGATCTCTGCTTATAGTAGGGAAGGTACTGCACTGTTCATAGGAGCATAATTTGAGAGGCACAATACATGTTACTCTGAGTCAAGAGAGTGAAAACGTACCAGCTCTGAAGCAATGCTTGCTTAATGCAATCTCATGGGAACCCACCATCTGTTGGAATCTAAAGAGCTTTGTGATATTCTGAGTATTAGCTTTTCTAGACACACTTCCTCTGCAAAATATCCCTACTAACCCAATGTAGATAATCCTGAATGACAAATTCTATTCTAAATTTCTGAAATTCTGCAGTACCTTTTTCTCCATGGCTTGATTTTTGTTACATCCTAGCATTTTTCAAAGATGTCAAATGTAGACATTTGATCTAGAAAAATAAGTAACAGTTCTGTCAGAGGAGAATTTAACATTATATTCAACATACAATCATATTGAGCAGGGAGGCAACTGGGCCCCCTTGTTGGGATGGGAAGTTATCCAGAGCTCCATTTCTGATGCAGCTGAGATATAATCACACTATTTGCTTAGCCAGAACAATATCAGCATCCAGCAAATTAAGGACAGTTGCTGAAGAATTGAGCTTAAAATTAATGGCTTGAGTCATGGTTATTACTTTCCTAAAACTCAAGCAGACTCCAGGCAACAGATCTTGTTTGTATAGATATGAGCATAAACAGTCAGTAGAATTAACAAATTCCAGACTTTACAGAGAGAGCGTACCTATGGTCAGCATTTCAAGAAGCTACAGAATCCAGAAATGGGCACTGGGACCCCAGGCAGTGTGGAGATAAGTAGTGACTCTGTACGTAAGGCCCTTTGCATGTAGGAGGCTGAGTCCAATATGTCACTTCTCACCTCATGTTTCCGAAGGGTTGGAAGTGGCAGAAGAATGTTGCAATGGGTACAGGTCACCAGCAGGTCAAAAGACTGAGTGTCTTTAAGATCTTGAGATGATGTGGTAAGTCCACCTCTTGTGGGAGAAGGAAAGCTCATCTTTTTGTTCTTTGGGGGTTTAAGCCTGGTTTTGGAGGCCAGTGACTGGTCCCCTTCTTTCCCTTTGGGACGGACATCTTTCCACGCCATTGCATTCTCAGGGCAGGAAGAGGGAGCCAGGGAGGAAGAAGGCTGTGGTGGATCACTGCTGAGTTTTGAAGCTGACTGGCCAGCAAGAACTTTTGTTAGCTTATGGGCTGCGCTGCATTTATTCTGTTAAAAGAGAGCATGCATAATGAAGTGAAGATTGATATTACACCCAACTGTGTGGCATGTTGTGATCTGTGACAGGTGTGAGTCATGGTGAGGGACAGTGGATACCACCTCACAGTGATGCTTCAGCTAAATACATCATATCGTGAAACTTTAGTTTGAAAAGCCAAGACACGCTGCCCTTTCTTACCTAATATATAGCTTTTCAGAGAAATAACTTGGCTGGAAATTAAGCACAGACCATTCTCTTGTTCAGTCTAAAATGTACTTACCAGATGCTGGGAGTACTGGTCATCTGGGAATGCCTTATTGCATTTTTGACAAAGATTGCCACCAGTACCTTCAGAAGGAAAAAAAATTGAGAGAAACACAGTACTGCCACAAGTAATCTAGACAAGCTGCTCAGATCAACTTATGGTCACTGGTTCTAGAAAAACACAGAATGCTGATTCCCCTGGCCAAGAAGGAATTAGAGCCGTGACTACATTTCACTTTTGGCACCACTAAAAACCAATCTGCCATCCCTTCTCACAAACTTCAGGATATTCAAAATTCCACTCCAGACCCATGTTTTGTGGCTCAAGATGCTTCACTCCTACCCTGGCCTAGCTAATTCTGTTGCTAGGGGGTTTTGCTTTCTACAGTTTATTTTGCCAACCACTGCACCCACTGATGCCTGTTCTTTTCTGGAATCATTGACAGGATTCATGAATTTCTTGTCTTGACATACTCTGTCCAATACCTTAGGCCTAATAAAGCTGCTCTCAACTTCCAAGAAATGAAGATAAGCATCACTGGCTTTATATATGAAGTAGGAGGAAATTCTAAATCATATTTTCTCCTGTGCAACAAACAGAAAGAGGAAGAAGTTCCACTTATTTTATGATAGAAGGAATTTCACTTCCAGGATGTAAGTGAGACATAAGAGAACGTGGCCAATGAGCTACCAGTCAGTGGAACCACTCTGGCTTTATAATAACCAGCGTAATAGAAAGCAACACTTGACCCTTTCACTGTGGTTGGTTAAACAACAATCCCCTCCAGCCTGGAGTACAAGAACTGTAGCAAAAACAGGAGAATTTTCATTGAGATTTAACAGAATTGACCTACTCCATGACAATGAGAAATTTTGCTTACCAGTGGGGCAAATCAATGTTGCATTAGTGGATGCTTCACTGGTTTGAAAGTTCACATCCTTATGATAGGACAGACCACTGTTCCAACAAATATCTTTGTGTTTGTTCTGGTCTTTGTACATGATGTATTTGTTACACTGCCAACACCACTCTGTTCGGCTGGCACAGGTATTCAGGTGTTCCTGCTGCTTGTCGAAGGGCATTTCAAGCTCACAGATCTTGCATATCACTGTTCGTTTGTGGCATTCCTTGGTCTGCACATAAGCAGAGGAAATTATTGCAAATTTTCTAACAATACTAGAAGAGGGCATTGGGTGACAGCAATGAGTGACTGTTTAAGAATGCCCTCCTTAAGGGATATCTACACATCCAAATGCAGGCTTAGCTGTATTAGGAGTTCGTCTATCTAGGCTATCTTTAATTTAGGATTATTTTGGCTATATAAGGCATAATGGGAATCAGTAGCGGTGAAGATGTTCTGTGTCAGTACAGGTTAGCAACAGAGCACAAGCCCACCTAGAAAATTCCAATACTTCAGATACCACCAGCAGGGGAAGGCTGCTACGTCTTCGCTGCTTTGGTTCCTTGAAATGGTTAGATTACAGCTAGCATGGACACGCCATTCTCACTCCCCAGCCTCTATCAGTTCTTTTGTGTATCTCCTCCTTAGCTGTTTCCTTAACTCTCACTTTGTATAACCGCTCCTTTGGAAAAGCAGGTAATATGAGTGCGGGGGCAGGACGGAAATGTCTTTGAGAAGCCCTCAAAGAACATCATCTTGAAGTGCCAAGGATGAGAAAGTAATAGATTATCTCCTGGAACAGACTGTCCCATCACAACTGGATGGACAACCACCATGGGGTATACTTATGTACAAGGGAGAAAAGATATGCCAAAACACTGCAACTATTGAGAGGTTTAAGTTTCTTCATGGTCCAGGAAAGCAGTCAAGGATTTACATGTTTTTGCTGTTGAACCCATTAGTGTGACTCTCGGTGGCTGGTCAAAAGGGTCAGCCTAGAAGGTAAAATTACTGCACTCCATACTTACCTCATGATGCTCCAACTGGTACTGCTGCATGCTTTGGTGACAAAGATTACATCTGACCTGCAAGCAAAACACACAGCAGTTCATTGGGAGCACAGGAGGATAGTTGGTGCTTTCATATGGCAATACAACTTCAAGCTGCTGAGACAGTCTTCTGCTCATTTCCATCTCAATCATTGACAAGCTGTGGGTGAATTTTTTTTCCGCTGTCAGGCCTGAGCTGTGTTGCTGAGATTTTGCGGAAAATAGGTATCTGATGATTCTGCAGGAAGGTGTCATTCTGCGCGAGTATCCAGTTCTCAAAGGTGCCCACGTGAAATGCAAAGTGTGATGTGAAATAAAGAGTGTGTATTCAAAATTTTGACTGTTTAACTTAAAAGCATAGGTCTGATACTCAGTTAGTCTAAATTATAATAGCCTCTCTGAAAACACAGGAGGTGTGCTAGTTTTCTATAGGTTTGCCACAAGAGCGACTCATGTGTTAAGTAACCGAAACCAATGGAATTGCTAAAACAATAAAATTAGTAACACAGAATAAAACGTCTGCATATTCATGCTTCAACATAGTACCTCTAGCTACAGGGCTCTTAATGCTATACTAAAATGCAATTGCCTCGCTATATGAAGAGCTGATAAATTTACTCTGGCAGTTCAGTTTTGTTTAAAAAGTGCATTGATGTCATAGCTTTGTACAAGCAAGGTTTATGTCACATCAGGTACTGTCTGTGTTCCTCTAATCAAATCATTTCACTTGCATGCTCTGGCTAATTCACGAGCACTAGAAGCATGCATCCATACATGATCTGTAATTTGTATTGCTGGGGAAACTGAGATACCATGGTGGAAGCTTTATTTTCTTAGGCTGAGTGTACAGTAAGATCAAAAGGTGCTGTAACCAGGCCTGAAGGGTCATATAGGACCCTTACAGATTGTCTGGTAAAACAATTGCAGAAGTTCAAATCTAGTTAACTGTTGTGGTTTAACCTGGCAGGCAGCTAAACACCACACAGCCATTCACTCACTCCACACCCCCAGTGGAATGAGGGAGAGAATCAGGGCGGGGAGAAAAAGGTAAAAGTTATGGGTTGAGATAAAGACAGTTTAGTAAGACAGAAAAGAAAGGGAGAAATAATAATGATAACAATAAAGAATGTACAAAACAACTGATGCACAATGCAGCTGCTCACCCCCCACTGACCAATGCAGAGCCAGTACCCAAGTAGCCGCTCCTATCCCTGGCCAACTCTCCCCAGTTTTACTGTTCAGCATGACATCATGTGGTGTGGAATATCCCTTTGGCCAGTGGGGTCAGCTGTCCTGGCCGTGTCCCCTCCCAGCTTCTTGTGCACCCCAGCCTCCTTGCTGGCAGGGCAGTCTGAGAAGCTGAAAAATCCTTGATTTAGTGTAAGCACTGCTTGGCAACAACTAAAACATCAGTGCGTTATCAACATTCTTCTCATCTTAAATCCAAAACACTGTATTATACCAGCTACTAGGAAGAAAATTACCTCTAACCCAGCCAAAACTAGGACATCAATATGGAGCACAGTACTCTGAACATACTACTTCAGGGCTGGCACAGCTTTTTGCTATTTGCAAGAAAACCCTGGAGAACATGTAGCATTCCTCACCTGCTTGTGTGCTTCTGTCTGATGGTCTTTCATATCCTTTTGGGCAACCGGTTCATCACATTCTGGACAGAGAGTGAGAAATCGCAAGCAGTGGGCCTCATGGAGGGAAAAATTGGCAGCAGACACATCTCGTTTACTACCAAGCACATAAATGGGGAAGAGAGAAGAGTAAATGAACTGGTGGGTTGACCCTGGCCAGCAGCCAAGCACCCACACAGCTGCCCGCTCACCACCACCCCACCACACACACACAGTGGGACAGGGTGGGAAACAGAAAGAAGTGAGAAAACTTGTAGGCTGAGATGAAGCCAGTTTAATAATTGAAGGAAGGGGCGGGGAGGGGGGGGCGGGGAATAAGTGAAGCAAATGACATCGCTCACCATCTTCCATAGGCATACCTGTGCCCAACCAGTCTTTGAACAACAGCCACCTCAGAAGCAGAAAAGAAAACCAAAACCAACTCTGTTCTTCTTCCTTTAATGCAGCTTTTATTCCTGAGCATGAGGTTATACAGTATGGAATATCTCTTTGGTCAGTTTGGGTCAGCTGTCCCAGCTGTGTCCCCTCCGAAAGTCTTGCTCGCCCCCAGCTTACTCACCGCGGGGAGCAAAGTGGGGAAGGAGAGAAAACCTTGACACTGTCCAAGCACTGTTCAGCAAAAGCCAAAACACCGTTGTGTTATCAATGCTATTTTAGTCAGAAATACAAAACACAGCAGGGTAGGGGCTGCTGTGAAGAAAACTACCTCCATTGCAGCCAGACCCAGTACAACTGGTTACAATTCAAGTAGTTTGTCCCTAAAAACTAGACATAACTATTTATCTCTCCAATTCACCTTAATGAAACATTGAGAGACTGGAGTCTATTACTCATTCTGTTCTGCCATGTTACCAGGAATCCCTCTGAAAGGGACAGGGCACCTGCTGGAGGCTCCTGGTATATTTGTCCAACAATTGTTTCAGGAAAAGCTCCGGCTGTTGTTTACATTGTTTACGGATGTGGAAAGAAAAGAAGGGCTCCTCTTCTGGGTGTCACCTAAGGCATCGCAAAATTTACAGTTCTTTGGCTCGCAGCAGACCAATTTAAGGCAGCCCAGCCAAGCAACTGCTCTGTTCAGATGAAGGCTACCTCTGGGCTGAGATACACAGATGTCACCTTGCTCAGTGGGTTCAGGAAGAGCCACTTAAGTTTATCTGGGAAAACATTAATTTGATTTTAATAACTGATGCGTTCACAACATTAGTGACAAGAATTGAGATACAGTTCGACGGGGCTTGGGTAACACCTCCTGAAGAAGCTTCCTAGTGCAAACCTTAAGCAGTGTAAAACTTCCATTGCTCCCCCTGAAACAGCTTTGGGGTGACTGACATGCACACCAGCTGATTTTCTGACTTCCTCTGCCAGCAGGACCTGGGATCCTGATCCCACGGGACCCGTCTTAGGACGTCTTGCCTGACTGCCCTCAGTTCAGTCTCAGAGACATTAGTGTGCCAGGCAACAGGAGCTGAGGCATATCCCTGTCATTTCAAAGCCTTTACTGCAGTGTGCCCAGGACCCTGCGTCAGGAGGCACTGATGCCCGACACAAGAGATCGATGGTCGTTAGGACGTGGCAGCTAGAGGTAAGCCCATGCAACCTTTCTGGCCTACAAGAGTAGCAAGACTGCCTGAAAGGAAATGTACACTTTGCTACTTTGAGGAGATGTGTGACGCAGAACAGCTGATTGCCATCCGGGCTTTCTGCAATAGTCTTTGTTCCAAAGTCTGACATCACGTCTGGGCCACAGAGCCAGTCTGCCCAACATATTTGCTGGTCGCTCAATGTGGAGGGAAAGGCCAGGATGAGGCCACATAAATTACGAACAGCCGAGCCCCAAGACAGAACAGCCACAGCAAAAAAGCCCTGGAGCAGTGAATTCTTCTAATTTTCTTCGAGAAGGTAACCTGCCTCAAGGAAATCTGCTTTAGACATGAGAAGAAGCTTCTCGTGATCATGGTGGAAAAGCAATGGAATTGATTCCCTGTGGGAATGTGTCATCTCTGTCACCAGCGTTTTTAAGAATTGGCTAGAGGCATCTATCAGAAGTTTTAGGCAAAGCAGCTCTGCCAAGGAGTCTGATCACTGTGCAGCAACTGCTTTACTCAAAGCATCCCCTACAACCTTTCAGAGCATAATGCACAGGCTAAGCATTGATTTTCTTTTGTGACCAAATAAAATTGAGGCTAAGCTCCATGTTTAACCTTTCTAAGTTGACGATGTCCCAGCTCACTGCAGGGGGTTGGACTAGATGACCTTTAAAGGTCCCTTCCAACCCAAACTGTTCTATGATTCTATGATTCTATGATTCTGACTCTTTTTTTTAATTGCAGTGCTTCACAGTCTTCATTCATGTAATTTGTCCAATGGCCTAGCTACTAGTTGAGACACGCCAAGCTGTGCTATCCTCACGGCCCCTTTCAGCCTTCCGTTCTATGAGAGATGGCCAATTACCCTGAAAAAATAATCGTTGTATCACGTAACTGCAAATATAGCAACAGAAAGAAACATCAGTCATGGGGCAAAACTGAGGCATCTGCTAGGTTTGGCATGGTCCGTGCACTGACTCCTCCACCAGATACTGCAAAATTATCCACAGTGGTATTATGTAAAGAGAGAACACGCAGCATAGGAGAGGGCTATGGAAAAAGCCTCTCCACAGCAAAGTAGCAAGAAAGCAGCAACCTGGAAATGTGAAAATGCGCACAAAATATTTTTGTTTACTACTCAAGGGCTAGAGTACACCCCTCCTGTCCTCTGCTCTCCTTGTTACAGGAGACCTAGATAACATGAAGGAAAATCCTAGAAAACTGTTGAAATACCCCCACTTTGTAAGGCTAGAAAGGGAGAGACATCTCTTACCAGTTTTTGCAGAACCTGCTCTCTTCCGCCATGATTCTTCTTTTTATTCTGCTGGATATCCTTTCTCCTAAGAGTAGACACGTCAAAAAAAAAAACTGAAACTGAAAGCCTCTGTTGCAGTAACTCCACCCCAAACAGCTGCTTAGCCAAAAATTCTTTAAAGGAGAAACAGCAGCACTGCCAGAGAAGCACCAGGTTCTAGTGCGAGTTCCCTTAGCGGACCTACGGGGTGTCAGTTTCCTTCTTTCCCAAATAAGTTTAATTTACAGTCGCTCGTTTATGCAGCAGGCAGGGCTTTACATTTTGACATAGGGAACTTTATAAGACATTCAAGTTAGAGAAAAAAAGGAACAGAACTTCACATTTTCACTTCAATGCCAATACCAGTATCTTCGGGATTTTCTGATAGAAGGCCTAGCATTTCTTGTACCTGCTACTACAGCTGATCCCTTACAGCAGTATGACGCAAGTGGCTCTTCTCTGGTGTCGTAGACCCTGCCCAGCGTGGAACAACGAGATACAGGAGATGCAGAAGATATGAACCGACCTTCTTAGTCTGTAAAATGGGGATGATAATAATAATCCTTCTGCTTTGCAGAGGTATTGGGAAGAATCATTCACTTTAATTCGCATAACGTATCGTAATGCCACACACAACAGATGTCCCAGATGTTATTCAGAAATTGCTGTGGCTCATTTCCCATCCAAACAAGTCCTTTCTATCCCCCATTTTTCTCTGGGAAAAATAAAAGAAGGAGAAGAAAAAGGAAGCCAAATAAGCCATTATTTAGACCTGGGAATAATGAGTGTTTATCTGGATTTTGTAACACAAATTATGTAATGAAGCAGAGAAAAGGCTTTTGAAAAAGTATGTTAATGAGATGGCAGCTAAAGGAGAGGTTACAGAGTTGCCAATTCCGAATCAAATTTTTTAATGTGATTTTCTTTTGTTGGGTCTTTTTTCTTTTGTAGTCATTAGCCTGCGCAGCATTTGAATGTGCTTTAGGGATTTATGCAAACTATGCGGGAAATACCGATTCTAGGTCAATAAAGCCTGATCAGCAACACACGCTGACTGAGAAAACCCCACTGACTCAAAATTCATAATGAGGGCTTTTATGTAGAAAGTTGTTGGGCACAGAGATTGAAAGGACTTCGTTCAGCATCTCAAAAGCTTTTCTTGGAAAAATATCAGATGTTCCACTGGGAACTCAGTTGAAAGATACTCCTAAAGCAACACAGTGGACTGGCAGTGGCTGGAAGGAAAACGGAAAGTAATGAAACAGTGATTTTCTCTGAATGCTGGTAATAACTCTTTCAATTTAAATTCTGTGTAAACCCTCCAGTGCGTAACATTATTGTACAAGACCTCTTCTAGGCGTCTTTTTAAGTCAAGCATCACATAGAGGTAAGTTCTGAGATGGTTGGTTTTTAAATGTGATTTTCAAAAGCCCGAGTAGAAGACACTTCTTTTTCTGCTAAGTCCTAGAACGTCTCAGGGTCAGTTGTTTTCATTTTTGTTTCTCAGTGTCAAATACCATACATCTTACAGCCTTGTTTAATATAATTTTGTTACAACTTCTGTACCTCTGGGTGCTGCATGGAGCCTGCAACACGAAAGAACTTTAAAAAGAATGTGAGGGGAGCTTTTGCCTTGAGAGGGAATAGCAGTTATCTCTGTCAAACGGACGGCGTTTAAGCAGGCGAACTGTACTTGTGTGCTTGGACAGCATTTGAATTAGAGGCGGAAAATATGTATATCTGTAATTAAATTAATCATCTGCTACCTGTAAAGCCTCCTTGCCACTGACCATTCCTATCCAGCAATAACAGGAGTAACTGGGGTGATTGGCTTGTAGCAAATACCACATATCAGAAAAGCAGCTTCTCGGGAATGACCTAAACCATACTAAAATCTTTATCTTCCCATGTTTCCACCTGTACTGGTGACCCTGTGTCGTGGTTTGAGCCCGGCCGGCACCAAAGAACCACGCAGCCGCTCGCTCACTGCACCCCCACCGGGACGGGGAGCAGAATCAGCAGAGAAAGGGGCAGCCCTCGTGGCTTGAGATAAGGACAGGTTAATGCAACAGCACAGAGAGAGAGAACAGTAACAATAACAAACTATAACGCTAACAAGAGAGAATACAAACGGGTGATGCACAGCACAAGCGCTCACCACCCGGAACGGGAGCCGGAGCCGCCCCGCGCCCTTCCCGGCCGCTTCCCGCCTTCCCCCGGCCCGCCCCGCGGCTGTGGGCTGCGCGGGACGTCGGTGGGATCGAGTACCTGCCGGGCTGCTTGGGGTCGGCCACCCCCCTCCCAGCGTTCTGGGGAGAATTAACTCTGTCATAGCCGAACCCAGGAGACCCTGGAATTCCCACCTTCAGAGAGGACTTGCTTTCTAGTCCCTTTCTACTAACGCAAACAACGCAGGTCAGCCTTTGTTAACTAGTCTTCAGCAGTGTCCCACTCCCGAGTGGGACTCCTTACAGTGGCTTACATCATTGAATCTGGTATCTGAAGCACAAAAGGGAAGATGGCAAGACTGTGTGTGGTTTGACAATGCTGTCAAGCTCATCTATGAGTTTGCTGTCTTGAAAGGTGCGGCTCTTCCTGTCCCAGCTGCTACTGTTCCCAGCCGTAAGTGGCCCAGTCTCTTGAGCTGGCTCTGGTGCTCACTGAACACTTCACTGAACCTGTTCAGCTCACTAACTCGGCAGAAAAGTGTTCTGCTTTCTTTGTCAAGTCAAACTCCAACGTGCCCAGAACCACCAGCTGAGAAATGGCTAGCAAGCCAGGGCACGGCAGTGGCAGTGAGCCATGAGGTGGGCTCGGCTCTGTTACTGCATCATACCCTTGGTTCTTGATATGCTTCAAAATACCTGTGCTTATTAGGGTAGAACAGCAGCAAACGGGAGCAGTGCTGTCTAGTAACCAGGGAAAGGCATTCAGGTGCAAGAGACCTGATTCAGCTCCTGGTTCCACTTCCTGTCACCACTCATGCCTAAGCCTCTTTGTAACACAAAGATCTGAGTTTCTTCATAAAGTGATTCAAAACTTACTACCAAGAAGAACAAGAACATCACATTATTTAACGTTAGGATATAAAAATTAAGCCCAAAGGCTGCTGCTACAATCTCCTGCTTCTACATGGTGTCTGCAACCAAAAGCTAATTCTACCCGCTGTCTTTAAAGCAGTAGTTAAAGACTGTGAAACCACAAATCTCACACAGTATTTGTAAATACTCCTCTGGTCCCTGCTATGTTCAGAGCAGGACTGACTGGAGGAAAGGATTTTTTTTTGTGAAGGCCTGCAGTTAGTGCTCAATTAGCATGAGCTGAATTTCAGGCTGCGGAAGGTTTTTGTTTGAATGCTCTCTTTGAACAATCTAAAACTCCTCCTGCTGGAGGTTTTGCAAGCACTATGGGCTCTCTCTGTCAGACTAGTTCTGTAAAGCAAGCAGCCAGAGCTTTGTCCGCCTTCCCCTTGGCACAGTGAAGAGGGGGCTCATGGGCAAATTATGTGAAAGAGCTGCCATTCCTGTAGCACTCTTAGATACAGCCAGTGCCAAATGAATCTGAGTTGTAAGCATAGACTGAGGGAGACAGGGAACAGCTGGAAGCCTTGCCAAATTGAACATGCTCCTCTGCGCTTCTGTCTCTTGGTGCATGCAGACCCCGCAGAGAGCAGTGCCAGCCGTGGCCTGCATTCTAAACTGCTCTCTTCCCCCATTTCATCCAATCATGCTCTCCCCTTCCTGCATCTTGACTACGTACTGCACAGCCCTTCCACCTCCTTATCTGAACGTAGGCGTCTTCTCCCTTGTCCTCACTCAGTATTATTCTTCCTGCCCATGTTGTTGTTTGCGATATGTGAATATGTGGTTCTAATATCTGGATTCAGTCAACTTCTCAGACTCCTGGTTCTCACAGTTCAGCATGAATGGACACATGCACACCTCCAATGTTTATAAAATAGTGATGGAGGTATCTTAAATATGAAGCGTGCAGTGGCACGATGGCTTGAGCAAGGACGTAACAAGGTCAGAATTCACCTTTCAAGATTACAGGTTCAGTTCAGTGCAGGACTTGGTCATTGCTGCTCTGCAACAGCCAGATGCTTTGTTTAGTTTTAGCTGGATTCCTAGCAGACTTCCACAGGAACTGTAGTTGGCACTAATTCTATTTCTTCTCAGCAGAGTCAGCACAGACATTTTTCATGAACAAATATTATACACTCACTACAACAAACCACCTTGCTCTCCTCCTGAAGCAAATATCTAGAAAAGGAGCCTGCTTTTGCAAAAAAGAAATAGAAGTTGCTCATTTCCATGGTCACGCTTAAGATTTTTCTCAGCTTTTGGTCAAAGTGCTGGGAATGATCAGCCTTTAAATTTAGGTTTCTAAACTCAGTTTATCAGTGCAGGTCTTGATTCTTGAAAAGATCTTACAGTTGCTTAGTTTGGGACCTGGATCTTGGATAAAAACATGCTCAGATAAAGGAGGTTTAGACACGCTTTCTTTCAAATCTGGACTAAATGTTGTTCCTCGATCTCCCGCTCTCATTCAACCGGCATTGACCAGGCACCTCCACCAGCAGCAGTGGGAAGTGGGTATTTATCTCTAAGGGTCGGGTACTTGCTGGTCCTGACTGACACCTCCCTGTTTTCCTCCTTTGTTCCTTCCTTTCTGCTCTATAATGTCTTAGGAGGCCTGCACCGTCTTCTCGTCCCTGTCCCCCGTCACCTGTCCCTACGAACTCCAGGGAACACTGTGTTTCTCGCATCCCTCCCCTTCTCCTCCCAAAGGTACACCCTTCTGCTTGGCAGTTGCCGTATGAACAGCAGAAGAGGGTACTCCAGTATCTTTCAATCTGACTTCCCATTACACAGATGCTTGTTTGTGAATCCCTTTTTTGTTTTGTTCCATATCATAGAATGTACTTTGCATGTCACGCTGAAGGCAAGTTTGCAATAAATCTGTACAATAAGGAAATATTGATTCCCTTCTCCGTATGTGACAAAAGAGAACATCGAGGCATGGACTGGCTAACTGAATTGCCCACAGGAGTCCCTGATCTCATTCCTAGGCACAGGAAGCAAGTCTCCTTTCACGGGATTAGTCCATCTAAAGGTATCAACACATGTTCACGGCTTTTCTCTTTGTTTTCTCTTTGCTGCACTGCATCTAATTTTAACAAGAAGACAGCAAACCATACTTGCACCAGTGTATCAAAGTGAACCTCAGTACAACTCCTGTAGAGTTAACTCTTTGCATTTTCTTATTTAAGCGCTTGTCCTTTGTTGACTAGGGAGCGTTTTTTCGTTGGAGACCGTCTGCAGAAATGCAGGTTTTGGCCGATTCCCCACTTTCTGCTAGGCTGTGCCCTGGTGTGAAGTTTCCTCTGTGTGGTAAGTTACCCACAGGGACTGCTGCTAAAGGTTTGAAGATTTGGAGTCTGTACAGATCCGGTTGGCTACTATTTTCCTTAGTGGACATTCAGTGCTTTTAGAAACAGAACAGTGACATTGAGGTGTCTTGCTCTGAACTTCTGCCACTCAAATCCCTCTGGTCAGCAGAGGACAAATAGTGCAAGCTGTAGTTGGAGCTCCCTCATTACTTGCTGCGAAACCTGAAATTCTTTATCTCTGCGAGTAACTGCTTGGTAAGACTGTACTAAGAGACAGTAGGATCAAATTGTCAAGATACGGTTTATGCTGCCTTCAGTTTCAGGTGGCTGTTGACATCCCAGGAGCAGAACATAAAATACCAACACATTATTCGTCTTCAGTCTGGTTTCCAGCCCCTCTAGTTGTTCATTTCTGCCGTTTTCGTAGTGCTCGCCACCCTTTCAGTAGTGCCACCCCTTCCGATTCTGAGGCTGCACTGTAGACCAAATCACTGAAACGAACGACATTAAAAACCACCTTTCAAGTTAACCTTTCTGGGTTATTTTTGACCCAGGTCGCAGACACACAATCCCTCACAAAATAACAGGCAGTGAAGCACATCCATGCACGCCTGCACAGACCTTTGTTCGGGCGAGACCTCCGCTGTGGTTTTAACCCTCCATTTCCCCAAAGCAGCCCGGTCCTTCCTCACCACCGTGACCCTCCCTCGGCGTCACCAGCACCTGCCGAGATCCGCACTGTGGTCCCTGCATGAAGCGCGCGTTACGAGCACCTGCGCTTACTGGCAGCTCCCCAGGGGCACTGTGAGCGCGGAGCTCTTACGTAAAACGCTCTCACGACTGGTGCGATAGCTTCACGCACAGCCCTCAGGCTGCCTTCCGCGCCCACGGCGGGTCCGCAGCAGCACGCGCACACAGCAGGACGCGGGGGCCGGGCCACGGGAAGCGCCGCACGGCACGGCGCGGCTCGGCGCG
>VZSC01005425.1:244868-275491 GCA_013398225.1 Steatornis caripensis | reverse complement strand
CCGCTGCGCAGCCCCGGCCACCCGGTCCGCCCTCGCCACGGCACCTCCTGGGCCACCCGATCCCCGGCGGCCGGCTCCTGCCGAGGCAGCGCGCGTCCCCGCTGCGGGCTGACCGGGCCCTCGGTGCCAGCCCGCCCGCGGCCCCTCTGCGCGGCGCGATCGGCCCCGGGCCTCGCGGGCGAGCGTCGCGCGTTCCGCTCGCAGGGGACGAGCGGAGAGAGGCTGGTGCTGGGCAGCTGGGCGTGCGGAAGGCGCTCCGAGCCAGGCGCTGCTCGTCGTGGGGCTGTGCCGCTGCCCGGCGCTGGGGCTCATAGAATCGTAGAATCACAGAATGGTAGGGGTTGGAAGGGACCTCTAGAGATCCCCCAGTCCAACCCCCCTGCTACAGCAGGTTAGCCTAGAGCAGGCTGCACAGGAATGCGTCCAGGCGGGTTTTGAATATCTCCAGAGAAGGAGACTCCACAGCCTCCCTGGGCAGCCTCCCGCCGACCCGACTCGTGGTGCAGTTCGGGTGCAGTTCATTTTGGACCAAAGATAGGCATACGCGCAACTGGCCTGCACGTGTGCAGCCGTGTCTTGCGTTATCTAGTGATGACTGCAGTGGACTGCAAGACAGGACTTTGGAGTTCTCCAGCAGGTTCTGCTGCTGGGGCTCTGAGATACGCTAAGGGGTGTTGCTGGGTGGCGTTCTTGGTCGGTGGTGCAGTTGGAAGCTGTGCATTGTGTGTTACGCAGCGACCGTAAACAGGGTTTCAAATACAATGTTCTTCAGTTCACATCCATCTTACTCCAGTGATGGCAATGGCGCAACTCCCTTGCTTTCAGTGGGGTTATACTGGCATGAAATTGGAATTACCCAGTGAAGAGTTTGGTCTTTAGTGCCTCGTAGCCTTCTTGGCAAAACGTGAAAGCTCAGTTTACGGTGTTTTAGCCTGCCAGAGCTTTAGACTCTATTCTAATGCAGAAAACCAATCTTTCTTCTGAGCGAACCTGCACTGCTCAGTGTGTTTTAAAGCACAAGGAAACGTCATGCATATTTATAAACAAGATTGCTGGCCCTTCTGGTTTACCTGTCTAAGGAATATCAGCCCTGCTTTTCAGTTGAATGCTGGTGCCCTATGGAAAAAGGAATTCCTGCCTGTTTGGCGCTACCTTGATCAATACTAGGAAAGATAATTTCCCTAGAAAAATAAGCATGTCTTCGGTTTTCCAGTATTTGTAGGAATATTGTGTCATCAGACTAATCTAGGAAATTACAGTATTTCACAATGGGAGTGTAACATTTCCATCAGTGACTGCTTTTTCAGCTCTCAGTGAGAAGGCAGATCACTGTGTGTCCTGTCAACCGTCCAGAGACGCCAAGGAAACATTCTGTGACTGTTCCCGTAAATCACAGATAGATATAGGTATAGGTACCAATATATATTTAATTCCAGATGTTTGGTTGGTTGAGTTAGCTGTGGTGGTTGGAGTTAATTTATAAGCACGGTTGTATTGTTGAACATCGCATAAATTATTTACCCTCCTCTCTACAAAACCAGTGTTTCTTCTGTGTTGTGAATTTTATTCACTTGGGGTTGTTTATCTGTCTTTCACACTGGCAACAGATTAACCACAGTCAGTTCTAGCACTTAGTTGCTGTGGTACAGCATAAATTGTATCATGAGCTCACCTCATATTTGTTAAGGGAAGAGACTTAAATAGGATCTGATACCTTTAAGTCTCTGAAGAAATATTTTTTTTTCAAAACTTGTGCTGTAATTAATCTCCTGGAAACCTGGGAAAAAAAATACTTAGGCTGTTTTCGGGTTCTTAAGCTTCTCAACAAAATAAGGAAAACACACCCCTATTCATAAATGTCACCTTACGGCAATTTTTAAATGTGACTTTAACGCCATTTATTTTTGCAATAAAGTCCCATTTGTTGTATTAGAATAAAATCCTATAAACACGTACTCTAAATATGAGCAAATTCTGAGCTACAGAACACTGACTTAAGCTTTAAAACACTGTTTACTGTTGGCTAGTGAATGCTTGTGTCTCCTAACAATTTTAAAGGTATGAACCACGGAAGGCTAGGTTACAGAAGTGCCTGATCAACTGTATAAAAAGATATGTTACAACATTTCTAATGTAGGGAATCCCCATAGTAGATAAGCACAGTATGATTTGGGAAAATAATTAAATACCTCTAATGTAATTAGTCACCAAAGGAAAGGTAAAAGAGTTTTACTTTAAGAGTTACTGTAAAAAGTTAAGAAATTTTAAATTATTCGGTGATATAGTTTCTGGGCTTGAGTGTGTTACTGGACACACGTCTAAGACTTGTGAATTTCAGACAAGCTAGTCATCCACACTGGGAAATTTCGCCATCCGTTTAAGAATAATTAACTCAAAAGTGAAATGCTGAAATCTACGAACACTATTAAAAATTCTTGGCTGCTGGGTGTGAAATCTGCTTACCTCAACTGCCAAGAGGTAATCGCACACCTTGTACTTACCTAGTTGTAGAAGGTTTGTTTTTGTCACACCCTACCTTTCGTGTGGATACATTAGAACAAGTACTGTGGTCAAAAAGCCGTTTTTATGCAAGTGACTTCAGAACAAGATTAAAAAGTATAAGTTTAAATCCTTGTGTCTCTGCTGCCTATTTCCGCATAACTTGTTAAGCTACAGGCAGTGGAGTGTTTGGGCCCCTTATAAGAGCTACCGATGTGTTTTGTTCCTTTAAGAATAGTTTTCTATGTTTAAACGTGTTTTCCCGTATGTTGCAGGAGGCCAAATGTGCATATATCATCATCATCATGGCTGTGTACTGGTGCACTGAAGTGGTCCCGCTGGCTGTCACCTCCCTCATGCCTGTGGTATTTTTCCCTCTGCTTGGAGTTCAGAGCTCTAAATCCGTAAGGAACTTGCTCAACACAGATCTGATACAGGGACATCCATTGCTCTGATCCCCCATCAATATTTAGCAAACAAGTCTGATAGGAAAGCGCTCCAGTTCTGTGGTGCTGTTTCTGAACACGTTGCGCAGTGTTCAGCGTTTCTGTATGGGAAGATGCTGAACTGAATACGCATTTGCCCAAAATGTTAAGGGTGTGGGGCCTGAGGTGGTAGAGGGGAAGGTACATTTCTGGGCGTGGATCCTGCTGGAGAGCATCCTACCAGTGCCAGCAGTTTGCGTGTTCGTAACCCATCCCATGAGACAGCAGTGCTGACATACCCTCTGGGACATTTCAAAATGTATGAGACAAGCTTCTTCTGAGAGGGTAGACAGCGTGACGCCAGCAAGTGCACCGTGTCCCCTCCAAGGCCCATTCTAGCTGTTTGTGCTAGTGCTTTAGTCCGAGGGGGAGAGGCTTTAGTTAGGTACTGTAGCCCAGGTTCACTGGCCAACAAGTTCGTAAGGGTAGGCGTGGTTGCTGAAGGTGCTGAGAAATCTGTTTTGGAGCTCGGCATTTCTAGGACCTACACAATACTCTGAGCCCCTAACAATGTTTTAGGAAACTGCTGTCATTTTGTACTGTTACCTCCTGATGATCCCAAAAGAAGGTTCCTGGTGCATAAAAAGCCCCTGCACTAGACAGTTCAGCACTTGAACAGAGGATCAAGGCTTCAGGAAACTGGAGGCAGCTCATCTGCCAGTGTTGGGATGGGGCCTGGTGCAGTAAGCTGGTGTTGAGAGGATGGAAGGCAAAATGTACTAGTGAAGCTAGCAAGAGGCAACATTTGGGCCCCTGACCTACCTTCTCTGTCTTTCAGGTGTGCTTGCAGTACCTAAATGACACAAGCATGCTCTTCGTTGGAGGGCTGATTGTTGCAATTTCTGTTGAACAGTGGAATCTTCACAAAAGGATTGCATTGAGGGTCCTGCTGATTCTTGGGGTGAAACCTGCACTGTAAGAGCATTACATTACTTCTTCCTTGCCTGTGCCAATTTAGCAGAGGCCTAGGGATGGTGTTTAACAGTCAGCAGAGAAGGGATCCTGCAAGAACCTCTTTAGCTGCACTTGCACAGAGTTTCCAGAGGTGAAGTCTGGCAGCAGGATCAGTTTATTTGTCCTTTAGCCAAAACCAGCATCTGGCTAAATTCCAGATGCTTGCCATTGGGGACAGAATGATTACAGACTTAAACATGCACAGACTGAGGAGCTAAATGGCTTTCTGGGATTCCTTCACTGAAGGTGGCAGAGCTGTCCTGAAAGGAAATCTGGCCCTGCTTTGTATTACTAGACGCTACACACATCCCTGTCTGAGCTCCACTCTCTAAATCATGGTGACCATAAAGCCTAGCAGCGTCTGTTTTCTTTCCTCCTTTCTCCTCTCTCTGTTTCTCTCTTTTCAGCCTCATGCTGGGATTTATGGTAGTCACCGCCTTCCTGTCCATGTGGATAAGTAACACAGCCACCACTGCTATGATGGTTCCCATTGTCCAGGCTGTACTGGATCAAATGGACAACACAGACTATGATGTGACCGTGATGGAACAAGCAACCGGGCGAACAAGTATATCAATTGAGCTGGAGGAAAAGAACGTATCAGATCCCACTTCAGTGCCTGGTAAGGGCCTGCTCAGCAGTGAGTTGACTCTACTGAACTTGCAATGCTCATAGCTCCCTGACCTAGGAGGAGTTCTCTGTGCCTTTTCCAAGGAAGGAGGATGGTAACCTGACTGAAAATCCCTAAATGCATGACATTTAGGTTTTACAAAATGGCTTCCAATTTTGGTGGCTGACGTTTTGTTATGCTTAGTGCTAGATCCCATGCAGATTTTTATGTTCTTTCCTTCAAGCTGGGGTCATCCTCCCGTAGGTCCCCTAGACTTAACTGCCTTCTCGAGGGACTGAAAAGCACATCCTGCGGGAAATACCGTCCAAACCCCCAGCACCCTTCTTTCTAAATCTTGTGATTATCAGTGGGGATTCAGCTTCTAAGCCATGTAGGAACGTTTGAAAAATTTTGTGCAAATTTTGGTTCTGGGGTTATAAATATCTCTTTATTGACCAGATAGTGTGTGGAGGTGGGGAGACAAAAGAGGAATACTTTAAAATCTACATGTAAAAGAGGAGCTGGTATCATTTGACTCATGGTAGACAAACTACTCTTTGGAACACTTTAAAGTGTGATCTTCCCCTGATGCTTGACTCCACAGGGTCCTTCTGTCGATGCTGTGGTTCTGCAGTAGGTTTCGCTTGATTTGAACCATGTTCACAAACTCAGTCCCTCCGACTCCGCTGCTCTGCTGTGCTGTTACAGAGGTCTATATTATTAAATACCGTTAAAGATCAGATTAAGAGGAGGAAGGATTGTCTTAGGGATTTTCGTGGAGATGTGATTTCACCGAATTAGCAAGTTGATCTGCCACGATTGCCTGTGTGACTGTGTGCAAGAATGAGTGCAAATGTTGACAGTGCGTACTGTGTCCCACGCTTCAAGCCTTCCGCCTGGGGACACACCATGCCTACTTTCTGGCTTACGTGTTCATGGAAGACACAGTGTAGAAGAAGGGTGTTCGTTCGTGCCCAGCATTGCTCTGTTACGAGATCGACTCGTAACTGCCATATTTGTTTGGACCTTGGAGGCATAGTTTAGATACAATCGTGATCTCTGCTTTTTGGTTGCTTCATTTCTTACCTCACTTGTGAAGGGAGGATATGCTATGATTGTGCAAAGCTCAGACACCATGTTTATATAAGACATGCAAGTCCAGAAGAATGCCACTTGGTCACAGAGTGCTCTGTAAGGTTGCTCGTTTCTAGCCTCCAAACGGTTGTATTAAAGGTAATTTTTCATATTTGCAAATGCTCTTTTTAATGTTGATTTTTGACGCCCAAAACTGGACTTCTGCTCTAAGACCAGTAATAATAATTTTGCTGGTTCTCTGTCCACTTAGAAGGATCTGCTTGGCTTTGGTGACTAATTTATTTTAACGTTTAGTGAAGGTAATAAATGTGTGCTAAAATACCCTTTGTATTGTAATTGCCATAAATTCATTGTCCTGCTCCATTAGTCCAGTCAGACTTCAAGATTAGTCTGTTAGCGTCAGAGAGCAAAGGACACAGCAGCAAAATTTCATGGCTGATGTAAACTGGCATAACATATTGATCTTAACAGTTATGCCAGGCACGAATTTGGTTTTGAGTGTGGGTTTTTTTCTGCCCATGTTCACAGCTGTTAAAGTTAGTTGGGTTCTTACTGTGGTATTGGAGTGGTTCCAGTGACTACAGTATCTGGCTGGTGGTAAGCCTCTCTGTGAAACAGGGAATTACTGCTGAGAAACTGTGGCACCAATAGGGACAACAGCATCCTTGGATCATGTATACCCAGATCGTCAGCCTCTCTCTTCAGCTCCTCATGAACATGAGTCCAAAATATTTAGGGGCATATCTGTGTTTTTTTGAATTAAAATGAATGGCGTACACAGAGTGGAAGCACTGAGCCTGCAGACCCTGTCCTGAACTCTCTGCCTCCCTAACTTTATCTGAGGCAAGTCGTGTTCTTTGTGTCTAGTCATAAGCAATGGACAAGTCCCCGATGACCCAAGATCTTCTGAGGAAAAGAAAAAGAGGAAGCGTGTATGTAAGGGAATGACACTTTGTGTATGCTATGCTGCCAGCATTGGAGGGACCGCAACACTGACTGGAACAGGACCAAACATGGTGTTGAAAGGCCAGATGAATCAGTAAGTCATTCCTGCTGTTACTTTTACTTACGCTATCTTACTGTTTCTGTGACCAACTGACTTGTCTTAGATGACAGTTTTAGTTGCAAACCATAAGCAATAACCAGTTGATGATCTGAGAGTGGGGAATGTATATGAAGTGATGGGCCTCATCTTTCTGCTTCAGCCTTTTTTAGGCAGCCATGTGCTGGTATTGTAGGTCTCTTGAGAAACTTGGAAATATTGGCTGGTAATCTGCAGAAAGCTGATTGGTCATGAGATACTCTTTCTTCTTTTTCAACTGAAATGCAGCGCATCAGCAGAGGAACTGCAGTGAAGAGCATCAGAAGAACGTATGATTAACTCTTCTCATAGGCACACCAAAGAGACCTAAAAATAGCTTAGCGTATTATTCCTCCATGCTGTGGCTGTGGAAACTGTACAGATACTGTTGTAAGGGAAAGGAATTATCCACAAAATACTCTCTTTGCTAAACTGAGTTTAAGAATTCATTTAAATGCAACCTAACCTACAGTGGAAATTTTGCAGACTCCGTAACAGCCCCTCAACATTGCTTCCTTCTGTTGGGAGTACTTCAGCCTCAGCTGCCATGTTACCCGTTGGTTTTAACCCTCAGCTGGAAATTTGCTATTGATATTTTTCCTCCAGTCATTATTGGAGGGTGCAGGGAAGAACAAAAATTGCTGCTCTTAAGATAGTGGCTTCGTTCTTCTAAGCCAGCTAGCAACTTTGTCTTCTATCGAAGTAAGCACAAGTGCAGCTATTAATTTCAGGAAAGACAATTCTTGCTCTCTTATTGAAATGAATGGGTAGGAAGAAAGAACGTCCTGTCTTGGGATAAATGAGCAGGCATGTTGGAAGTGGAAGGTACCTAGAATGTGTGGGAGATCTTTCAGCAGCACTCGTCTTACTGAGACGTAAGGTATCAACATGAGCTCCTATACGCATTAAAGTATAATACATGGAAAACTGAGGGTCATTTAAGTTGTGTTCTGAAATCCAGGCCGCTTTCCTATTGACCTCAGTCAGGCTATGGATGTTGCCTATGACTACTTGTAATGGTTGTCCTAGATTTACGTGTATAATTGTCACTAGCACACATTGAAGGGAGAGTAGATTACTAAATGTGTTTACATTCATACAGAAAGCCTTTTCCTTTTATTTTCAGGTTATACCCGAACAATAATGATATTGTGAATTTTGCTTCCTGGTTTGGGTTTGCATTCCCAAACATGATTCTGATGTTGGTACTAGCTTGGCTTTGGCTACAGTGCTCCTTCATGGGACTCAAGTGAGTACTCAGTTACATGATACTGTGTATTTATGTGCTAATGCAGATCAGCTTACTGAGAAATCTGGATAAAACAAATGAACTGACAAGTTATTAATTTTGTAGCAGAGAGCAGTTCCATTTCACAGCAACTTTTGAGGTCTGGAGACCTTTTGCGTTCATGGGAGTTGCACTAAGGCAAAAGCTTCATATGTTCTTAATGTTCAGACAGAATTGCCTTTTTATTTTTCAATTTCACATCTGAGAATTTCAACCCTAGGAGAGCTAGCGTATCTGTTTTTCTACCCTTGATTCAAAACTGAGGTTTTCATCCCGGGTTGCTCCAAATTAGACAGAGATTTACGCCCATTCATAGACCCCATTCTTCTGTGAGAGCTGACGTGTCCCCTTGAAATACTTTGACACTTGTCATTTCTTTGTTCCTGGCCTCTGCTATAGTCTGTGTCTGTCCCCAGGAGTGACGGCTTCAGAGTGGCAAGCATGTTAAATCCCTCTAGTATGTTAATACTTACATTATTTTCTCCTCCCCTTTTCTTAAAGCTTTAAAAAAAGCTGGGGCTGTGGGACAGAGAGAACTGCTAAAGAAAAAGCTGCATACAACGTGCTGAAGGCAGAAATGAAGAAATTAGGCCCTATCTCTTACGCTGAATTCAACGTCCTCCTAATGTTTGTTTTGCTAGTTCTCTTGTGGTTTTCCAGACACCCAGGCTTTGTGAAAGGCTGGGCCACAAGGCTCTTCCCAGAAGGAGAAAAGTAAGTTTTTAGTTTTTTTTTCATCCTGTACCCTCATGGTTGTGAATCACATTCCATTGCTCTTGCATTCCATTTTGAGTGCGGGATCATTCATTCCAACCTGATCTGAATTCACGTGTTTGCTGGGCTTGATCCTATCGCTTGTGCGTGAGACCAATTGATCTATTGTTTGACAGTTTGTACTGCAATGAAGGCTGGAGACTGGGACATGGAGCAAGCTGAACCTCCTAAAGGAAGAGAAAATTCTGTAATGCTGGTCTCAGTCACACTGCTGTACACGTTAGTATTTTGTTTGTATGAGCTCCAATCAGTTGCAGTGTCATTTCGATATTTGGTAATATCACCTCTAAACAATAGCTTAGAACTCACTGGGAAATTGATCTGGTGCTTTGAATGGCTTCTTTGCATAATGTCTATGGCATATTAAGAACGTAAAATGCACGATGGGACTATCTTTCAGGCCATTTCTTTACACACCTTTGAGATACAACTGTTGAATGTTGGCTTCACCACAGAAAAGGAACCCTGATCCCAGGAGCCGTTGTCATCAGTGACTCTGGTTATTAATATGCGTTGTAGCTAGTTTCTTTTATTACTGTGTTTGTCTTCTGGCAGGTCTCAGAGACCTGAGTTATGAACTAACGACCCATTTTGTTAATGTACAAGCCCAAAACAGGATGACAAAGAGCAGTGACTGCAATGCTGGAAGTCAGCTGTCTTCTAGGAGAAAGTTGTCCGTTTTCTAAGCTATATTCTCTTTTCTTCTTTAGGTATATCACTGATTCCGCTCCCGCTGTGTTCATTGCCCTGCTACTGTTTGTCCTTCCTGCTAATAAACCCAAATTCATAGGCTGGAATCCGAGCATGTCTGACCCTGAACAGACTGAGGAAGGTATTTAAAAGAGGAATTGTAACATTGTGAAACAGTTAGCCCACTGCAGCTAACATGGCAGAGACATAGAGGGCGTTTGCATGCAGTTCTTCAGGACAACTCCCCTCTCTCACTTCTTGGGCAGGGCTGGGGCATGTTCCCTGCTCATGTATACTACCCTTACCCTGTGCAAATTTCTCAGTAATGTGCATCTGTCTGTTGGGTCTTTCCCTAGTATCTTCTAGGACGGAAGACAAAATGTCTTCACTCTCCTAAAACATGTTCTGCTTTTCATTTCTCACTTCAGATATAAAAAAGCCATTTTTATCAGCCCCGCTGCTAGACTGGAATGTGGTTCAGAGGAAGATGCCCTGGAGCATTGTGCTGCTGCTGGGAGGAGGTTTTGCTTTGGCTGATGCAAGCGCAGTATGTCCTGACATCTGTTTTTCTCTGACTCAAAGGCGAACTTCCCTGGTTTGTTATCTAGTCCTGTATTACTGGGCATGCACCCAAAGCCAAACCCAGTAGAGCTGTTCAGATCTGGAGGCAGATCCAAGTTAGCAAAAACTGGAAGGAGAGGTGAATGTTTGTGCCTCTTTTTCAGGAATTCCTGTGCTCTGACCAAGTTTCTTCAATTTGTCTTACCTCTTGGAGGCTACCGAGTAGTCTGTGGTCTTCACTGGCTGGACGGACCAGAAAAGCAGCCTTTCTTACTTCCGTTATCCCAGTCCCAGCCCTGGCTAGGAAATTAGAAGTATAGATAACACTTGTAAGATTTTCAGAACCATTTGAGATTTGTTTAAAGGATATATATCTTCAGATTTAAACCAAACCACTACTGAAGTGATCAGGAAGAAAATCGTTGTGGGCAGATATCTTCCACAGTTGTGTACAGTGGGGTTTCTTGAACTTCTTGTTAGTGGCTGTTGCCAGACAGAATGCTGCATTCCATAAGCCCATGGTGTGATCCTGTGTTCATGAATTCACAGGAAAGGCAGCTGAATTCCCAAAACAGGAAAAAATCTTGAGGTGAACCATATAGTTTCCTTTGTCACTGCTAACATGTATCCAAATCAAAGCAAGTCTTAGCTATCAACAGTGCCATGCCTTGGGGAAATTCATATTCATATCTAAGTTTTGTGGCTAGGTAGTTTTAAACCATGGGGCAAATTAAAGTTCTAGGGCCTTACATTCATCTTGCGTACGTCATACATTCATTATTAAAGCTCCAGAGCATTAGAAGCCATCAAGTTCAAAGCTGCTTGAGTCAATCACTGCCTATGTTCCTACAATAGAGCATTCATACAGTATCACTGTCTTCGGAAACCTTAGAAGAACACGCTAGGAAACTTCTGAGTGATACATTACGTATTTGCAGTACTCTCAGCAATAATTGTTTCTGTTTAGCAAAAGCCCATGATTTTGTAACCAAAGTGTGAGCAAGTATTTGGGCTCCAGCAAACTCAGGAAAGTGGGACTCAGTATTATGTCTGCTTGGCAAGGAATTTCTTTTAGTGTTTGTGAGAGATCATTGTACTTTCCCAGGTGGTGTTTGTATAATTCAGGAGTCATTTAGCATTATTTGGCAGGAATGTTACACATAACATCAGTTCCCTGTTCATGAGCTAGAGGTTCTAAGCCTCACTGAAAACCACTTTTTTTTCTTGTCAGAACTCTGGGCTCTCAGCTTGGCTGGGTCATCAAATGACTCCGCTAGGATCTATCCCACCATGGGCCATTGCAACAGTACTTTCGCTTATTATAGCTGTCTTCACTGAATGCACCAGTAATGTCGCCACAGCCACACTCTTCCTACCTGTCTTTTCATCCATGGTAAGATCACTTCCATCCTCTTGTCCTATCAACTGGGAGATCAGAGTTAAACTGACAGTCTCTAGTGGCAAAGCAATATCGTATTTATTGTCTAGAAGGTTGCTCCAGTGTTACTCTGAAAGCCTGTAATGAGACAGTCCATCTGACAGTATACCATAATGCACAGTGATTTTTAGCTGGTGTTCACTGCTATGTTTATAGCATCATATGTAGACAGAAAGTGGGAGTGCAAACTTTCTCCCATCTGCCCTACCTATGTGCCTGAGCCCTGAGAACCAGCTTCTTGGGGAAGAAGCTAATTCAGGATGCCTGTCCCATGGCACCTTCACTGAAAAGGAAGCCAGTTCAAGCCTTCTGTAAGGTGTGTCCCTTGGCCTTGGAGAAAGTGATGCAAGAATCGCTTTTTAAATACAGTTCTGGTCATTTTATGTCTCAGAACTGGAAAAACACACATACACACACAAAACCCAAACCAAAGCAAAATCCAACACTTTCTATTCATCCCTTTGAACGGTTCCTTCATCTTCATGGTTTTATGCTAGAATACAGAAGGTGGTAGGCTTGATTATTAGAAATGTGTCATTTTCCATAGGAAGCCAGAACAATTTTAAAATTCACAGAGGAAAGCCTGGTACCTTTTGCTGCCTTTTCTGAGCAGAATTGAAATTGTAGCATAAAGGAAAAGATAGGTTACTTCGTTCTTTAATTTGGAAAGTACAATCACTTTATTCTAGACCATTTCATTGAAGTAAAATTATCCCAATCAGGGTGTGGAGCTATTAGTGACTTAAATTGGCACGTAAGTTCTGAGTCCCACAGAGTTTATGTAACGTCTAAGAGTGTTATTCCACATGCCTCATAATTATAATCCCGTCCCTGCGCTACCCTGGCAAAAGTGTGGTCCGAGGTCAAAGAAAAGATCGTTGGATAAATTTGACCAGAACTCCAAATTATACCATAGAGCAAAGCAAACAACAAGAAAGACTCAAGCATTGCTTTTAAGTATTGTGGGACAGGAAACGAGAGCAAGGTTATCTTTAAGCACGTATGGATTTCAGAATAAAATGCTTGTAAATTACTCTGGTGATACAATACCAGGAAATGAAATGAGCCTGTGTGTCTCAGTGGTCTGGGAAATGTTCTTTATGCTTTTCTTTTGGAACACCTCCAGTGTGATGTTCTCTCCATTTCATTGCAGGCTGCATCTGTCAAGATCCATCCTTTGTACGTTATGCTGCCTGGTACTCTCAGTGCTTCCTTTGCCTTCATGCTACCTGTTGCAACACCACCAAATGCAATCGTGTTTTCCTATGGCCACATCCGTGTTTTGGATATGGTAAGATGATAATTACCTGCTCTTTTATCTGAAGCTCTCCGTTGCCTTTATCCTGAAATATGGGGAGAGTTTAATTTTCTTAGCTGCGTATTTCCAAAGTACCAGGAAGCTCTTACGGGCTGCAGTTACCACGCTATGCCCCTCTCTTACACGGTGTTAATATTGCGATAAAGATTTGCAGCTCTGAAGTAACAGTACCTTGCTCACAGGCTTTGGCAGACATACATCCCAGTTCAATAGAAACTAAAAACTGACAAGTCATAGGCCTCTTAAACACAGAAGAGTTAAAATGCAGTCAGTGCTTTCCAGTCTTCTGGGGCTTTGGTGGGTGTAGCTGGAGCCTTGTTTCCACTGGAGCTGAAAGCAGAAGGCAACAATCAGTTGCCTTAGCCCTAGTCCTCTGATTCCCTGCCAGATCACACAGTGCCAGGTTCTGTGCCGAACACCCAAACATTATCGGTTTTCTAACTGGAGACTTGAAGGGGCAGAAGCTGTTCTTTAACTAATAAGAGCAACTTGTTGTACATGTCTTAAAGCTCCTAGACTAGTTATACAGCAAAGTGTTCAAAGGCTTTGCACAGTGTGTTCCCTGTGATTTCCACCTAAGCAAGAACATAGGGCAGTGGGTACAATGGCTATTTCTGTGATTATTTGACCATGTGTCTTTCTTGTGTACGTACAAACAAAACTCTTGCTGCAATTTGCTGTGCTGGTGTTTGGTTATTGTTGTTGGTTTGGACTTTTGTCCTCACAGGTTAGATCTGGAATAGTGATGAACATCATTGGAGTCTTCTGTGTCACACTGGCCATCAACACATGGGGAAGACCTATGTTTGAGCTGGACACATTCCCAGCCTGGGCAAACAGCACAACTAACCAGTGAGCAGCGAAGAATTCACATGTTAAGCAAGCAAAGGACCCTTCCTACTACTCCGTATTGCCCAAAGCCCTATGTAGAGTCTCATCACCATCTGATCGAGCGTCAGGTGTTTGCTGCCTTCCGGGAGTCACACATCGGTTCAGGCATGAAGCAACTCAAGTGTATTCTGGTCTTGCTGGAGCCAAAAGTGTTTAATTACACAACCCTAAGGGTCACATGTCTGGATCATAAGTATGGTCAAGTGATCCATTGTACCTCCAGTCAAGGTCGAGATTTAGAATTTATTGAGCTTTCAATAAAGAGAGGGCAGGCTGTTGCATCAAATGTGGTTTGAACTATTGTATCACTGGTATGTACTTGTAAATCATTAGCATTGAACACTGCACTCAGGCAGGGGCTGAAAATTCATTAACTATACTTACATCCTCAAGTCAGCAGCTGTACAGAGAAATCCATATTGTCACTTGTCTAGTAAAGGAAAGGGTAGGGTAGTAAAGGAAAGGGTAGGGTAGGGTATGTTTTAGTTGTGCCTCAGCCATGTGGTGGAATCATTCCAAGTCAACATCCAACGCATTTTCCATTGCCTTGTTTGCACTCCCAAATCTCACTGCATTTAGACACCCTTATTCAGGGTTGAGATAAACTAATTCCATGCTGGTCATGATTCAGCTGATGTCTTGGGCGATGAGTTAAGGCTGGCTTTGTGTTTCTTGCACTGTGACACTGGCAGGGCCAGGAGCCTTTCCCGCTCTTGGCCACAGGATGTGGTTTCACATGCCAACCAGTGTTTTGTTAGTGCCAGCCTGGAAATGACCAGTGGCCTATAGGACTTCACACCTATTGTGAAAGTTCCTGGATTAGCCTCTGATGTGCCTTATTAATTAACTCCGGAATTTTGGAGTGGAGACAAGGCATGAGAAAGGCTCTAATTGAAGGCCTTGTGAAAATTTAGGGGCCCAGACATTAGGGCTTTTGCTGGCTGACAGCAACGGGAGTTGTCTCGTGTGCTTTGGAATTCAGGTCCTGTGAGAAAAGTGTTTTGTAGCACCTGCTTATGTCATTTCTGACGCATTGATGTTGGACTAGTTGTATTTTGTCAATGGTACGTGGATGCTTTTCATCCAGCCCTGGAGATGAAGTTGGGTGGGAGATAAGGCACCGTGTTACAGTGGAGACATCTGCGGGCATGACCTGAGTTCTGCTCTCAGACATGCTGTGCAGCCTCACACAAGCCAGTTCACCTCTTTTTGCCTCAGTTTCTCCTCCTGAAGAAGAAGTCATGGTACCTGTCTGCCTCACAAGGGTGTTGTGAGGGCATAAGGGTCAAATTCTGCATCCGTGGTAATTCCCCACATCATGATAAGGTGGGCAAGACGGAAGTTATAGAATCAGAATTCCGTCCGGAAGAACTGTTCTCTAGCATAGTAGTGTGTGTAGGATATTTAATAGTTTTGTTATTAATGCAAATGTTCTTTATAGAACTGGAAAAATTCACGTTTTTGCCTTTAAAAGTGAGGAAGGTGTTTATCCACAGAACGAGCAGGTGCTTTTCTGATCAGAAAACTGCTTCAAGAATTATTTTGTTTTCGTGCCTTTATCTTCTGTGCTCTCTCAAGGTGCTGGGCACCATAAACTCTCCACTGACTGTTGTTCCTGGGTGGCTCCGATGGCACCCTGTCTACCCAGCTGGCTGCATGTGGTGCAGCCTCGTACCTCTTCCATGGAATGATGGAGCATGTGGATAAATGCCGTTCACTTGCAGAGTCTGCCTGGGGAAGAGGCCAGATCTAGTGCCAAGTGGCTGGGTCACAGATATTTGTCACCATCTGAAGCTTAAACAGTATTTGTTTGAAGAAATTGAAACCAGGAACAGTTAAGCACCTTCTATGCTGTGGCAGTCACCACTTAATGCTGTTTTGCATCTGTGGGTATCTAAATGCATTTGAGAAAGGAACTTCTTCTGCCTTCTGATGGACTTCAAAGTATGGGGACATTTCACTACTGCCAGGTACTTGACGGTGCTTGCTCTTCACTATAATGTAATAGTAACGTACAGTGAAGCTTCCACGGGCGGGTAACACCGAGCTTGCCTGCCCCAGTTCATGCAGATTGACACTCCTCTAAAACCAGTTTCAGCCAAAAGCTGTAGGACAGACACTTGCCTGTCCCATTTGCAGAATGGAATGTTCTGAAAGGTGCCCTCATCTCAACTGGGGAAGAGCTCCCCTCTGTTACTGTGCAAGGAGAAAACAAATGCTATTTTCATCAGTGGTCACACACGCTGATTTATTGACAGGAGTGCCGGGGCAGGAGGAACGTACATACGGGGTAATAAAGAACACTGGTTTTATTATAACTGCGGTGTATTTCATGTGTCACTTCTCTGTTCTGTTAATAGCAAATGTTTCTTTCTGAGACATTTTTATGGCATCCTGTGATTGATTTGTATTTAATTTAAAGGAGTGAGATGCAGAATTAGAGCCTGGCAAATAAAAAACTACTAGAACTGTCTCCTCTCTGGCATGGGTCGTTTCCTTTGTAGCACAGTGGACCACTTGTTTCTACGTTGGCTTCCACTGTGGCGTGGTATTGCTTCGTAAGACCCAGGAGGGTACACACCATCAAGAATTAGCGCAAAGCAGAGATTTGGATGCTGCTTCGAGTACCTTCGGACCTACATATCAATGGTTCCTCGTCTTTCCTCAGCTAAGTGATAACTCAGGTTTCCATCTCTGCAAATGCTCAGGTGGGACCAAATCAGGTGGCATACCCTGCAAGTTGTCTCATTCATTTCGGAGTAAAAGATTCTAAGAATCTAAGAAACAACTACTTTTTAAGGAATAATCTTGTACAAACTCTCCAGTATAACAGGCACAAACAGGCTTTTCTTCAGCCTCAAGCATGCATGTCGCCCTGTTCCAGTGCCCTAAGTAAATACATGTTTTACTTACAATGGGTAATGCAAGGACAACTGCTTTGTTACTGGAGCTTGGTTACATCCCCTTCCAGCACCACAGAATAACTATGCTAGATACTCGTCTTGAATGGCATTTCTTTTTCTTCCCATCAAAGGGGTTTTGTTTCAGGTGCAAAAGTTGCAATGGTCCTAAGGTAGTGGCATAAAGGAATCCCTTTGACCCCCACTTCAAAACATGCACCACCAGAGCCAACAGAGAACACAGGAGGATCTTTGGCAAGGACTTTGTCAGGACGGGTTACTCAGCCACACTGAACTAGCAAGCAGTTCCTGTTTTATCATATGTGGGCAGAGTGTGATGCTTAGTGGTTAATGGGTCTGTCAGCTGTCCAGCTGGCATAACAGCAGGCAGTGCTGCCCATAAGGAGCTAAGTTAATGCTTTCCTATTTTCTGTTCACTCCTTATAGAATGTCCTTGACTTTTCCTGTCTTCTCTCAGAACACCAGGTTGCTAATGCTGTTTCATCAAATGCAGAATGTCTCAAACCTGCAGAATCACTATATGGGCTGCTGTTAAACAGGGTTTGGTCCTGCTGTTCGTGTATCTGTGTGCAGACGTGTTCCCACGAAGTACTGTCTGTTTGGGAATGGTTACACATGTGTGCATGAGTTCATGAATGACCAAACTACAGGTAAACATACAAAGGGAGGACAAAAGTATTTGCTGCTTGTGATTGAACGTCTAGATCTGTGGAACAGAGAAGAAAAACCTTTGAGCATTCTCTATGCGATCTAGAAATCACCAAGCTGAAAAAAGCACCCAGACAGAAATAGACTCAAGCTTAATGCAGATGCAAAAGTCACCGCCTTCTCTCTTAAGCACAAGTACGTTCTTCTTTGGCCTACAGCAGAGATCTGTCTGCGCCCCAAGTTTGAAGTAGGGCTATGTTACGCCGGTCACCTCTTTGATGGTGTCATTCACTGAATGACAGTGGTTGTTCTGGCGGGTGGTTCGTTCTGGCTGAGTTCTGATCTCACTTGAACTCAGTCTTTGGTTTATTCAGACTTTGTTTTCCAGTTCAGATGTGCTACAACTTGAAAGAGCAATAACCTGCTTGTAGCCAAAAAATCATTTGCTGACAGTGTGTTGGAATTGGACAGTTGGTGAAAATCAGCCCGGAAAAAAAATAGATCACTGAATCAGCTCTAGCCAAAATCCAGCAGTGATTCCTTAGCACAAAAGCACCTTTTCCTTTTTAGTAATGACATACCATATACATTTTTACATACTTCACTTTTTTTTTCCCAAATTTCTGTGCTGAATATGGAAGTAAGTGGGTAGTAATGAATCCTGAACACTTGGATCAATTGACAGATAGTTTTCACGATGTTTTCCCAGAGTGGGTGAATAAACATGTGACTTTACGGTGCTCAGGCTGGTTGTGTCACTGTGAGGTCTCCAACGTGCTTGTGCATTGCAGCACAATCCCAGCAGCCCATTAGTGGATGCTTGCTCGGCATGGCGTTTGTCTGCATGATTCCATGGAGGATGCCGGTTTTCCTCTGTCTGGAAGAACTGTCCCAGTGGCGGCTCTTCTACATCAGATCAGGCTTTCGCTGTCATGTATCTTTGCTGGCCCGCGTTGAAGAGTCTGTGCGATGCACTACAGACTGCATCTGCTTTGCAAGGTATGACTGAAGATGTTCCTGTCCTTGAGCAGAGCACTTGAATCTCCCTGGGCCTGATGATCCTACACAGCTGTTATCTCCACAGAAATACTTGCAGAACACCACAACTTGATAGTGCCAGTTGCTACACATGAATATTAATGGCAAAACCAGCACAATGAAGAACAATGTTGTTATTCAAAGCCTAAAAATATTTCCTTAGCAATCCTGGTCTCATCACACAGTTTCATTTAAACAGCCATGATAGAAAAGGGGGGAAATTTGTCAAAAATTTGTATTGTAGAGAAGGGGGCTAGTTTTACCGTTTAATGGATTACTAAGATTTATTCTTTTCTAAGATTTTGATTCCAACATTTCCTGTATAACTCTGTTGCTGTCCAGTTAGAGTTATTAGCGATTGACTTTATACCTCGCCTGGTCTTACTTTATATCCTGGCAAGAATTTTCACCTGCAAAACTGGCGGGGGTGGGGTTCATGAACATTCATCTGGACAGCATTAAAATCCAGCTCCTGCTGTCAACAGAACACTCAATGAAGAAAAAAAGACAGTTCCTAGAGGGTCGATGAGCATTTTTTGAAGACTTCTATCTAGATAATAGTCCTTAAAGGTTGGTTAAAGGTTTTCCGGACTCAGCATTTTACGCCACTGTCTTGTAACTAATAAATTGTAACATGAAACAACCCTTCACTGAACTCTGGCCATACAGTTTGTTTCACGAGAAGGCACGCTTTGTGAGGGTTTCTTTTTGTTTGTTTGTGCCTGTAACTGTTTTGTTTTAACGGTCGAGCACCTGCTTAATTTTTCAGAATTTTTCAGACTGAGGTCTATTGAAATCCTTGTGTCTAGGAGCTCTTCAGCGGGGTTGCACTGTCTCCACCCAGCTGACAACCATTGTGCTTGGGCTGACAAGGCCAACTGCTTGTCTAATGCCAGCAAGTTCTGTGTGTGCTAGGCTTTGCTTATATATTTATATGTGTATTTTTTTTTATTATTATATAAGTATTATGCACATATGTGTAAAGTGGGAGGAAGTTCTTTCTTGTGAGTTTAGATTGCTTAAGGGTATGTGTATAAATTAGTCTGGGAAACTGCGTGAAAAGACTTGTGAAAGTCTGTATATTGAAGGGAGATAGTATGAGCGTAAAGCAGGAAGCCAGGAACTGGTTTATTAAGGCTTTTTCGGACTCTACTTGAACTTTAAGCAAGTGGCTTAACTTTCCCATTTCAGTCTGAAATGTATTTCATGCTTATCAACCTCTAAAACTAGTTAGAAATACCCTGCTAATGCATGCATGAAGACAAAGATTAAATGACTCGCCTAATTAATTGATAAACTATGTTGCTAAAGTCTGTGAGTTCAATCAAATTGTATGAAATTTGCTGTGATTCTTGGCATTCTACCTCTTTGAGTCGTGTAGGAATCCCAACTTTTCTTGGAAGCAGTAAGTAAGCCTAAAGCTGTGATGGCATGGGAGGAAAGTCTTTGAATATCAACTCCAAAGCCTCAAAAACCAGAAGATCAGTAACAGGAACTCACTGTTTCAGTTTTTAATTACTTTGTTTTAAATGCATACTTGCAATTTTGAGGGCTTGGCTTGCGATTTTGTGCAACAATTTCCAGCGCGAAGCAATGCTGAGTCCATGCCGATAGAATGTGGCATTTCTTGTTTATTATGTCTATTCTTCCCTGCTTTTCCCCTTGTTGTTAAATCCCGATGTCATTTGTTGTACTTGCACACGAATAAAAGCCTAAAAAGTAAATCAACAGACAGTTCCTTTATCTTTTTGTAGAAGACTTCTCTCAAATGCTTTGTTACTTAATCTGTGGTTTAGCATTCCAATGTAGTAACTGTGAACTCGATATGCTGAAAATAATATACTTATTTATCCTGTGCTTTTGCATGGCTAGTTAATATCTGTAGTTTTTCATGGTGAAGGAGAACCTGCTTCTTCCAAAGGGAAATTCTAAGGAATTTCTGAGTCCGATACGGAGTAGAGGTGAGTACAGCCCTCACCATTCGGACCCACAGAGTGAAAGGTATATACCATGCTGCTCTGAGGTGATTAGGGACTGCTTAACAAAATGTTCGGTAGCTCTTTAAAAATAGAGCTGACTACACTGAAACTATTTTTTTACCCATTTAGGTTTTTCTGAAGCAAAAAATCAATAGTTGCCCATTCACTATAGTGTAAACGTGGACTGTAGATTCTGGTCATAAGAAAGAGACCACTTCTTCTGTAAGAAAAAAGGTGTTATCCTTCCCATGTTTACTTCAGTACGTTATTTACCCACATGAAATTACTCGCTAGCCTTATTTGGCAGACAGCTCTTCGATGAATTTTCATAAACTGTTCCGGGCCAGAATGTGAGCCTCATTACAGTGTTCGTAAAACATTATTTTTACACACAAACCATAATATTGAAAGAATTGAATGTTCCACATTCTAAAACTAGTTTGTTGTAATTTCGTTTGTGAACTATTCTTTGTGAACAATAACACGGGCTGGGTCTTAGCAAATATTTTAGCAAGCCAGTTGAAGATCAAATTTTCCACCAGAAAAAAAGCTAACAAAATCTTTCAATTAAAGAACGGTTATTTCTGGAGCAAGTGTCTATTTTGCTTCGATATTTTGTCTTGGCTATACAGTCAAAAATCAGGAATCCGGGACTTCTTTTGGTGCACATCACTAAGAATAGTTGTGCTTCAATTGGGGAAAATGGTATTGCCTCTGAAAAAGAGGGGTGGAGGTGTTTAAATAACAAAAGCTGGGGAAAAAAAACAACATAAACATTCCTGGGAGCATCCTCCTGCCACACACAATTGTCTTACGAGGCTTCATTTCAGAGCTCGCCTTTGACTGTTTTCATTCATATTTGTCTACAGACATAAATCAGATCAATACAGAGCAAATCTGAACACGTCACCTGAGAAAAACACAGAAGTTAAAATCAGCCCTCTGGGGGCTCATATTGGGGAATAACGTCACCCTTGTTTGAAGGATGGTCAAATAAATACATCTTGAATTTTCTGGCAGGTGATCTTGGTCCAGCTCTTTTTGTTGGTTTTTGTTGTTTTTTTTTTTTTATTTTGAGGTGACTTAAATTGATGATGACCAACATTCTGGGAGTAATTAGGTGCAGGTGTCCTTCATGAAACACCTCTCAGATCTTTGCTAATTTATAAGTCTCACTGCCATAGCCCTCCTGGGTGTGGGGAGTTCCTATACTCCCCTTGGATCTGTCAGTTAGTAGCTTGGAGTTTGCACAATAAATTAAGGTTAGGGAGAAGGTCAGTATTCTCTGCCTCTTGAGGAACACTGAAGGAACTGAAATTACAAAGGGTGAATGCTTTGTCTTGTTTGGGTGGTTTTTGATGGATTTTCTTTTTCTGCTATAGCGTGATGCCCCGTAAGAGCAGGAGTTAAAAGATCCTAATAAATGCTGGGAGGCCTGAATGCCTATACATACTAATGTCGTGCAGGTGAGAGCTTTGAGTTTATACACTTTATAAAGCATTTATAAAGCCTGTGTATCAGGGTAGCTCTGTAAACAAAGAACTGCATGCTATAAAACCTCTAGCAGTGAGGTTGCTGGAGCTGTTGCAGTAAAGCTCCACTAGAAAGAGCCTGTAATAATGGAATCTGGAAACTTCATAACTAAGAGATTTACAAAGGATGTACATGATGTCTGGAGAGCTGGCGAATACCTACCACTGCAATTCTTACACTCAGGTGGAGGCAAGCAAGTTTAGGAATAAAGACTGTTTTGACTATTCTTCCAGAAACGGGAATAGATTCCAGGAATACTGCTGCCTCAAGTGTGGGCAGGACCCACGTTCCTCTACTTTCGTGTCACTTCTGAATGCTTCTGATATAGGAGATAGCTGTTCCCTGCCTGGAAAGAACAATCTGTGAGTAACATCTTCCCTCTACTGAACTGTTCTGCACGGAAGCTATTAAAGATTCAGTTGGACAGTTTGGTGGCACTCGTTAAGATAACTGCAGGTGAAAGACAACAGGAAAACTTGCTGCTGGACAGCTATGATATCATGCAAGAAAATTGTGGAGTGGGTCCCATGAGTATGCTGTGATTTAAGACAAAGCTTAGCAATGATGTTTTCATCTTCCTCTCTCTTTTCCAAAATGCTTAAAGAGCCTTTCTGTGGAAGGAATGGAGGTGATGTTGGCATTTCCAGCAAAAGAAAATAGTATCTTTGAATACTGTTCCCAGCAACATGGCCTTATTCTGTGCTGTTTACCTGCAGGGATGACTCTTCCACTCCTACTGAGGAACTGCCGTGGCCTTCAGAGGTGAATCCTGGGGGCAGGTTGAAGCTAGGTCTCCAGATAATCTAGTGCCTTTGGTAAATGCTGCTGTGGAGCAGCTGAGGTCCCAAGTGCTAAGGCATTTATCCCTTCAGGTCAAGGAGCAGGAGGATATGTGGCTGCCTCTCCCCTCTTACATGGTTTCAAGCTACAAAGCAAAATGATGGTGGGGGATTTTTTGCCCCTTTGTGGAATTTGAGCTCTTAAGTATTTGTTGTGTTGAAAGGGCTGTTGAAGATCTTTTACAATGGACGCAAAACCTGTTTGAAGGTGGATGTGGGCCCACAGATGCATGAGGTGACACCCTGAACAGCTATAAAAGAAAAAAAAGTTTTAGTGCTGGTCTCTATCAGATGACTAAGTCAAGGTGTCAAAAGTCACGTACGATGGTCTGTGTCACCATGGCCAGTAGCAATATTAGATCATCTGAGTGCAATCAACCGATTCTTTTAGTATTTTTAAGGGTCTTCCAGTATCACATTGTTCTTAATATTTTCATGAAAAAGCAAAGATAACCTAGGATCAGATCCTGAGACCTTTTTCAGTTTTGTTTTTGCAACGGTTAAACTGGAGGACTGCAAGGTCAGGCGCCTCAGAAATTATAATTATAGTGAGAGTTACAGTTTCACGTTTTTCTCAGTTGTAGTGTTCTATATAAAACTGTACATTAAAAAAGGGTATTTTTTTTGTTGAGGGGTCTTTTTGTTTGCGGGTGGCTGCTTTTTAACATACAAAGTGGTCTAGGAGAAGGAATAGATTGCAAAAACAATGGGCTGTTTTCACTGAGCTAGGAAAAACAGCTAAGAGAAATATTATTGAGATATGAGCAAGAAATCAGAAGAGCTTGAAGAAACCATCTCAGAAACTGTGGTTTTATGGCAATTAATCTCAAAATACTTAAATTAAGACTTTAACCTTGCAATACATAAAAAGTTTGAATGTAATGCAAGTAACACGTCAAGGTGTGCTTTATACTGTTGTGGAATCATTCATAAGATCAGTGTGACTTCGTATTACTTAAGTTTAAGTGTTAGACATAATTCAAACATACTCTGTTGTAGGCCTGGCATTTAAAGGTTATGGGCCTTGCCTAAGAGGTATATTTAGATTTGCTCCCTAAGGAATCTGGCACTTTTGTTTGCCCAAATGCTGTATAATCTTGATTATAAGCACTGGCAGGTTGGCTAGCATGTAGCTAAAGAGAGGGTTTATATTCTTGCCAAATATTTATGTAGGCATCCCTGAAACTGTAACTATTTGTGCACCACCTTCGCAATGACCAAGAATTAAAGTTATTTTCATCATGAGTGGGTGAGGTTGTGGGTGAGTGTACAGGATATTTAGAGTTTTACTTGCCAGTAGGAAGGAATCTCACTAATCATATTTTTGTTATTGGAGACCATGCATTTCCAGCTCTCTTTTCTTTATAAAAGTAACTGCAGTGCTATTTCCAGTACGGTTAGATGATCCTGTGCAAGAATAGGAGAACGTGATTTTTTTTTTTTAACTTCCCTGATTCTCAAGTCAGTCAGTTGAGATGGCACTATAAAAACTAGAAATAAATTGTTTGGTTTCTCTATTTGTCTCCAATGATTAGATTATCATTACTAATTTTTATCAGAATTTTAATTCCTGGGATTTCATAGCTCTGATCCTTAGCTGACATGAACTGGCAGGTTTGTATAAACTTCAGCTGCTCATCCAGTTTATACATGGGGAAGGAGTCTAGAGTCTGAATCAGTATTGCATATCAGTGTGTATTTTCATGTTCTGTTATCTCTAACGTTAAAGCAGCACCTACAAGCCCAACATTTGAAGTCTGGCTCTCCACATAATTAGTATTACTTGGTTTTGAGAACTCCGATTTGCCAAAGCCTCAGGTAAGTGTAAAGGTTCTTCAGATCTGAGCTTGCAGCTCGGGTTCCAGCAGTTTAGCCCATTCAGCATTTTAGGGATGAGCAAATTGAATGCTCTTGCTTGTCTACCATCAACTTTCTTTCTCTATACGATTATGCCAGCTCCCCCTTTCAAAACTTCCGGAAAGGCCTGGGGTTTGACCTCGTTCACTACACAGGAACTCAGTCTCTGAGCTGTCACAGAAGCTCTGTGCAATAGCCCACTACTCATTTCTGTTGTTCATGTTTGGAAATAGCAAAAAAAAAAAAAAAAGTGCAGCAGTAACATTTGTGCCAGTTACAAAATCTACAAAAAACCCCAACCCTACCTGCTAGTCTGGTATAGACAAATCCAAACAAACTAAACCTAGACACGCAAAATTTACATTTACTCACAGTACCTCTCTGTGTGGCTGATTTTGGAGCTTGAGCTTTTCGGCTATGTTGGAGGAAAAGGTTGCATTCTCAAGCCTCAGTTCTCAGCTGTAGTGCCAGGAAACTTCACTTTTTTTTTTTTTAAGAAAAAAATACATCCTCACATAAGGAATACATTGCCATGCCAGTTGGCAGAGCTGTTGGTCTGTTCTTGTGATTACTAAGAAAAATGCCCTCCCGTAATCTATGCGAGCATACGTATTTCTTTTAGTACCAAATTAACAATTTGTTTCTTACTTGCTGAACACAGTCAAAACATATTATAAAGGGGATACATTTTTCATTAATTCCAAATTCATGTCAATGATTTCCTTAGTTTTATATATAATTCTTCCTGGTGTTTTCCCTACACCCTTCTGCTCAGTAGAAGAGCTTAAAAATGAAATATCACAGAAAGTGGATTGAACTACATCATTATTGGACTATTATTGGAAAATTAAATAACGGTCATGGTAATCCAAAATATAATGGAAAATAAGTGAAATTATTCATATTTGCAATCATAAAATAGATAACATTCAGTTTATTGTTCCGCAATCTCGCCTATAGATCTCAGACTTGGGAAGTTCTACATTCCTTCGTTACTGGGGAGGGAGTTTGTTTCTGGCCTGTTTGGCTTTCAACAGGATAAGAGTTCCTTCAGATCAGGCCCAGTATATCCTGGCTTGCTGCAGAATTCTTTGCTAAGAGCACCTTAAGAAGGGCCTTAAATGCCAAGTAATTCCTTTGTGAAGATGTTCCTTGTAGACCATTGTTCTCAGGTTCAATGCATATTGCTCCTGCCAAGCAGCTGACCTCAAATTTGTCTTCCTTCCAGATGTCCTAGGAATAGAAGACTGACATATTTTTAGCCAAGTTGTCAGAGAAAAGCATAAAATTCTTTCTGATCCTTGACACTTAAGCTTGAATTTATCTTTGCTTTCTAATATTTGTCTGAAGCTAGAGGATTACCATAGTCACATAAGTACACGTTCCAGCATCTACAGTAAGCCACAGTCTTTTAAGTCTTTTTACACCATTTCACCAAATTTACAGCTCCATTGAGTGGTATTTAACAGTCCTCAGTGAAGATTGTTCCACTATGACTGTCACAGGCTGGCTTTCAAAACACACATCACCTGCCAGTTTCTTGACCTCAAAAAATAGAACTCAGCAAACAGTTAAGCCTTTAATTAAATATGTTCTGACAATTGTTTCAGTCTGATAACTATGATCTTGTTTCTATTGAATTACAATTATAACATTGGAGTAAAAAAATTGCAGACTTTGTACTGGCTTGTTATAAATATAGCATAATGCATACTGTGTTCTCTGTTATTTAACCATATTTGAAGCAGGATACTCTCCAGTTTGCAGAATTCTGTCTTGCATTCTATGGGTAAAATCCTTTAAGATGTCATTATCCATGTCAATACCATTTTGCACTCTATTCTGAAGCAGATGGGTAAATGTATGAACAAAAATGGGTGTCTTGGGTTCCAAGCATTGGATATGAAATACTTACTGTTCCCCTTGATCGGTTTTCAATCATGGAGACTTGCCGGATCTTATTTTCTTTCTGATGCATATGCACTACCCTATGATGTCATAGATAAACACTTTGCTACATCTCACTTCCTCAGCGCCCACCTTCAGATCTAATAGCACTGCAGACAAGACCTTCTTTTTTCCTGTGTCTAATGGAGTCTTGGTGCCTTCGCATCCCAGAAGTGGCTCCACTGTGTGTCTACACCAGTCTAATGGTGTTGTATTGTACTTGTCACCATAAACCATTCCATTTTCTGAAAAGCATTATTGTGAGTGCAGTACTAATCAACATGACTAAAAATGCCAGGACCTAGCTTGTAGCTTCTAATATTCTCTGCAAACTGTGAGTGTAAAGTTTAAGCTTAAATAAGTGGAAGGCGTATCTAGTTAAAAATTATACTTTTGTCAGTTACAAGTATCCAGTGTGGGAAAACACTACAGGTGGCTGGGATAGACAACTTCAATTGAAGATGATGATTTTCACCCTTAAGCTCTCAGAAGCCACTCTGAATTAAGTCAGCTGTGAACACGCAAGATCTTTATCTACAGGAGATATCTTGTTATCAATTTGAAATGGAATCTCTGAGTTCTGCAAAGAACCAAGTGCATTCAAAACATCTCAAATATTAAAGGAGAAACATTTTTTGGGCGAGATGGAGGATACTTCATTTAACATTTAAAAAGTCCAAAGTTCTGTGTGGCAGTTGGAAAAAGAGGCTGAAATCCAGACACTGAGACCAAACGATTTGTGTTACTAGAAACATTATATTACTTCATGGACCTGGAAAGACCTTTTGATATCCTGGTGTCTGTGGTTTTCCTAAATATAGCATTTACAAAGACAGGTCGCAAACTTGATTTTATTGTCACTTAGCTACTATCTGTAATTACTACTGCAGCCGTGTGTCACTTTCTGAATGCAATCTTCAATTTTCAACACCTAAATTTGTTTAAGGTAGAAAACTGTCATCTCACCTGTTTCTGTCTGTTAGATAATATATCTGTGTTTTACATGTAAATCCACTATAATTTCAGTATACTCTGTCAAAATGTCTCAGGGGAAAAAAATAAGGTTCCAGAAACAGCTTTTAGACAGATAACTGTAGCAATGGCAGTCTAGTCCCTATAAAAGGAGAAACTGAGGCAGTGGTGTTGTCCTAGTTTCACAACAACATGGAAAATTCCTGGCTCAGTCATATATGTTAACACTTATATCCTGAAAGTTTGACTAAACTGATATTTAAAAGCAGAAAAAAAAATCCAACTTTCCCAGAGAATGTTCTTAGTTATTATACTATGATCCTGACTTTCAATTTTGTTCCCAGTTTTGATGGCCAAGAATTGAGATGTTTGACTTAACGCTGGCAAACCTATGTAGTAATTTATTCCTGTGACCAATTCTTTTTTAGGATTCTCTCCTCTGAAGTCAGTCTTGGGAGAGAAATCACATTCCAGAATAGCCATGCAGACACGTGGGACCTGTTTGATCCCTGCTTTTAGCCCAAAGTCTGTGTTTACTGGGGAGTGACTTGTTATGTTTTGATATAGTAATGGTAGTAGTCCACAACCACTAAAACCTTGTCTAAAAAAGGCAACCTTATTTTATTAAGAAAAACTACGCATAAATCCTTTTTTAGATAGTTTTTGTAACCCAGTTCCCTGGTGGGGGGCGGTGGGGTGTGGAAATCACACTGCGTAGGAAAAGATAGTATTATAGTAAATTGCTAACTAAGACGCTGAAAATCATTCCACAAATGAAAATAGCAAATCACTTAAAAAAGGAAAAAAAGATCAATCAGATTTCAGGTAAGCCTGTATAAAGTGTACTGTTGCACAAGTGCCTGAGAATACAGTTGTTGTAGTAGTGAACCTAAGCTAGCTTGACAGTGCTAAACCATTGGGGCTTTTGTTTCAGCCAAGTTCTGAAAATTTAGTATGTAACACCAGGCAGAACTGCAACTTCTGGAATAAATTTACAACCTCAGAAGCTGGGCTCTTCTCCAGGGTGCTGATGCAACAGTGCAGTTCTGCTCTGCACTCTCGGAGCATTTGTTTATTAACTGGTTTCACTGATACAACTCTTTTTAATGAATGAAGAATTAAGTGCAGAGGTTGACTGAAATCTACTTGGCTCATTGTAAAGTTGCTATGAAAACCGAAACAAAGTCCAAGCTCAAATCTCTGTTCAATATGCAGAAAGAAAAAAACCCATGAAACCATAGTTTAGTATTTTAGAGTTGAGCCTCTCCTTTCCATTTCCTTCTGCTCTGAAGTGATCAACAACGGCTTGTGTAGTGCAAAGTTAAAGTGAATATTCTGCAAATATGAACTCAAGATGATCCCTTTTTATCCTTTCCAGCTCAAGCACTTCTCTATCTGGGAAAAAAACCCCCATAACTAGAACATTGACCCCAAAGCTACCCTGTAACAGAATGGGAACCGAATTGCCTATATGGTAAAAGCTCCCTTAAATGACAGAATAAATCACTACTCCAACATTAGTCTTCTTCAAAAGGTTGTTTACTCCCATTGTACATCTTTAAACCTGTGATGTTAGCGCACGAACAGTTCAGGTCTTTTTGAGAAACCTGGAGTATTGATGAGTCGCTAATGGCAGCAGTGATAACAACATAAGTGCAAAGATCCGTGGCAAAAATGAGCACTTTGAGACATGTCCCTGCCTCCCAGAAGAGCAACAACAGTGCCAAGTAAGTAGAATGAAAAATTCTAGCCTTGAGATATCCATTGTGGGTTTGAGGCAGACTGCTCTCTAGGTAAAGACGCTGTAGGCAGACACTCCTACAGCCTCACTGAGAGGGGGCTCTAACATGAGCTCAGTTTGAGCTTTAGACCTTATAGCACCTCCACAGAAAGAAGCCACATTATTTTAAAAATCACTCATATTGAATTCTAACTTAAAATATTTTGTACAGTTAGAAAAGCAGTAACCTCTTAATATAGATCACAGAGATGAAAATGTCAAATAATAATTTCTGCTTGATTTTTAAGTACAGAGCACTTGTTTTATATCATAAGCACCAAACTGGTTACTGGAATGGGTAGTTCTTAAGGCTTTTCCTCCAACCAACTTCGCACTATCATCTCAGTCCAAACTGATTCTGCACTTGGAAGAGACTTCTGCATTCAGTCTATAACAAGCCTGTCACTGCTGGCAGATCAGTTATGTTTAGTCTACCAATCTCCCGCAGAAATTCTGTTGCTATTGCTTTGGGGCAGTACAGAACTATGAGGAATGCACTCTCAAAATGTCCTCCTTGCTTATCTACCAGATGACAGGTCACATGGCTCGTTTACAGTATCTGGATAACATTGACAAAATGCTAACCTTCTTCTGGTTCAGAAACAAGCCTATAAAATGTAGTCGTAAGGATGCCGTCTTTGTGCCTACACTGGATCACATTGGAACTAGCATTTCATATGTGGCTTTTCTTTCCCAAATGGTGAAAGCTTGCAGGTTTCTGGAGACTGATACTTGAAGATGGTAAGTAAAGTTTTCAGAGGTTCATTTGTTTTGCTTGCGAAGCTTTCAGAGGGAAGTGGTCAATGTAAAACTGAAATTTGTTTAAAAAACACACTTGAGTTTGTACTTTGATTCCTGAGTACTTTGATTTTTGACTTCTTCTGCTTTAAAGTCTGAAGTGAGCTGCAGCAGATTGCAGGACAGCAGAGCAACTTGAAAAGGGAGGATTTTTTCCCTTCACTATATTCAGTCTGGGGTTTTATTCGGGTATTGAAATCTCCGAATATCCTTTCCAACTACAGATACTATAGTTGCGGTTGTATACTTTAAACCAGCAGGAGGTATTCCCTTACCTACCGTGGTCGATGGGACAATGCCTAACACCTGCATACCTTATCTCTGTGTTTCTAACACTTTTACGGGGAAAACGTTCCCTCTGAGCAGTGCGCACGGCCCCACTAAACTGATGGAACTGATTTTTCAGGACGCTGACAATTTAGAATGACCGCATTTGCCCAAGGGATTTTGTATCAGTATCTAAAAACGAAGGCATGAGGAGGAATCCCGCCATCACACGTCTGACAGAAGAGAACCTTCACGGGGAACTCCTCGCGGTGGGAGGCTGCTCACGGAGTACGCGGCGCTGGGGTGCGTTCCCGAGCCGCCTGCTCCGCGCGGGCCGCCACACATGAGGCAGGCGGGAGC